>BSBN01001232.1:1200000-1800000 GCA_027924645.1 Cunninghamia lanceolata
TCCTGCATTGAACTACGGAAAATACCAAAATGACTAATTAAATTGTTTCCAAGGAAACTACTAGCTAAAATAAAGTAGGAAATGTGAAACCTCTGAAAACGAAGCTCTCCAAGGTTTGTGGACTTCTCCAAGAATCTTGGAATGCTCCAAACATGTTGAAATTGGAGCAAATGAAAATGGGACATGACAAGTTTGCCCTACTTAGAATTGCTTGCCCTCAAGCAATTCTAAATTTGGATGCTCCAGAATTTGTGGACCTTCCCATGTTGCATCCTCTACGAGAAGATTCTTCCATCGAACCAAGTACTCGGTGATGCTTCTGTTTCTCAACTTCCTTTCTCTCACATCAATCACTGCTTCTAGAACAAGAACTAGTTTGTCTTCCTCATCCAATGGAGGCAACTCTATTGAAGGAATAATGTGTTTGTCAAGTCCCTTTTTGAGGCATGACACATGGAACACATTGTGGATCTTACTCTTCTTAGGCAGCTCTAACTCATAAGTTACTTCACCAATCCTCTTCAAGACTCGGTATGGCCCGTAAAAATGAGGCTTCAGCTTCTCAGATCCACTTACCTTGAGGGAAGATTGCTTGTATAGATGCAATCTTACAAACACCAAATCTCCAACCTCAAATGACCTTTCTATTCTGTGACAATCAACGTACATCTTCTGCTGATTTTGTGCTTGTTGGAGGTTATTTTTGAGTGTTTTCAGAATTTCTTGGCTTTGGCTTTGGCAACTCCATTAACACTCATAGGACCACGCACACTCCAACTTTATCTACTTTCATGTTGGAACATGCAAAATAGGTGCTTGACGAAGGAAAGCTCCTAAACATGCCCTAGGTACAACATTCTTCTAAATGACCCTATAGCATCAGAAACAATGTAATGTCCCCTTCTAGCAAGCCAAAATTTTCGCAACCTTGCAACAATTTCAACTTACAAAGAGAACATTAGTATTCAAATCTTCTTTCAAAATCACATGTCATTATTTATAAACATAAGCCATTTGTTATCATAGATTGATTGTATTCATTTCATGATTCCCTAGAAGAGATATACTTGGGCCTTTGTTAATCAAAACCTCCATCTTATGAAAGTGAATCTGTTAGGGTGCAATGCCAATGGTATAGGTCGTTCTTCCTTCGAGGGGTACTCTAGACCCAAGCCACTCTAGGACCTTCCTTTGACTCAGGGCTCTCTAGACCACTCAAGTCAAAAGACTACCTCTTGCCTCCTAAGGTACCATCTTGAGACAAGGGCTCGAAGGGGTGCTCTAGACCAATGAATCCGTACCTATCCTTGGTTGATTGCCCATCCCTACTCTTCCTTACTCCTCATAGTGATGAGTGGATTAACATTATTGCCCTCATCTATCTTAGGAATTCATACCTCTTATGTACATTATACTCTTTGTATTCATTTGTCAAAACAATGTTCATGTATTCATATATGAAATCTTATTATCATATTTAATCACAAGTTCTAATCATCTCTAAGTTCATATCAATTACTCATAACATATACATAATCCTATTACTTTATTCTTTCCTATGATCAATTCATCATTTTTTGCACATACTATTATTCAATTCAAGAACTTATCCTATATTGCTACGCCTGATTTCTATGCAATCTAATAAGCAATGTTTAATTATCTTATTTTTGTCATCATATTGAACTACTGATATATTACATTCTGATCTGCAATTACTCTTACTTCTATTCATGCAATCTGCCTTACGTTGATCTATCAAACTATATAATTTCAGTGGCTGGAATATGTATTACATACCTTAGTTTCTATCGGTTGTGATATACATTATTTGTTGACTGTAGATTAACTTCTTTGCTGTTGCAAATTGTGGGCGGAGATTTCTGCAAGTCTTGATCAAATGGAATGATTCCAATGGAGGATACTTGCTGATTCTGTATGATGTATTCTGAGTATTTGCAGACTGAATTCTTTATTTAATGGATATGAAGTGATAACTTTGGTCGATGCCTACAATGGCTTTGATGGATGAGCGAATGATTCAATGCCTTGAATGCTTGCCACAAGGTCCCTTTTAAGGACTTGGAGGGACGCGAATGGGAGAGGATGTGTTGCTTCGAACCTTGCCTCTTGATTATTGTTAATTAACAATAATTTTCCTTAAGCATATGGGCACCGCCGCCTATAATATCATTATTATTTTCCTTTTTAGAGAGCGATCTTCGTCCTTTGTAAATCGCGGTATTCATACAAATATGGGTCTTCTATTATCATCGACGCAAAATATAGATGATAATAGAGATTAATAAGAGATTATAGAGAATCTTTATCACTTGAAATGCCATCGTTCATGAGGACTATGTCTCTATGGATCGATTTCCAATCTTTAATTGGAATTATCGATGGCCATTATTGATCCATGACAAACAAGACCTGTAGCATCAGAGGTGAAATCTGACATGTGCAAGTGGTTTTGGTACCAAGACCAAAGGATGTGAGTGTCTGTGCACAAGATGCTAGCACCCCTAATGGACACTAGTGTACCAAAGGGACAAAAATGCAAAACCTCATGACACAA
This sequence comes from Cunninghamia lanceolata, assembly GCA_027924645.1. Lineage (NCBI taxonomy): Eukaryota > Viridiplantae > Streptophyta > Pinopsida > Cupressales > Cupressaceae > Cunninghamia > Cunninghamia lanceolata. The sequence goes on from BSBN01001232.1 coordinate 1,202,579, forward strand.
GTTTTCTTATTGCTCTCTGATAGTCTAGGACATGCTTCTATCAACATTTTAACTGTTTTCAACCCTTTGCAGTCATCTAAATAGACACGCTTCCCTCATCCTCTTTCATTTTTATTTTCTAATTCCAGTGCTACCTCAACTCTTGTATTTAGTTTACTTATCAAATTTTGAAATTGCTTTTATTATGGCCATTTTTGGTAAAACTCTGATTAGCAAGCAGATAAATGCAATTCTAGTAATTAAAAACAACAATTTTAGCTTAGAATTGTCATTTTTATTTACACATTCTTAATTTCTTATGTCATAGTAGATTACCAAACATCATCAAAATCCATTTGCCTCACCTATTCCCTTATTCCGCTTTGGCCTAGGCCCACTTTTTCCACTTACTACAAACCACCATGTATTGTGGAGCCTCCTACACCTCTAGCATCTTCTCTAGCGAAATGGAATACCTAGTCTCCACGAGTTTGAGGTGATGAGCACACGGTTATACTGAGAAGATGGGGGTGAATCAGTATAATACAATCTTTTACTTTTTCTAACTTAACAACCACAATAATAATACACATGCAAGATCTAGCAATTAAGAACACACGATTTACGTGGAAACCCTTCCGGGAGAAAACTACGGCAAAATATTGCTTATATATTGATCTTCTTTGTAGGCACCAACCAACTTCTCTTACAATTCCTCTTTTGTAAGCACCAATCGACTGGAGACACCAATCCCCACAACTGAGCACCAACTCAACAAAAACACCAATCTCTTCTTTGATAGGCACCAAACTCCAAATTCTTCAATGGATGATATTGTTCTCCCTTCCTCACAAATTTGATCACAACTCTTGTAATATCCTTTCTTCACAAATCTGATTCAAATCATGCACTATCTTCTCTCACAAATCTGATCACAACTGATTCTGAATAATGTAAGTCTTTCCTTCACAAATCAGATTCACACACATACACATTTCTTCCTTCACAAATTTGATTCAAATGATGCACACTCTTCTTTTACAAAACTGATCACATACATGGCGATGACTTCCTTCAAATCAGATCACAAATAATATCGATGTCTTCCTTCAAAATCTGCTTTAATCTCCACATATGTTCCTCAAATATATCTGCTCTTAATCTTCACACATATTCATCAAATATATCTGCTCTTATCTTTCATTCATGGGCTGCATATATGCTTCAAAATAGGTCTGAAACACTCTTCATAAATACCTGCCTTAGGTCTGCTCAAAATCAGATATATCTTATTCTCTTCACTCACTTCAAACTCACGCTTTGTTCTTCCTTTTATACTTCTTCAAGGGAGGTGATTTACTTAGAGTCATACGCGTTCAAACACATCTCCTTTCACAATAAATCAGATCACACCACTTGGGGAATCGCACCTCATTGTATATACTAAATCGCATCTCTTCATTATGTTTAATCATTCATAATTCCATTTATATAATGAGGTGGTTTGTCTTTATATGGGCGCTGCCTTAAGGAGTCGTCGGCCACTTTAGATAATTAATTTTGAGTTTCAATCTTGGAGCCAAGGATGGTCAGCCAGCATGGAGAGATCGGCCTCTTTAAACAAGTCTTAATTTAATCTTTAAATCTCAAGGTCGGCCATCATTAAGAGATTTAATTTGTTTTTCTTTCTCCAAGGAAGTCGGCTAGGATTCATATTGAATATATACCATATATTTTTAATCTTCAATGTAGGCGCCTTGAGGTTGCAGGTCGGCCAACATGTGTAATGGATGTTCTTACTTAGTGCTGCTTTATCAACCATTATATTGATTGCTATTAGAGTTCTTGATCACACACTAATTTGTCTTTTATGAGTAAGGTAGGCCACCTTTGGATAGGATAGTTTATATCTTTAATTTAAACTGTAATTTTGGCGCTTAATACATGATCGGCCTCTTTATCATATTGTCTTTAAATCTTTAAAACCAAGTCTAGAAGGAGGTCAGCCATAACACATTGTAATTATTTCTTTTATGAAATCTTCATAGTTGGCCATCATTTGTCTTCCATAGTCTTTATTTATTCTGCCTTAGATAATACTTAGTCTTGTCTTGTATAAACATCTCATCATCACTATCCATAGGCTTTCTCTCTAACATAGATCTCACCCATGCCGACATGCCTTTGACATCAGTGACAACTAATCTTAGACATCAATTCTTTCCTTTGACATCAATGACAACAATTTCCAACATGAGGAATCCATTTCTCAAAAAGGTCTTGAAGATAGTAAGGGAGGTTTGGTGGTTGCCTACAAATGTTTGTATGCCTCTAGCTTTTGCCACCACTGTCTTCATCCAAGCCATCTTCCCCAATGTCTGTAATAGCCCTGCAGGATAGAGACAGAGATCATTCGATAATGAAAAGCAAGAATGAGTTTAAGTATAAATTAAATTAAAGATTTAATTTATGTCAGGGCCGACTTCCTTAAGGAAAATAAATAAATTAAATTATGGCCGACCACCTCTAATGCTGGCCGACCATCTTTATTAAGGCAGGTGATCAATGTATTATTCGATTTATAAAAGGCTGCGACCTGTCACTAGAAGACAAAGAAAGCTGCGATTGGTAAGAGTTATACGTATTCATAAGAGACATACCAGTTGTGAAGGTATAAGAAGAAATTGATAGGAATCTTTCAAGGCAGCGATCAAGGATCTTATTTGGAATATTACAAAGGCAAAATTAAGTATAAAGGCATAAAGGAATATATCAGCAGTGATATATTTATAGTTGTGAACAATAGAGACATTAATTATAACAGCCGATTGGAATCCATAAAGAGGTACATATATCAATCATACCAATTCCCAAGCAATATAATTGAAATAAGAGGAGGTTAGTAAGTAGGAAATGATGGCTCTTTCGGAGTTCACGAGATGGTGAAGTGCTGATAGGTCCCTTCATCAAGTACACCACCCCGAGTTTCGGGAGGCTTATGAGCGCTCCCGAGCTTGTTGAATAGCGGACTTCATGCATCTTATTAAGCACACCACCTCGAGGTGTGCCACTCATGGGCTGGGTGGCGATTAAGTGCTCCTGGGCTTGATCAAGGTATCTTATCAAGCACGCCACCCCGAGGTGTGACACTCGTGGGCTGGGAGGCAACTAAGTGCTCCTGGGCTTGATCAAGGAGGATAGCCAGCCTCCAAGGTGAATTGGGAGATGTTAGGTGGACTGACCCCTTTCATGCTCTCGACAATATTGTTACTTACTAACACTCCGGGAAGATTCAATATGTGATTGGCTTGGGGAATTGTGTTATGGATTGAACTAAATGTGGATTATGCTATGATGATTTGATCTCATTATTAATTATTCTATGATAGATGAATTTGATATGAATAATGCTATGAACTGAATATTAATTAATTTATTGATCTTTAATATTTCTAATGTCCTTTTCTAGTGATTATTATTGTATATAGGTAAAGAAATCGAGAATATCCTAAAAAGGGACATTACAATGTCATTCAATCCATTAACAAAACATGATGTGTTTGTAAGCACTTTCCATCATTATACTAGCTAGTGTGCAAAAACAAGCTTAATCAATCACAACTTGGAAAACATTGAGGCCCCAACCTCATCTATGTGGCCTCCCTCAAAAGCTGAAATTGGAAGTCTACATCCTTGCACCCCTAAGCAATCAACAACTCTAAAAAAATATGAGCCAAATGAACATGTAACAATAATATTGATGAGTGGGCAATGTCTTATATGAGTCCACACATTCATGATAATAGAGCAGCTTGTCCTAATCCAAGTTTATCTCATGTCCTCCATCAACAAGTTTGTCCACAAATATTGTTTTAAAAGAAGGGTGGTACGTAATCTATGTTCTCCAAGGGGGGGATATGAGGATCCAATTGTGTGTGTATTTCTCAACATGAAGCATGGACAATGTGTCACAAGAAATGAGATAGCATGGTCATAAAAACATTTAGCTCATGTGCTTGCATGTTCAAAAACCTTGAAACTATATTTCGCTCATCATCTATGGCCTTCTGCTTCCCTTTGCTAGATCCCTCTCCTCACACATTCATCCTAGTGATCGACAACAAACTAGAATGATCCATGACAAATTCTATAAGCACACCTCTAGTTCTTGCCTCACCCTCCCTAAATAGTTAGGAATGTGTTGTATATTTGCATGTTTTACACCCCTAATGGATTGTACACTCATCTACAATATCGGGGCTTGAGGCATTCCCTGGTTGGGGGGTGGCAGCCCTTGAGAAAAAATATTGGGCCCTTTTTCAAGATAGTTGGTCCACCCTCGAGAAAAAAATATTGGGCCCTTTTTGAAGGCAATTAGTTGGCCCATGGTTTTTATGCCCATTGGTTTGTAATACCACTTGGTGGTTCCCTATAGTGATGTGCCTATAAATAAATGCACATGGGTTAGGGTTATTATGGGTGAGGAGCATCTTATTGTATAATAAGTTTAGAGTAAGGCTAAGTTGTTGGATTGACTTCAGAAGACAAAGTTGAAGATCTCATGTATCTTCTGTTGAGAGCATTGGAACTTTGCGTTGAATTGTAATCTTGCTATTGAGATTAGTACATTGAGTGTGCTTTGGAGGTTGGGTCTTTCTCAGGGTATATCTTGTGTTATCTCTTAGTTGTACTCTGCTAAAATTTGTATAGATCTGTTTTTAATTGCATTATTTCCCTCATAGGTTTAGAGTGGATTTAGTCTAGTTTCCCTTCATAAATAACCTAGCCATTTTAGCCTTTTTTTCTAGGATTATTTTGTCACAAATTCTAACACCCTTCTAGGCAAGCTTAGTAAATAGTTAGAAACCCTAGTGCAACTCCCCTTGAAATATGTGTTGCATCTATGGCACAACCAATGTTTATTCTCTCCTCAATTTTTGGACTTTGTCCAAAACAATCACATGCTGTAATTGTGTGTAAATGAGTCTTTTGCATGATATATGACAATGGGAAAAGGGCACTCAAAAGGATTTTGGTTTATCATTCCACTTCATCCAGCTCTTGCACACCTAGAGAAATTCCCAACACCTATTTCATTCACTTATTCCACCTTATACGCATCACATGAACCCATACTGCTGCTTATATTGATTTGTGAAGAATAATGCAACAGCAAACCAAAAAAAGAAAAGAAAATTGCCCTAAGATCTTTGACAAAATCAAGAAAATTAAAAAAAAATTGTCTTCAACAAAATTGAATTCACATTGAGATGCCATAGTGAGTTTAGCTTTCCCAGCAATGAATGTCTAATGACAAATTCTGATGTAAACTTTTTGATTTCTTCCTCTTCTTTCCTCTCTTCACAGTGACTAATCTGAAAACCATTTAACTATTGCAATTGCAAATTAAACTACGGATTGCAAATGAGAGTGTCCTTTATTTAAATGAAGAATTAGGATTTAAAAGGGGTGTGGGGGACCTCGTGGGCCTCCCATGCCCCTGTTTCCCTGTCTTTTTATTCATTTTTTAAACTGACATCCACGTGGACATCTTGGCATCCTCAGGATAGATGAGGGATGTCTGAGATGTTTCTTATTCTAGCTTCCTGTCTTGGGGCTGTTCCCAATAAATTCTAAATTTTGGCAATGACTGTTCCCATGTATCCAAAATGGTGTGTGGATGGGAACTTTCAGGAAAAGCCCGAAAGGCTCAGGATGCATCCCTGGGTATTGTTGTACAATACCATATAACAACATCAAATTGTTCTACAGTTTTACTATTACAGCTCAAGAAACTTGATAAGTTGGTATTTCTATGCCAAATATACCCTATGTATGTTGGGAAGAGCTTTCCAATGATAAATAACAAGTCCATCTATAGATATCCTATGGACATAGTAAACCATCTTGCAGCACCATAGTCTTATCATTCTCCATATATTAGAATCAAAATACATTAATAAATTGGTTGACATAAATATTAAACAGTTCTCTGAGATCCATATTTGATTGCAAGTAGTTTTTCTTAGAATGGTTGAAATGTATTTTGTGTTTGATGGTGCATTTCAAGTTCTTATGTTGTTTTAACCAAGGTTCAAGGACAAAAATGTTATGCAACTCAAAAATAAAGGAAAGAAAAATATCTGTTATATCTTTGGGTTAAAATATTTGTGTTATATTGTTAATTGGATTTCTCTTCTTGGGTCTTATTTCATGTTTTATTTCCTTCTCAAGTATTGGTGCATCCTACATCTCCTCGGGGATTGTGATTTACTCGGACCCCTCTCAAAAAAAGTTTTTATTAAAGAGGTCTCTGCTTGGGTCTTTTCTCAAGTTGTATTTCCTTCTCAAGTATTGAGTATCCTGCATTTCCTAAATTACTGTCATTTACTTGGACCTCCCTCAAAAATTACATTTATTCTCACATGTATTTGCACTCAAAATTGCATGCTTGCACTTGGGTTTTACTTAAAATTGATTATTCTAACATGCTTCATGCTAGAAATTGGTTTTTTGTACTTGGGTACTAAGAAATATGAACGCTATACCAAGGGAGCTTGGGCCCTACAGCCTGTAGGGTAATTTCCATATAAACAAGCTTCTAGTAGCAGTTCATCCTACGTATCTTTTCCATCTAACAAAGTATGCACTTTAGTCCAAATACTTGAAAATAAATAGATGTGGCATTCTAAACTCATAATATCTACAACTAGAAAAGATTATAATTTTTTCAAATGTAAAATCTCTTGATCTGTGTGGTATTAAACAAATCTATGATAAGGTTTTACAGTTATTGGTGTGGAGTTAAAGGATCTATCATGACGATGTGAAAATTATTCTTACAGTAAGATTTGTACAGTTAATAAAATTTGATCATCTTTTAGATATAGACTTACAATGTATTTCCTGATATTTGTTACATCAGGGTGAGGATTTGCTGCGTGATAGTGGTATTCCTTATGCAATAATACGCCCATGTGCTCTCACTGAGGAACCTGCTGGTGCTGAACTTATTTTTGACCAGGGTGACAATATAACGGTAAATATATAGCTCTGTGCTTCTAGCAGAATCCATCTTATATGGTCAATAAGTTAGCTGTGGACTTTCTGTCCACATTGCAACCATAACTGAGAATAGGAGGACATGTATCAATGCCAAAGAAACAATCACACGTCTTTTCTTTGGTCCCAAGTAAAAGAAAATTATATCAAAATATAGGTTTTGATGCCTGACATCAAGATTTTAAATGAGAGATAGATGATAAACAAGAGTACAATAACAAACTAGGAAATCTGTAGAATACATTGTCAAAACTAGAAAGCTATGATCCATTATTATGCATAGCAAACCTGCATTGGGAGCACGTCTTAAACTCTTCATTGGTCAGTTTCTTTGTGGTTTGAGAAAATAAGAATGGTAATAAAGGATACTTGATAGTTGATGACTTCCATCAAATTTTAGAACAAAATATTTAAGAAAATAAGATGAGTAGGTGGCTTTCTAAATGAAGACAACTATAAAATTATGGAAAATAACAATTCAGTTTCTGAGTGATGTATATCAGGGCAAAATTTCAAGGGAAGAGGTTGCTCGCATATGTGTTGCTGCATTGGAGAGTCCACATGCATGTGATACTACATTTGAGGTTTGCATAGAAAATCTCTTTCATCCTTAAACTTAGTTTTGAATGGGCTTAAACTATGAACTTGATCCACTTTATTTACTTACGTATTTGACATATATTTTGCAGGTGAAGAGTGTTGTGCCATTTAGTGAACCCTTCACGGTTGACCCGAACAATCCTCCCCCAGAAAAGGATTATGAAATCCCTTTTCAATCTCTAAAGATAGGCATCACTGGAAAGGAAGCATTAGATAGAAGTCCAGTGGCTGCATAGGATTATAAACGTTTCTTATAGTTATTTTTCATTTTACTTTATCTGAATGGCAACAATATGAATCATGGGCTTCCAAGTGCCTTTCCTGATCCTGAACGTATAAAAGCAAGGTGTGAGTCAGTTCCGGTTGTAAAGCAATCTCCCATTAATGTAATAGGTGATTCAGGTTAGATCTCTTGATGTGTAAAAGAAGTATTGTACTATAAGCTTTGTTGTATTATAATTTTGAGATTCAGTTGCCTAGTAATAAGATGGTTTATATTGACTGATATTTCATGAGTAATGGTTATAAGAATCCATCTCTCAGGAGCATGAATGGCCCACTTAGCACTCACTACATCCAAGTGATGCTCACAAGGGTGAAGCATGGGGACCTACTCAAAGATGTCATCGACCTTGGATCAAGCTTTAATTATTTATTTATTCAGTAACAAATTCTACTTTCTAATTTTACATGATCTCTGATTGTGCCCTCAATACCCTTACAAACATTTAGAAAAGGTCTCCTTCACATAACGAGAAGAGTTTAACCTCATATTATCAGTATAATTTTTTTTTAAAACTCAATCCAAGAATAATTACATGAGAAAAACTATATTTATCTTCCATTTCTCTTTTAGGTTCACATGTATGCAACTGACTAATTTCCATGTTATTAAAGTTTGTATGATTATATTCTCTTCTAGTTATCAAATTCTTTTCTCATATTATTGATAAATATTACATGTATTGCTCAATTTATCACAATACTTCAGAATAATTGATTTCATTGCTTATTATAATATATAATAAGAGATTAGTCATAAGAACATTGTAAATCTGTATACCTTTTCTGCTACTTTTTATTAGTTATTTTCTATTTTCCGCCACCCTTCACACCAAATATTAGCAAGCACAAATTCTGTTTTTTTACATTCACCACTAACTACAGTTCCAATTTAACAAAGAACTTAATCACTCTATTAAATCCTCTAGAGAAGCAGCTATGAGAACCACACGGTTGGAAAAAGGATGGTTGCCATTAAATCCTTCTATTTGCGTTTCTTTTCTTGCACTCGTAACCATGTTATTGCTTAATGTAAAACATGAACATGAACTCAATAATTTGTGTTGTATAATTATTGGGAAATGATCGCATACATATTCACATTAGATAACCCGACCTAACACAATTTTAAGGGATTTTATTGTTGCCTTATATGGTAGAAATAAGTTGATTAGCAAATTAAAGAATAAGTAAAGTAGTAAATAATCACCATAATTTAAAGATATACAATAATCACCATAATTTATCATTTTTGCACAATCAATTTTTTAAAACTCATGGTAGCTTTTTTCTCTTGTCAACACTCAAGTCCTTTAAGAAATTGAATAGAATTACAGTATCCACAAATAAATATATAAACTAGTATCAACTACTTTTCTCAAACAAGTGTTATTCAAATGCATAAATTATCAAAACAACACCATATTTTGAAGTACAAAACAATAGTAGGAAATTATAATAAGCTTGAGATTATAAACACTAAAAAGACACACAGACCTACATGGCAATTCGATGATGATGTGGTGGTCTCGCTCGCAATGCTTGAAGGCATGAATTATACTTCTCTAAATAATATCATGCTTGATGGCGCATCCACCAACCTCTTTAGCTCCTAACCCACCTTGTTCAACCTTCGAGTTTAGTTCCTAGATCTTGCATATTGCTTGTAGACCCTTTTTTATCCTCTTCCAGAGGGTCACCCTATAAACCTTTAGGGTCATCCAAGTAACCCATCCTCAAGTTGCAAGGTCGCCCAGGTGACCCATCCTCAACTTGCAAGGTCACCTAGGCAACCAACTTTGGCATAAGGGGTGACCCACTTTCTGAAAGAGGCAACCCTGTTGTTTTTGGATGTAACTTTTTTTAGTTTTAGCTTTTCTTTATTTTTAGCTCATTTTTTCTTGTGTTTTTCCATGCTAACTAATCCTTCTCACTTTCTTTCCATTACAAACTCTTGTTCAATTCTTATCTCCTCATGAAAGTTGTCAAACTAACTTCTCCTTCTCTCTCAGTTTGCTTTAATATTCTTGTTTCATTCTTATCTTCTCTTCTTTTTTTGGCAACTTTCCCATTTCTTCTTCAATTAACTCTTCCTTGTGAACTTATCCCTTTATTTTTCCCTCCAGTTCTACCTATTTTCTACTTATAAACACCCCTTCATTCTTCATTGTTTGCACGATGGCAATTCATTCACAAGCATCATCTCAAGTAAGCTTCTTGTAGAACTTTGAGAGCCTTTTCTTTCTTTGTTTTAGTTTTAGTTTTGCAAAGCTTCGAAACTTTCTCTTTAGGAGGTTGTTTTCATATTTTTTGTCTTGCCAAGTTTATGCATAGCAACCTATAACACCCCGCCAAGGAACCCAGAGAATAACACAACTATGCTATACTAAAAGGACAATTTTTTTTTAAAAATGAAATAACAAGGAAATGTAAATCATATCTAAACATATTATATAAGTTAAGCTTCGTCCTCTAAGGTTCCATGGCTGCATTACTAGAACACTATTAACTAGTTCTAAACGTACATCATGAATTAACTAACGACAATAATTCATTCTAAGTCTATTGCATCAAATGAATAATCACTTACATTCCATATTATAGCATCAGTTAAGTAACCATCAAGATCATGTTTACAAAACTACAAATGCATATGCAAATTCCTTTACATAAGAGTACATCATTACATTGTTTACACTATCACTACTTCTGATTACATTGGAACGTAAACATCAAGATTATAGTACACGATTCAACTGATATACAAGACTAAAACATAAACATAAGTAATTGTCTCCTCAAGCTAGTACAAGATTTGAAATCTGCTACATAAAGTACATCCTTCTCGCACACGAACCAATAGCAAGGGAAACCAATGGAGATAAAAGCACAACCACCCGACCACATGGACCCTAAGGTCCACCCCCTGTGCCAGAAGATAACACAAGGTCCCACTACAACAAATAGTCAAGAACACTGTACGCTAACAGGTGCAAGGACTACACATGACTCCAATACAACATGGGTCAATATGAACATCACAAGCAACTCAAACATCACTTTCAGAGATGTTCGCACAACGAATGGGGAAAACACAACTAGGGAATGTTAGGCTGCAGGAGGAAGAGTGTCATCGCATGGTCCTAACATGGGTTACCCTGACAGTCTCTCACTAGACGCCAGCCCCATAGGGTGACACATGCGGAACCAACATTCCTTTCGTGAGGACAAGGAAGTTGATTTTGCCAACCAGGCCTTCTCAACCCATCCTTAGTCTAAACAAGCACCACAGGCGTGGGTGAGGGATCCAAATATTTTGTTTAATGTGAACAACTACCCCACCCCCTAGATTTATTATTAAGTTATCACTTGATTACCAACTTTCAATAGGTTACCCTTGTTGGCAAGAGACACTATATGGATTCATGATTGTTGTCATTAATGGCAACAAAGTTTATCCCACACATCCGTAGGACATGGTATGTCTATACCGGAAGTCAGAGTGAAGAATGTTGTGGTCCGGTAAACAAGAACAGAGCATGTGGCGAGGTCCGACAGACAGGTCCAGATCTCTCAAAGGAAGTATCTTGGTGAAGTGTGGATTTGGGGAAGTCAAGAGGACTACCTTGAGTGATAGATTCCAAGGATTTAGCCTTTGGTGATAGATGAAAAAGATATGAATACTTGAATATCAGGTTCCTAATTGGCAGTGTGGACAGAGGAAGAATTGACTGGCAGGACATCAGACTTTATTCCGGATGTGTGACTAATGATGGTAAAGATTCTTAAGGCATAAGTTATGATTGGCCGACATGATTGATGATTTCTACAAGTATATACTTGATCCGTATCACGGTAAGCAAGGATTCAGCCGACAGATCAGAGTTTGTGGAAAATATTGACTATTCTGGGTGCCGACTAGAAAGGTGATGAAATCACTTGTGCGCATATATATACAAGATGTATTTAGTTGTAAGGTGTGTCGTAGTTTTTGGTGATGTGTGAATAAAAGTAGTAGAGCCGAATAAAAGCAGAAAGGAAGGTCCAGTATGTGAAAGGAGAGCATCACAAAAGAAGAGGAAAGATGAAGTGCAGCAAATCAGTGTACAGAGCCTAACTGGAACTGAACTCCAGCATATGTTGATGCTCCTTATCAGTTCAAGTATTGTATTACACTCTTTATAAATTGTAGACAGTGTGTCTCTTGTAGGTAGTGTGCCTCTTGTGAGCAGTGTGCTCGGGCAATGAGCCCTAATTGGCAAGTGTCATTTTGTATTTCCATTCTTCTAACAGAGAATACAATCTTGGGTTAATCACCCTGTGGTTTTTTCCCTTAACAGGGTTTCCACATCAAAAATATTGTGTCGTGTATTTCCATTTCATGGTTATGTTTGCTTATTTGAATTAATGCTGCATTGATTATTAAGAAAGTTCAGAAAGCAGAAATAATTAGGATAACTGATTCACCCCCCTCTCAATTATCAACAATTGGTATCAGAGCCAAGTTCCTCCCAACAGAGTTTAACAGCTTGAGGAAGATCTGGGAATCCAAATGGATGCATATGGTTTAAGGGAGCAACTCAAGACTGCCCTTGATGATCTTGAGCAGTCAAACTCTGAAGTCAATGAATTAAAGGAAAGACTCAAACAGGCTGATGATTTCATGAGAGAACTAAAAGACAAATTAAGTCTCTCTATGAAAAAGAGAAAGGAGCTACTTCAGCAATTGGCAAGTCAAGGTGAAGCAAATGATGCAAATGAAGATCTAAAGGAGAAAACTAAGTTATGTGAAAAGTTATCAAAAGAAATCATTTTGGTAAGACATGAAATGGAATCAGGAGTTATGAAGTTTACCCAAGAAGTTGAAGAGAAAAGAAAAACTGAAGATAATCTAAGACAATCTCTCAAGGAGAAATCAGAAGATTGTCACAAGATGGATAGAATTATCAGACATCTTGAATCTGATCTTGAAGATGCTAAAGATAATGAAGAAAAACTTGAGGATGAAATTGTCTCTCTCAAAAGGGATCTTCAAACAGCAAATGAATATAAAGAGAAATTCAAGATAAGTTCTGCTCAACTTGAAGTTCTTCTTGGAAGTCAAAAGAGGGTAGAAGACAAGTGTGGTTTGGGATATGAGAAAGGAGAAAGCTCCGGATTCGGTCAGAAGAATTTTGAATCAGAAAATCCAAGGAACATACCTAGAAGACCTCCGGTAAGGCAGCCCAATGCTCAAAGATATCCATCCTTCAATGGATACTGCCACAATTGCAATAACTTTGGTCATAAAGCTAATCAGTGCAGAAAGAGAATGAATCAGACTAATTCATCCTTCTCCGGACAGTGTTTTAACTGCAAAAGGTATGGTCACAAATCTCATGAATGCAAAAATATGCAAATGAACAAATCATTCAATGGTAGATGCTTTGCATGCAATAGAATAGGTCATATGGCTAATCAATGCAGATCAAGAGGATATCAATCAAATATGCAAAGAAATGTTGTTTGCCAAATTTGCAATAGATCCTGTCATATTGCAAACTTCTGTAGAAGCAAGAATCAGGACAAAAGAGGTCCGGTATATCATAATCAGAATCAAGATAAGGGAAAACAAAAAGTGAATGCGGATGAAGTTCAAAGTGAGATGAACAAGATTTGGGTGAAGAAAAGTACAGATAATGTAGAGGATGGATCCGCACCAGACTCTGGTGCTGATATTCCTTCCGGAAATTAAAAAGTGAGCTCTGGCTCAGGGGGAGACACAAAGAAAACCTTGTTCCCCCAGCTAGTCAATTGGTGCCGAAATTGGCACAAGACGAGTTGCGGATCAAAGGGTTCTTAAGAGAAACATCTAAATAAACTATGGTTAAGATTTGGAAGATTCGCAAGATGTTTAAGATCATGATTGATCCGGTTCTTCAAGTCATCCGAATAAGGCAAACCGGAATGACTTAGGTCAAGCATTTATTGCAACTTAACATTAGGGTTTGTGGAGCAATATAAGGGTGTTTCTCACTAAGAATTTGCTCATTCTACATTCAAGAAGAAACGATAAGAGAGGCTCTGCAACAAAATCCCTCAAGCTCATCCAAGATCATTTACAGAAGTCATTTCATCTAGAAATCGATCCGGTTAACTTCGTAAAACCGAAAGGCGCAAAAGGTATTCTCCTTTATCAAATATCTCTCTGTAAATCCTTAATGATGGGTACTCCAAATATTGTGAAGATCTCTGATAGGCCTTGCCCCAAATTCAAGAAACATCCATACAAATCTTTGGAAATAGATCCCCTAGGAGCTTTTTCTAGTGTTCCGCACGGTGTGTTGCATATAGAAGACATTAGGGTTTACATACACGCGAATATTGAAGAATTTGGGGAATCAAAGTTAGTGGATATCTATCACAAATAGTTAATAGATGATTCTTTTGAGATTAAACCTTAGTATAAAGCCATCCGGGATAAGCATTTTGCACAGTGCATTCATTTCCCCTATTTTGAAGAAGATGAATGGGTTCGGTATGTGTTGAGTAGAGTGCATGACAATTTCTTATGGTTGAATAAACCATTTAAGATCACCAAAGATGCAATTAGGGCAGTAACTGGTCTACACTCATCCGGTGGAATACCTGTTCTCAAATTTGTCAAGAATCAGACAGTAAGTGATGCAACCAGATCAAAATTTGACAAGAGAGCTATGACAATTGAAGACATCACTGAACCGGATGTCAAATTTGCATCCATGATAATTGGTTACAAGGTTTATCACTCCAGTAGGGAAAATTCAGTATTGGGAACTGCAATTTACACAGCCTATCAAATGCTAAAAGAAAATGCTGACTATGATCTGTGTGAACTTCTTCTAAGCCAACTTTTGGAAAATCTGCAAAAGATTAAGAAGGATAAGAAGAACTCCTTCAAGTATGGTGGCTTGACACTCTGCCTATTCTTTTATTACATGAATGAGCTTCCCGGATCCAATGGCTAGGTATGGCAGAATGACAGACCGATTGCCATCCAAATCAGAGACTATTTGCATGGGCTTGGGGATGCTAAAGCAAGAAATACAGCTCTGTGGGGATATTTCAAGAATTTTCAGAACATGATGCAAGCAAGAGAGAGAATTCCCCAGTCTCTTGTTGAGAAATACAAAGACACAGTATGTTTTATGGTAGAGACTGATCAGTGCCTAATGGAGGCAGTAGAACCAAGAACTGTATGGATCATACCTATGGGGTATGAAGTTGATGAACAAATTGTGGAGCTGCATGTTCAACACATGTTAAGACAACCAAAAGATCCCAAGGCAGAAAGGTTTGGAACCTTTGAGGAGCTAAGTGTAAAGATTCATGTGGAACTCAGACAACCAGAGATCAAGAGGAAGGTAAGAAAAGAAGTTGAAGATGTTGCAAAAGGCTTTGGCATATCAAAGGAGGCACTTGATGCCAACAGGGAAAAGATGGAAAGGGCTGAGGAAGAGAAGAAAAAGGCAGAAAAGAAAAATGAGGAAAGTGTTCCGGTAAAATCTTCCACTTGGACCAGATCATCAAAGAGATCAGCACCTGTCACTACTAAAAGCTCAAGGACATCAGAACTGGAAGTCCAGGCATCCAGAAAATGAGAAAAGAGAACAAAGAAAAAGGCAACAAGGTCCTATGTTAGCCTAAAGGATGATGAGGAAACTGAGTCAGATGAGGAGATAAAGAAACTAAAGAAGAAGAAGAAATCATCTGGTGAACACTCTACCGGTCAAGGAGAAGAAGAGAAGGCAGAGGAATTTGTTGAAAAACCCACTCTATCCTTAGATGTAGTGAAAGCAGTCACTGTGGATGGGAACCTGCAACCCTTAACAGAATTCTATGATGCATATAATGAAGCAGATAAAAAGATTCTGGAGGAAGCCACAGTTAAGTTTTTGAACACTTACAATAAAGCTTTTATTGAAATTATCTCTCTAATTCCCAAAAGCTTAGAGAAAAGGCTTGAAATGAGGAAGAACAATGCTCGAGCAAAAGATCTAGAAATCTGGGAACAGATAGCAATTCAGCTATACCCTTCAATCACTCCGCATCAAATGAACATGATCTTCAAAGATTGCAAGGATGAATTCCAGAAAAAAGCCAGAGTGAATTAGCTTATGCTCAGAAAAACTGACGAAGTAGCAAAAGAGACGGAAGAGATCCTCCGGAATGCATACAAAAGATTCAACATTCCTATTATAGAGGACTTAGGTGATGACCCCTCGGCTACAGACTTTGAAGAAAATGCTACTGAAACAGTAGCATAAGAGGTTAAGGAGACAAGGGAAGTTAAAGGTAAGGACTTGGAATCCTCTGCTGTAGAAGAGGTTGCCCATGAACAAACAAATATCTCTCCTCCGGTTTCCCCTGCTGACTCCGGATCCAAAGGAGAAGAAGGAATAAAGGAGAAAGAAGCAGAGGTGAAGGAAAAAGAAGATAACAGTCCAAAGGTTGTGGAAGGAGAGAAAGCTCCAAAAGACAGTTCTGTGACTGCAGAAGAAAAGAAAAACTTGTCTTCGGCAAGAGACACTGCAAAAACTGTCCAAGAATTCTTGAACAAAGAAACAATGGAGATTGATGAACCGAAGCTTCTACAAGGACCATTTAATTTTGATTCTCTTTCTCTGGTACAAACAATGAAGATAACTTCATTTGCTAATGCAAAGGCTAAAGAAAAACTCCTAAAGTCTCACATGGAAGACTGTGAGTTGATAGAAGCTGCTTCCGGAGTGCTAGAAAAGATTATGCCTTCGTTTCAGAAGGATCCCACAGCCTCCTCATCCGGTAATCTCAAAACTCTAGTCAATAGTGTTAGCACACATTTTGATTCCCTAGAGAAGTCAGCAGAAGATAAGGTCCAGAAGGAATTTCTTGCAAAAAGATTATCAGAGGTACAAGGGTTGATAATTAATGATAGGAGAAATATGAATATTGGGATAAAGAGCTTAGAAAATGCTCTTAAAGATGGCGGAGAAATATACAAATTTTGTTTATCATGGTCCAAAGCAACATTGGACATTGAGAAGAAAGTAAAAGAACAGGAGGACAAACTGACAAATCTATCAAAGAATTTTGATCCTCTCTCATCCTCCATAATAAATCAAGAATGTTAGACTATTGCAGTCTTGAATGAAATCAAGAAGCTAGAGAAGGAAAAGAAAAATAGAATAAGCAGGTTGGGTGGACTCAGAGGGATAACTGTCCCTAAGTTAGAGGCCATGCATGAGGCCATAAAAGAAGCCCAAATCACAGCCCAGACTAATGATCCAACAGATCTAAAAAGGGCAGATGCGTTTGCATTCCTGTTGAGCGGTCATATATCAATTTTGGATAGAATGAAGCAAAGTTGGGCTACAGAATTCATTCAATTGAAAACAACTTTTGTAGACATACTTAGTATATGTAAGTATTCCATATGTATATACTTAAGCAGACAAGATTTTAAAAATTTTGGTATGCGGACCCTACCCTTTGCCATTGATGTCAAAGGGGGGGTGAGGAGTAGTGAAAAATGAGGAATCCAACTAAGGGGGAGCTCCAGAAAATGTATATAAAAATAGAGCATCAGCCAAGGGGGAGCATAGTGTAAACACTTAGTCATTTTTCACTAAGTGTTGCCATCAATGCCAAAGGGGGAGATTGCTGGCAAGAGACACTATATAGATTCATGATTGTTGTCATTGATGTCAACAAAGTTCATCCCACACATCTGCAGGACATGGTATGTCTATACCAGAAGTCAGAGTGAAGAATGTTGTGGTCCGGTAAACAAGAACAGAGCATGTGGCGAGGTCGGACAGACAGGTCTGGATCTCTCAGAGGAAGTATCTTGGTGAAGTGTGGATTTGGGGAAGTCAAGAGGACTACCTTGAGTGATAGATTCCCAAGATTTAGCCTCCGGTGATAGATGAAGAAAAAGATATGAATACTTGAGTATCAGGTTCCTAATTGGCAGTGTGGACAGAGGAAGAACTGACTAGCAGAACATCAGACTTTATTCCGGATGTGTTACTGATGATGGTAAAGATTCTTATGGCATAAGTTATGATTGGCTGACATGATTGATACTTCTACAAGTATATACTTGATCCACATCACGATAAGCAAGGATTCAGCCGACAGATCAGAGTTTGTGGAAAATATTGACTATTCTGGGTGCCGACTAGAAAGGTGATGAAATCACTTGTACGCATATATATACAAGATGTATTTAGTTGTAAGGTGTGTTGTGGTTTTTGGAGATGTGCGAATAAAAGGAGTAGAGCCGAATAAAAGCAGAAAGGAAGGTCCAGTATGTGAAAGGAGAGCAGCACAAAAGAAGAGGAAAGATGAAGTGCAGCAGATCAGTGTACAGAGCCTAACCAGAACTGAACTCCAGCATATGTTGATGCTCCTTATCAGTTCAAGTATTGTATTACACTCTTTATAAATTGTAGACAGTGTGTCTCTTGTAGGCAGTGTGCCTCTTGTGAGCAGTGTGCTCAGGCAGTGAGCCCTAATTGGCAAGTGCCATTTTGTATTTCCATTCTTCTAACAGAGAATACAATCTTGGGTTAATCACCCTGTGGTTTTTTCCCTTAACAAGGTATCCACGTCAAAAATATTGTGTCATGTGTATTTCTATTTCATGGTTATGTTTGCTTATTTGAATTAATGTTGCATTGATTATTAAGAAAGTTTAGAAAGCAGAAATAATTAGGATAACTGATTCACCCCCCCTCTCAGTTATCAACAACCCTGGAAAGCCACTTTAGGCTTCGGCCCCACATTGAAAGCCACTCCCCCTTCACTACATCTAGATTCTCAAAGCCCATAACACCATCCAAGCATGATCTATCACATTTCTCATCATGATGCATTTACAACACAGAATATACATCATCTCACATTATCATATACCAGAATTCTTATGCATAAACAAGAAACATCATGCTCTTATAACTCCATTATCTCAAGACACCTATCAACACAATACATGAATGAAAACATAAACATCCTAGGCCTCTGGAAACTAAACAACTCAGGTCAATGTAAAATCATAGTGACTAAGAAAACATAACTAACTCATTACCCACAATTAAATTTCATAACCTTATTACAAACAAATTGCAATCATTAGCATCAACCCAACTTATAATTAATTTATGTTTATTTTAAAGACTAATCGACGATATCGAATTACAATTAATAATGTCATTACAAGTAAATTAATATTATCAAGTTCAAAACATAACTTGTAATTTGTTTATGTTTATATTAAGGATAAATCAACAAATTACATTTAAATAACTAAATAAGAATATTCATTAAATCTATATTTAGTTAAATTCTAAAAGATATAAACATAAATATAAATATACTCCTTTCTATTATAAAGAGAATAATTAACTTCCAGACCATAAGACTTTGATTATCCGGGTTTGAGAGCCTCCTTAATATTCTCTTAAATTTAAACAAAATATGAGGATATAGTTATATTTACATATCAAAATGCATATATATATACCTTGAAAGCGGAGGAGAAACTTGCAATAAAACAACAAAACAATTCCTGTGTTAGAGGCAGATTTTTGAGAGGAAGAGGACAAAATAGTAGTGGTAGAGGTTACCAAAAAAGAAAGATGAAGCAAGTACATATCACACAGGTATGCAAGAAAACAAGGGAAGAGGAGAATCTTCTAGAGGAAGAGGAGATTATTATCACAATAGAGGATACTTTGGAAGAGGTAGAGGAAGGGGATTTGGAGGTACATGCTTTCAATGTGGAGAGATGGGTCATAGGGCATTTGAATGCCTACAGATACAACAAAATAATGACAAAGGAAAGGAAGTAAGAGTTCATGTAGCACAGGCTGAAAGTGAGAGTGTGGCTACACCAAATTGTGGAAAGGGTCCTAAAGATGGAGAGTCCCTAATGCTATGAAGGATTTTGTTAAATCCTGAAAAGGAAAAACTGGAACCAGTTCAAAAAAGAAATCTATTTAGAACAAGGTGCAAGGTGAGTGGAAAGTGTTGCAAAGTCATAGTGGATAGAGGTAGAACATATAACATTGTATCTGAAGAGATGGTGGAGAAGCTAAAATTGAAAAGATTAAAACATCCCTGCCCATAATAAGTTTCATGGTTGCAAAAGGATCATAGTTTGATGGTACGTGAGCAATGCCTTGTGAGTTTTCAAATTGGAAACTATATGGATGATATAATATGTGTGATGTGATGCCAATGGATGTATGCCATCTACTTTTGGGAAGCCATGGCAATTTGATAGAAGAGTTGTTCATGATGAATGGACAAACACATACTGAATCAAGAAAGATGGAAAAGAGTACACCCTAAATCTAATAAAATATAGGGAAGAAGAAGTGGAGAACAACTCGAAGGTTTGTTTTGTTTCCGGAAAATAGTTTTTAAAAGACTTGAAAGGAGGGGGAACATGTTTTTCTATCATTCCAAAGCTTGCAGCAGTTGGGACAGTGAAGGAAAATGAAGAGATACCAATGAAAATCTTGGAAGAATATGATGACATATTGATGAAGGAGCTTCCCAATGGATTGCCACCAATGAGGAGCTTAAGCCATTGTATGGATTTGGTTCCTGGTGCAATTTTGCCCAACAAGGCACCATATAGAATGATGCCTATGGAGAATGCAGAAATAAATAGGCAAGTAAAAGGGTTACTGGATAAGGGGTTGATTAGGGAAAGTTTGAGTCCATGTGTTGTCCTAGCAGTGTTGACACTAAAGAAGGATGGGGAATGGTGGATGTGTATGAACTCAAGAGCCATAAACAAGATAACCATCAAATATTAGTTTCCCTTGCCGCAAATGGATGATATGATGAACTACTTGAGTGGAGCTAAGTCCTTCACCAAAATTGATTTGGAGAGTGGATACCATCAAATTAGGATAAGAGAGGGGGATGAGTGGAATACTACCTTCAAAACAAAGGATGAATTATACGAATGGATGGTGATGCCATTCGGTTTGACAAATGCACCAAGTACCTTCATGAGGTTGATGAATGAAGTGCTGAAACCCTACCTTGGTAAGTTTGTCATTGTGTATTTGGATGATATTTTGAACTTTAGAAAAACAAAAGAACATTTGAAGCATGTTAGGGTAGATTTGCAAAGGCTCAAGGAAGAGAAATTATTAGTGAATGTGAAAAAGTGCATCTTTATGAAAGAGGAGTTAGTGTACTTAGGGTTTTTTGTTTTTGGAAGTGGACTGAAAATGGATCCAGAAAAAGTGAAGGCGATTGTGGATTGGCCTTCTTCAAGGAGTGTGTTTGAAGCAAGACGCTTCCATGAATTAGCGAGCTTCTATAGGAAGTTCATCTGAAATTTTAGTTCAATTTGTGCTCCTATTATGGAAACTATGAAGGGTAATAGGAAGGAATTTGTGTGGACAATAGTAGCAGAATGAAGTTTCAAGTTTTTGAAGACAAAAGTGATGGAACAACCCATGTTAGCACTCCCTGATTTTGGAAAAATGTTCCAAGTTGATTGTGATGCAAGTGGGACAATGATTGGAGGAGTCTTGAGTCAAGAGGACAAACCAATAACATATTTCAGAAAGAAGTTGAATGAGGAAAAAAGAAAATACTCTGTGTATGACCAAGAGTTTTATGTCATTGTACAAGCACTTAAGAAGAAGTGGCGACACTACTTTCTATCAAAGGAGTTTGTTTTGTACACCAACCATCATGCATTGCAGTTTATAAACAACCAAGGTAAGCTAAATTAAAAGCATTGTGAAGTGGGTTGGATTTCTTCAAAGTTATTCATTTGTGTTGAAACATAGAAGTGGGAAATCTAATAGAGTGGTCGATGCATTGAGTCGGAGGTGTTTGTTGTTGAATGAGATGAGAGTAAATGTTGTTGGTTTTGACTCTATGCGGAAGTTGTATGAGGATGATGTTGATTTCAAAGAGGCATGGGTAGCATGTAACAATCCTATGGAGAGGGATAGAACTACATGGTTGGAGTATCTTATTCAAGAGGGTTTGTTGTTCAAGGGGAATAGATTGTGTGTACCTCATGGTTCAGTGAGGGAGAATTTGATAAGGGAAAAACATAGTGGACGTTTGTGTGGTCATTTTGCAGTGGACAAAACTTTGGCACAACTATATGAGAGTTATTATTGGTTGGGGATGACTGTAGAAGTAAAGAGGATGGTGCAAGGTTGTAGGGTGTGTCAATATGCTAAAGGAGTGAGGAAAAATACTGGGTTGTATCAGCCATTGCCAATACCAGAGAGACCGTGGGAACACATCAACATGGATTTTGTTTTGGAGTTACCGTGAATACAAAGAGGTAATGATTCTATTTTTATTGTGGTGGATAGGTTTTCTAAGATGGCTTATTTTATCTCATGTCAAAAGTGTAATGATGCTTCCCACATAGGTACTTTATTTTTCAAGGGAGTAGTTAGATTGCATTGCTTGCTAAAGAGTATTATTTCAAACTAAGACAACAAATTTGTTGGTCATTTTTGGCTCAATTTGCGGAAGAAGATGGGAACACAATTGGGGTTTAGCTCAACCTACCATCCATAAACTGATGGTCAAACCAAAGTTGTGAATAGAAGTTTGGTAAATTTGTTGAGGTGTTTGGTAGGTGACAAACCAAATCAGTAGGATTTGACATTGGCACAAGCAGAATTTGACTACAATAACTCAGTCAATCGAAGTGTGGGAAAGAGTCCAATTCAAATTGTGTATGGGTACAATCCCAGGGCCATGGATGAGTTGAGAGACAGTACAGATTTGGGTAGAAAAAGTGTTGTATCAAAATACTTTGTTGAATATATCCATGATTTGCACAAGGAAGTGAAAGGGAACTTGGAGAAGATTGTCATAAAATATAAAGAGTATGTTGATATGCATTGGAGGGAGCAAGAATTTTAGATTGGTGAGTTGGTGATGGCACATTTGCAGAAGGAGAGGTTCCCACAAGGAACATATATCAAGTTGAAGTGGAAGAAAATAGGCCCATGTAAGATTTTGCAGAAGTTTTCATCAAATGCACATGAAATTGAGCTTCCAATAGGTATAGATATTTTCCCAATATTTAATGTTGCTAATTTATATAAATACTTTGAAGGAGAGACAAGTGGACATGGGAATACACATCCATATTTGCAAGATGCACATGAATGGATTGAGTACTTGCCTGAGAAGAAACTTGAAGAAGTTGACAAGGTAATTGATTCCCATGTAGCCAAAAGGACAAGAGGGAAAGAATATTGGGAATATTTGGTCCATTGGGAGAAATGAGCAGATGATGAAGCTTCATGGGTTAGCACTGCAGATTTGGAAAAGTTTGGGATTTCAATCCCAAATTTACCGAAATGCTCATGAGTTCCACACTCATGAAGCATTTTCCTACTCGAGGTGTCTGATGCAGGAGAACTCAAGTGAATATGCAATCCTACGTCAACAAAAAAATAATATTCCCATTTTGTTTGATTCTAAATTGGTTGTTGTTTCAGTTTGTGATTCTGGAATGTTGGCAATTTGTCGCTATTGATGGTGATCATTTGTCACACTATCGCATTGTCATTATTGGTTCAATTTGGGATTACAATGGTATGTAACGGTTGAGTGTTGGTGATCGACATCCTTGTTGCCATATGTTTGCCAAAATGTCGTAATTGTGGTGTGTCGACATAGCGCTTTGGTGACAAAGAGAGTTTGATGGAGGTGTGTAGAGGTAAATTCCTTCGAAGCATGTGTATGGAATACAAATTGCCATTTAACTCTTTGATGCTTGGGTGATGTGTTAACACATGAAATCAAAAGAAATAACATTTAATGTTAATCCTTCATGGGCTCTTGTTGGCCGCAACTTGATTTAGGAGACTCACTAAAACAAATCTAATTTAAAAACCTATTTTCTTGCTTTCTTTTGGAGGGCGACTGTTTATGACTGCATCAAAAGGTTGTAGAACTAGTTCAATGGGCAATCATATGTTGTGAAGTTAATATTTCCTTTTGTTGGACAATTCCAAGGTCTAACCACAATGTCAATTATGTCTTGACATATATCATTCTACTTTTGTAGAGGTGTGACTTTGTATGGAGTGTAGTTTTAATTCTTTGGATTAATGTTTATGTATGCCTTAAGATAATGCATGATTGCACTACATGGGAGGACCTCACATTGATTTTAAAGTTTTAGTTTCAATTTTCAATTAAAATTCAATACTGAATTTCACCTATTGAGGCAATGCCTTATATACTACAACCGATGGAATTTGAAGGAGATATCTACATAAAAGAGAAGAAAACCAATTGGAAATGGTTTGTTGCTAGAAAGATTGAATGAGAACATACAAATGTATGGAGGGGTCGGCTAGAGGGGATTTGGGTAAACCTTAAGAAATTGAGTTCACTACAGAAGTAATTGTGAGCACATACAATGTATAAAAAGGGGTTCAACTAAGGTGTGGAGGCATGAAATCATTCCAAAGTCTTGAAATTTGTATTGCAAATGCAGAACAAAGACTAATGTAGAGGAAAATTCACTGGGGAAGTGGAACCAGAGGTAAATAAGAGAAATGCATTGTGTTATAGAGCGAGTGAACTAGGAAGATGTTTTGAGTTTCCATTAAATAATATTTGTTGCATAAAAACTTTGCATACAATAGATTGAAAACTACCAGCAAATAAATGGCTTTGTAATTGTGTTCTTTCTTTTGAAGTGTCTAGTTTAAAAGTGAATTTGCTTGAGTTATATAGTGGTCTACTTATGATCAATTTGGTTATATATTGCTGCTAGCATTGGCTGTCTAGTAAGACCCTCAAGCTAGGATGCATTAAAGAGGTCTTGTCTAGATGCATAGAGATGTGCAAAATATACAAAGGCAAGTAGAAAATCTTACAGGTATGATGGCAGATCAGAGATTGAGACAAAGAAGAGATGATTCTAATGAAGAAATATGCCAACGAGATGAGGATCAACATGTAGAGCCTGAAGAGGAAGCACAATTAGAGCACCTAAATTTTGAAGAGAGGATGCTCAGAGCATTAGAAGGAAAAAATTAAGGGATTAAAATTGAAGTTTCAGAGTATGCAAGAAATCTCAAACTCGAGGAGTTGATAGATTGGTTGAACGACATGGGGAATTCTTTGAATGGAAGACTATGATAGAGGAAAAGAAGGCAAAAGTTGCATGCACCAAGTTAAAGGGTCATGTAATGATTTGGTGGGATCATCTGCAAAAGGAAAGATCTAGAAAGGGAAAAACTAAAATCAGGACCTAGAGCAAAATGGAGAAAGAAGCTGAGAGAGAAATTTTTTCCTATGGAATATGCCCAAACTCTTTTTTTTAGATTTCAAAATTTGAAACAAAACTTATCTACTATGCAAGACTATACAAATGAATTTTAAAAACTATCCATTTGTGTGGAGCATCACGAAATTGATGAATAGATGGTTGCAAGGTATGTAAATGGTCTAAAATTCTCTATTCAGGATGAATTGAGCATGCATAGGATTAATAGTATGGAAGAGGCATACCAATTAGCTTTAAAGGCAGACAAAAAACAAAGTAGACTATATTTTCAAAGGAATAGAGGAGCAAGGGGGACATCATCTCCATTGCGAGGGGGCTTGAATTCTAGTTGGGGAGAATCATCCCAAGGAAAAGAGAAATTAGAAGATATCTAGAAAGATCCTCAAAGTCAACACAGAGGAAGAGAATTTTAGAGGGGTAGAGGTTATGGTGGTGGTAGAGGAAGGAAAAACCCATGAAAACCTTTCATTTGTTATAGGTGTGGTGAAGAGGGTCATAGGGAATTTGAATGTCCAAACTATAATATCCAAGAAAGGAAACAAGGAGAACAACCCATGTTGAACTAAGATGAGAATGAAGGAAAAGGGGAAGAACTAGAGGTTCTACTAGATGTGGGTGAGAATATCATGATGAGAAGAGCAATGGTGATTCCAAAAAAGGAGCAAGAACAAATTAAAGGTTGTGATAATTCTTGGCTTCAAACCAATATTTTTTGAACTAGGTACACCTCAGGAGGAAAGGTATGTCAAGTTATTATTGATAGTGGCAGTTGTGAAAATATGGTTTCTAGAGAAATGGTATATAAACTAAATCTACACTATGAAAACATCCCCATCCTTATCGCATTGCATGGTTTAAAAAGGGAAATGAAGTCACTGTTGATAACATGTGTTTAATTAAATTTTCCATAGGAAAGACTTATAAGGATGAAATATGGTGTGATGTCATTCCAATGGATGCATGCCATGTGTTGTTGGGAAGACCATGGCAATATGACATGAAGGTAATACATGATGGAGAAAAGAATACATACACTTTTTGGAAAGAAGGTTCTAAAGTGATTTATTTTCCCCTTAAGGGTGAAAGGAAAGTTGAGAGTATGTTGTCCACAAGAGAAATTATCAAGGAAATGAAGGTGACAGGGTTCTATTATGCATTAGTGGTGTAGAAAGAAGATGGTGAGGAAATACCAATACCAGTAGAAGCAATAAATATACTAGAAAAATATGTTGATGTTGTGCCAGATGAGTTACATGATGGTCTACCATAAAAGAGAGATATTCAACACCACATTGATTTGATCCTAGGAGTATCTCTACCTAATTATCCATCTTACAGAATGAGTCCTACCCACCATGTAGAACTCAATAGACAAGTGATAGATCTCATAAGGAAAGGTGTGGTGAGAGAGAGAATGAGCCCATGTGCTTTACCTGCATAATTAACTCCAAAGAAGGATGGCACGTGGATGATGTACATAGATAGAAGAGCAATCAATAAAACCACCATCAAGTATTAGTTTCCAATCCCTCATTTGGATGACATGATGGATGTGCTTGTAGGGGTTACATACTTCAGAAAAATTGATCTACACAGTGGTTATCACCATATCGAGATTCGAGAAGGGGATGAGTGGAAAAGAACCTTCAAGACTAGGGATGGATTATATGAGTGGATGGTTATACCATTCGGGTTATCCAATGCACCCAACACCTTCATGAGGCTAATGAATATTGTACTGTGTCCTTACATTGGTATGTTTGTGGTAATTTATTTTGATGATATTTTGGTTTTTAGTAAGAGCAAAGAGGAGCACCTGCAACACTTGAGGATCATATTAGATGTGTTGATAAAAGAGAAACTATATGAAAACTTGAAGAAGTGTAGATTCATGCAAGAAAGTCTGGTATTTTTGGGGTTTGTCATTTCCGTAAATGGTGTCAAAGTGGATGCAGAAAAAGTCAAGGCAATTCTAGAGTGGCCTAGTCCAAGGAGCATAATAGAGGTAAGAAGTTTTCATGGGTTAGCCACATTTTACCAAAAATTCATTCAAAATTTTAGTAGTATTGTAGCACCCATAATATATTGCAGCAAAGGAAGGGAATTTGTGTGGACCAACGAAATTGAGAAGGGTTTTAATTTTCTAAAGAAGAAGGTGACAGAAGCTCCTATTTTAGCATTAACAAATTTTGATAAGGTATTTGAAGTGGATTGTGATGCCTTTCATGTGGGCATTAGAGATGTACTTAGTCAAGAAGGTAAACCCATAGCCTTCTTTAGTGAAAAGTTGAATGAGGTAAGCAAGAACTATTTAACTTATGATGTATAATTTTATGCAATTGTGAAAGCATTGAGACATTGGAGGCATTACCTAGTGCCCAAGGAGTTTGTATTGTTTATAGGCCATATTTCCTTGAAATACTTGAACACACAAAAAAAACTGAATAGAAGACATGCAAAATGGGTCTCTTTCTTACAAGGCTATACCTAAGTTGTTTTTGAAGCATAAGTCAAGAAAATAGAACTAGGTTGCAGATGCTTTAAGTAGATGTGTTTTACTATTAACAACAATGGAAAATGAGGTGATTGGTTTTGATGCCATCAAAGATCTATATGAATTTGACAATGATTTTTGGGAGATTGTGAAATAGTTGAAAACCCTAGTAGTAGGTAGCATGAAGCACATCCAAGGTGAATATCTTATACATGATGGTTATCTCTTTAGAGGGAAAGAAATTATGTATCCCATTTGGGTTTATGCGAGATAATATTATAAGAGATCTTCATAGTAGTGGGTTGGCCAGACATTTTGGCAAGGATAAGACCATAGCTTTGGTAGAAGACAAATACTATTGGCTGAAGATGAAAAGAGACATAACAAGATATGTGACAAGGTGTAGGATTTGTCAAATGGATAAAGGACATTCATAGAATACATGGTTGTATATGCCATTACCAGTACTTATAAGGCCATTTAAAAATTTAATTATGGACTTTGTGTTAGGGCTTCCAAACACACAATAAGGTAATGATTCTATTTTTGTGGTTGTTGATAGGTTCTCTAAGATGGCTCATTTTATTGCCGGAAAGAAAATTAGTAATGAAACTAGGGTGACAGAATTATTTTTTCAAGTTGTTAGATTGCATGGTGTTCCAAGAACTATCACATCTAACAGGGCTACCAATTTTGTGAATCATTTTCGGAGGACCCTATTGAAGAATATGGGAAGCAAACTCTAGTTTAGTAGTACTTATCACCCTCAAATAGATGGGAAAACAGAGGTCATAAGTCTGAGTTTGGGAAATTTGTTAAGATGCATCGTTGGAGAGACCCAAACAGTGGGATTTAGCCTTACCACAAGTTGAATTTGTCTACAACAGTTTAGTAAATTGATCAACAGGAAAATCACCATTTCAATTTATTTATCGAAGGAATCCTAAGGGTTTTTTAGACTTGGTGCAACTACCAATTGGAGACATGATTAGTGATGATGGAGAAGCATATGTAGAACATCTTCAACAATTGCAGAAAGAGGTGAGGAAGAAGCTCCAAGAGAGTAATGACATGTATAAAACTACAGTAGATGGTAGAAGACATCAAGTATTCACTGAAGGTGAGGTAGTGATGGTTTAGCTAAGAAGAGAGAGGTTTCCCATGGGAACTTACAACAAGTTGAAATACAAGAAAATTGGTCCTTGTAGGATTACAAAAAAAATCAATGACAATGCTTATGAGATAAATTTACCAGAGCATTTAGACATTTCTCCTATGTTTAATCTTTCTGATTTATATGATTTTCATGGAGAGGATCATGATGAAGAAGGTGAGGTTGAAGTAGATTGGCAACATCAAGTTCCAAGTAAGAAAAAGGAAAAGATTGCACAGATTTTGGACAAGCAGACAATATACACACGACAAGGTCAATACAACAAGTTTCTGGTACAGTGGAAAGGGCTAGAACAAGAAGATAATACATGGATTCTAGAGTGGGAATTGAAGAAGTTGGATCATGACAAGTGGCACAAGTTCTAGGAAAACAACTTGCAGGTGTTGCATTCTTTTCAACCAGAGGAGAATGATGTAGAAACTATTGGAGGTCATAACTTTTGATATGAGAGTCCATTTGAGTTGAATTTTGGTGTGAAGATGCATTTTGAGGAGTTGATTTAAATACCGACTGAACTAGTAAGTTCAATTGGATGTTGTTTCAATATTTTTGGGACCTTTTTCAATCATCTAGGGCCTCAAATTGAGGGTTTAATGATTTTTTCGATATTTTTCCAATTTATTTTTTCTAATTATTTTTTGAACTTTATATGCAATTAGATTATAAAGTTGACAATTAGTCCTAATTTAGTTAGTTTAAAATATTTGGCAAATTTCATGGCCATGCAGATAAGGATGTGAAATTACCTAAAATGACAAATTTAGAAAGTTACTAAAAATTACCAAAAAAGGTAATTTTTGTTTCTGTAGATATAAGGTGTTTCTTTTCATCTATAGAGGACGATGGAATTGAATGAGAAGTAGAGTTGATAATTTGGTGTGAAGATGCATCTTGATGAGTTGATTTAAATACCGACTGAACTGGTAAGTTTGATTGGATGTTGTTTCAATATTTTTGGGACCTTTTTCAATCATCTAGGGCCTCAAATTGAGGTTTTAATGATTTTTTGATATTTTTCCAGTTTGTTTTTTCTAATTATTTTTTGAACTTTATATGTAATTAGATTAGAAAGTTGACAATTAGTCCTAATTTAGTTAGTTTGAAATATTTGGCAACTTTCATGGCCATGCAGATAAGGATGTGAAATTACCTAAAATGGCAAATTTAGAAAGTTACTAAAAACTACCAAAAAAGGTAATTTTTGTTTCTGTAGATATAAGGTGTTTCTTTTCATCTATAGAGGATGATGGAATTGAATGAGAAGTAGAGTTGATAATATTTCTGAGTTTCTGAGTTTGTTTGCAATAATAATAGTGATGAATATTATGTTGTGAATGTTTGGTTGCATCAACAGTCTCCCTCACATGTGCCTCCATGTTGTTGATAGTGGCTAGCTCCTTCCTACTCCATGATGATGTTGGAGATGTTGTCCATTAATCGGAGGTCCATTTTGATTATTTTTTGGAACATCTTCATGCCATCAAAAACCGTCAATTCTATCTCCAGTGTGCCATTGAAGAAATTGCTCTAAGTCTAAAGATTACTCTCTTTGTGGATGTCATCCTTGTGGACTCAAATTTCTGCAAAGATGATGAGGCAGAGGAAGTGGAGGTTGTAGAGAAGGCTTCTAGTCTGAATATACATTGTGAAAAATGTAAGTTTATGTGTGGGGAGGTATGAGGCCTATGTAATTTGCCTCAGCCCTCATTTCCTTCCTTATAGACTGCTTATGAACATATAGCTTGTGGTTCATTTTTTGATAGGGTCTTTGTAACTATTCATAGACTGATGGTATATATATAGAAGATAGTTATATATGTGGTCTAACTTCTCGTTGGACCTAGTTTTTGTGGCACTAATTTCTAGTTTCATTGGAATATATTCTGGTTCTTGGATCCTAAACCAGGTTATATATAAAAAAGTTAATGAAATAAATATATAATTTAGTAAATAAAATAATAGATAATATTTTTGAAATAACTATACTAAATAATTTTGTAAATTTAGAAATAAAGTAAATATTATTTAAATATATAGTTATTAAAAAAAAATTAGACTTAAATTGAAGTAGAAATAAAATAACAAGTAAAGTTTTAGATACATAGTATAAGTAGTTTTATATATTTTATAAATAAAACACTAAAACTAGAGAGGAAAAATGAACCCAAACACTAAAGTCCAAATTAACTTCAATTCATTCCAAATTTTGTGTCCCAAAAACTCTAATCACTTATTTCCCTAATTCCTCCTCAAATGGTCAATTCAAATCAAGCTCAAAATAACACCTAAATTCTTCATTTTGAACATAACAAGACTTGAAAGCAACACCTGTTATTAATCTTTCCTCTCTATCTTATGTAACAACAAGCTAATAAGTGCTATAATCCATATCTAAAGATTATTTGTAGATTATCATTATTCCAACTATCTCCCATTATCTTTCCTTCTCTCCTTCATCCCTTGGCCTTCATTATACCCAATTTCCCTTTCATTAAATCCCAAATTTTCCTATTCCTTGTTTGCACCCTATTCATCAACCCTAATTTAAGATTTAGCCTTCAAAATCCTTTCCCAAATTATTCTAGGCTCCTCATTTCCCCTTGACATCCATTCACAAGAAAACCACCTTGTATAGTACAACCCCCTAAGGTTTTTTATTTACCACAAATTTGCATACATCACTTCACCATGACACTCTAGGTTTACATGCACACTATCATTCTATTCTTGGCTAAGTTAAGGTTGAAAGAAATCAATTAGGGGACTAATTAAAGGAGTTTCCAATATAGCCACACCCTTTCCCTTTGTCCCCTAGAGTGAAACTTGCATTGTAGAGATTCTATGGAAAATACAGAGAATCTAAAAGCACAATTAGAGCCAATTAAATATAGGGAACATCTCTTGAGTGTTAAAGAGTTGCACAACACCAAAGAACATATCACTATACTACTAATTTTCCCTCTCCATTTCCAAACAACATTTCTTCTTGCAAAGTCACCTTGTACCAATGTTAAAGTCTTGCATGTAGTCATAAGAGGTCCCTAGCATGCTACCCAAGTGCCCAAGTCTTCAAGGGTGGCCTCCTTTAGTGCCTAATCCTTGAAAATCATTCATCTAATGGTCCCCAACATCTAGGACCAACTCTTAAGTCTTCATTAGCACCCAATATTAGCCCTAGTGTCTACACAAGTACCCTAGTGCCAACCTATTTGCACTAATATTTAGGTACTTGCAATTTGTCCCCTCTTAATAAAAAAGAGCTAGAAATTTGTAGGATTGCTCCTCCTGTGTTCCTCTACCAATCTTATTTAATCACCCTGAACCTATAGGATACCCATGGATGCTTTTTCTTCTATCTACTCTCATTTATTAACAGTTAATCAATTCCCATTTCAGTATTAGTATAGTTTAATTAATAATCTGAAATAAATTGTTCATTTCTATTTTATTTTAGTTGCATATTTTAAATTAGATGATCTAAGTTGATATGTTGAAAGATAGAAACCTAGGTTAGGACAGGAACCCTTAAACAAACCTCCAACAACATATAACTTGTTTTATGTTCTTTCATTTAGTCGACCTAACATTCCTTCACTTCCATTTCTGATATTTGACATTGACACCAATAATTAAAAAATAGAAATCTTTCATCTATCTACCCTCTTCACCATCTTCACATCATTATATTTAACCTCTCTACCACCTTCCTACCCTCACAACACCCATTTAAACCTTCACAAGTGTCCTTTGTTGTTTCCTAACACTCATCCCTACCTCCCCTACACCTTATTCTCCTTATCCCCTAATGCCTACACTCACCCTAGCTTTCCTAGCACTTAACTAAACTTTACCAACACCTATTCCAAGAACATTTCCACTTCTCCTTGCCTTCACTTTTCCTTCTCTCCCACCCTTGACTTTCATAATGCAATCCCATGGCTTCTCCCATTTCCCTTGCCTCCTTCCATGCCTCTTTCCTTGATTTCCACTTTTTCCTTGATCATATTCTAGAGCTCCTAGACTTAGACTGAGCTCTTTCTATCAATCACATCTTAGCTAGCCTTTCCCACTATCTCAACTTTACTTGTCTCCTTGGCACCACTGATAACTTTAATAAAAGATCCCTAAAATTTTCTATAAAATATTAGTGAATCCTAACTAAGTGCATTAATTTTAATGGTAAATCCTTCCTTTTTTGAAAAAATATTTTATTTGGAAAATTTATGCACATCATTATTTACCATTGCAAATCCTTCCTTTTAAAAAAATATTACTACAATAAATAAATTATTAACCTGGGCTAACCATAAAATTAAATGTTATTTAAATTGTGGGTCCATCAATATCTACACAATTAATTGGCATAGTCCCCCCATATATTCATTTATTTTTCATAATGCCAAAGTAGGGGCCTGAGGACAGTAGCCACCAACAAGATCAAGGGGCCAACACCCCCTTGTCAGGGTCAAGGGGGCGACACCCCCTTTATGGGGTCCAAGGATAGCAACTATGAATGAATCTACACACATGAACCAAACATTTTGAAAATCTCATGCAATAAAAAGAAGAGTCTAGGCTATGAATGAATCTACATCTTATATTATCCTATTGATTAGATGGTTGTGATTTCATTTCAAAAGGTAATAAGTACATGTCATTTAAAATGTTTCCCTAACCCAAAATTTCTTTTAGGTTGTCTAATTTTTATTGATCATTAATATATCATTCATTGATCAATAAATAATTGAACATCCCAAAAGAAATTTTAAGTTGGATAAACATTTTAAATGATGTGCTTAGTACCTTCTGAAATTAAATTAGAACCATCAGATTAGAGAGAAATTTGATGGACCGTTAAATGAAGATTTATTCCTTCACATATTCGAGGAGGAAAAGAATTAAAGAATAAGTAATGCAAGTTGATTTATTTTGACATGTAAATTTTTATACAAAATTTATGTAAAAATTAAAAATCAATAAGAACAATCCTTTTTCAATTAAATATGCTTTATTAGACACTTACAATCCATACATAAATCACCATGATTTATCTATTGATCACACAAATAGGTAGTCATATTCATGCTTTATCTTGCAACATCAACACCAAAAGAGCCATTATAAGCATTATATAAACTATAAAGCAAATACTTGTCACAAATTATAGATAAGATATCAATTTCTTATCCATGAAAATATTAAAAAAGTAATATTAGTACATGAACCCTGTACTAATTGTATTATTCATAATCATCAAATTTGAGGCCCTATATGCCCTAGGTTTTAGAGGCCATGATAATAAAGGATAGATAGGAGAATACAAGTGTCATGCATCACAACACAATACTGGCAACTCATGTTAAATAGTATTTTTGTCACCATAGCACTGTGAGGTTTGTCTACAAATTAGCCTACACTAAAAGTCCACAACATTTCCCTTCAAAACCTAATTATATATAATTTCTAAGCGTCCAATCCTACCATACTTTAAATTCAAAGCAAATATGGCCCCAAAAGTAAGCAAGAATTTTACAGTAATGGTGATATGACCCTAAATATAAGCAAGAATGTAATATTAATGATGAATATGATTTAGATTTGTAATGTGTATTATAAACTTTACACAATTAGCCTCCAATCACACATCATTTACTATGGTGAAATAATTTAATTTAAAATTTTACTAAAATAATGTTCGGGTGATTTAACTAGCACTAAACTATTTTTTGCAAAAATGTGGCAATTTAATTCCCCTTATAGCTTGTCCTATTCACTAAAAATAGAGACCTGATTCAAATTATCTATTATTCTGTGAATATGCCACTAAAAAATCTATGATTGGAACATCCAAACAATTTTGAAACATTTGTTTCCTTTCATACCACTTTCTCTACAAATGTTCTTCCCACCTCCTATTCTCCCTCTAGTTCTATTGCACCTTTTATCGAGTATGATGATAATATTTCCACGTCCACTACTTCCTCTTCTTCTATTACATGCTTCCACTCTCTAGAGTCATTACATGATGGTGAGCTTCTCTTTTCTTCCCTCTCTACCCTCGATGATCTCATTTCTACAATTATTGCTACATACTCCCCACATGACTCACGCTTCTATTAATAATATTTCTTTCATTACCTTGGGGGATCCTTCCTCAAGTGATGATGAGGCTCATATGCATTATGATTACTCCTCTTTTATTAATCCTACCACTTTTTCCATCACTTATTGTGTTGTACCTTATTCATATTCTTCCCAGGACTATCACTCTTTGATGGATGAGTGTATTCTTAGGTAACATATTATACATAATAAATTCATTGATCATTTCTTGAGTGTTATTAAGTGAAATTAAAGGTTCTCTTATTAATACTTCTTCAAAAATTTCATGCACTTCTATTTATTTCTTTTCTTTGATGCCTTCAATGATTGTTCCTCTAGTGACGAGGAGATTCCTTTTCATGATGCTTCACTTAACTCACTTTCCATTATTTCTCTACTTATGCCTAATGTTTCCCTTCTAGACATGGATCCATTCCATTGTGTTAACCAAACCTCTTCCACACATTTATATGATGCATATTTCCTAGACATAGATCTATTCCCTTGTGCTCATTAGCTTCCCCTCCACCTATATGTGATATATCTCCCCTCGATTGAATCCAATCTATTTTATTTCTCAACCTCCTTTTCCTATACCTAATGCACTTCACCTAGACAAGAATCCACTTCTTCATGTTTCCATGCTTCTACTCCTCTTAAACCTCCTTTACCCACTTTACCTCTTATA
Organism: Cunninghamia lanceolata; assembly: GCA_027924645.1. Classification (NCBI taxonomy): domain Eukaryota; kingdom Viridiplantae; phylum Streptophyta; class Pinopsida; order Cupressales; family Cupressaceae; genus Cunninghamia; species Cunninghamia lanceolata. Next base: position 1,238,274 of record BSBN01001232.1, read on the forward strand.
TACCCCTCCACAAGAGACATTATTATTTCCTTCCTATGAGGTACTACTGTCTCCTCCTACTACTATTATAGATTCTCACCCACATGGGGCTTCTCCTTAATCTTCTCTTGTGTAGGTATATTTATATGCAAAACTCCAAGAGATTGTTGCACAATTAAATACTCTTGATCACTATACAACTACTCCCACACCTCCATGGTTATGTTCTTCTTTCTCTCATAATATTTTTACATACTCTTCTATTGGTATTGGAACTCTATGTTTTGAAAAATATAATGACCAAGGTGATCCCTTGCATCATGTACACTTCTTTCCTTAATGCTTGACTCTTACATGTGATGATCCTATCTTAGCCAAACTCTTTCTTAGCACCTTGACAGATCATGATTTGGATTAGTTTTATACATTGCGTCATGTTTCTTTACACTCATTCTCTAAAGTAATACATCCATTAGTACACCATTTCTAGGATAATATGGTCCCTAAGGAACACCTTATAAAATTGGCACAATGCAAACAATATTTTAAAGAAAGTTTTAGGGGACAATGCTTCTCACTTCTTTTTATTACATGTCCACATCGATTTCCAACCTCCTGGTGGCTTCCTCTGACCTATTTTCCTTGAAAACCTTTTTCCACATATCAAAGAGAAATTAATCCTTCACCCATATAATTCTCTTTCGAACTTGTCCCTTCTCACCATTAATGTAGAAAAAACATTCTTAGATCATCCTACACTCCACTATGGTAGCCTTTCTTCTACTCCACTCATGGATCCCCTTTGTGGCCCTTCTCTAGATAACCTTGGGTCTCTTTCTATCTTGTTATATTAGATGATGTTCTATATGTTGTCCATTCTTATATTTGTGGTACTCCTTTTCCAAGCCACCACACCCTATGTACCCCACTTGTCATAACAAATGATGCTCCACTCTCTCACCTAGCACCTAGGAATGAGAAAATAGTGTAAATGCATTCAAATAACTTTGTAACCAAAACTATCATAAGTAACCACTCACTATAAGTGTAGTATCCCTTATTTAATTCCATTGAAACCAATATTCAAGTTAACTACGAGAAAAAAAATTAATAAACAATTCACACAATCACCCCTAGGCATCCATGTACCCATTCCCAAGGTATTGGAGACACGTGAATATACATTAGGATTGTAAGGTTAATATCACTTTATCCCTACATTCTCCCACTTGATATTGTACATTGCAATGAAATAAACAAGAAACATAAAATAAATCAAGTACAAGATGCAAGGCACATGGCCTCCTTGCACCAAGAGAACTTATTTGTGCTCACGAGTTTCATGACTATTTCTATAACATTATCCAAAGTGTCAACCTCTCGAATCATGACCTTATAATTCTCCACCATCTCATAAAAAATGATATTGAACATCAATATGCTTAGCATAAGCATGGTACATGGGATTCCTAGTAAAAAAAATAGCACTTTGATTGTCACATGCAATTTGAACCACTTTGCAACCAAAACCAATTCCTAAGCATAATTGATGCAGGAGCATCCCTAGTTCAAGAGAAATCTTGCATCAACCAAAAACATTTGCATTTCAGTTTGTTTCCTTTCATTTTCCAGTTCAGTTTAGGCAATTTAGTCAGTAGCAGTTCTTGTATTTTGGTTTGCATTCTACCGCAGTTGCATTTCACATCTTGTAGAGCTGGACTTAGTATCTAGATTCATTCATCTACATCATATCCAGAATTTAAAGCATTTGGATTAAGTACCAGAAAGTTATCACTATCAGAAGATCAGTTATTTTCTCATAATAGAGCATCCTGACAGTCTTTGATAATTAGCTAAAGGAGAAGACTTGTATAGCATTCCTCGACCTATGGAGCTTAAAGACACATCATTCAATGATCTTTGGTTCATGGCCAACCTTTCCCAAGATCTGCACATCATTCCATTCATTTGCGGAGGTGTTCTACATGATTAGGTCTGACCTATCCATGTACACACGTTACAACTCTTCATTGGAGTTTGTGACCTTCCTTGGCCGACGCAGAGGAACCTTTTGTATCAGAGATGATATATAAGGATGTAATAGATCCCTAGGAAAGCCGTTAGCATAATTCTCATGATTTAGAAGATAGATAGTTTGGCTCCTTTGCGAGGGGACTTCAATGCTATATCTTGTACATATTCTGATATTCTATAATCAGGACTTTGAGCCCTAGTTGTAAGCCCGCATGATGCCGGCTAGATTGTATTTGAATTCTATTATATACTGAATGACTGAATCTGTGTTTGTTTCATATCTTTGAGTTGTTTCCATTGTGTTTACTCTTGCTGCATAGCCTGGATAGTTCATTCTGTAAACCCTCCTACCATGACTGCACCAATAATCCTCATAACCAAACTACCTCTTTAGAGGCATGTGTAGTAGCCATATAATTTTCTTTAGTATGGACAAAGCAACGGTAGGATGCATCTTACTCATCCAATTGATAGCACTACCAAATAGAGAAAACACAGCCACCAGTGGACCTCTGACTATCCAAGTCACCTACCTAATTAGAATAAAAAAGTCCCTATATGTAAAATAACTTGCCCACATTTGATGCAAGAGCATCTAGTGGTGTAAGGGCAATCTTGTATCAAAAAATATATATTTGAAGTTGTTTGAATTTCTTTGTTTTTGTAGGTTTCTTTAGTTGTGTTGGAGTCCATGTTGACACTTCAGTGGTTCGGGACTGTCAGAAGTTTAGAAAGGCTAAAAATAATAACTTGCTATTTTTAGTAAGTTGGCCTATTTGGGTATGTATGGACCTAAACATTTGCCCCGAGAAGTGGAATTCTAAAAATAAGCAAATGGTGAAGAAATCCTCTGAATATCATTTATAGTTTGAGAGATATTAAAGTTTCCGTCTTGGGAAATTACTCTTGATGAACTTCATATTTAAATTTGCAGCCTTTAGCATTTCAAGTATGTGCTAACTAGTGTTTTCATTAATGTCAACATGTTTGTGTTGTAATTGGTGCCAATTATACCTTCTGATATTGTTATTTGTTGATTGATTGAGTTGTCTTGTTAAGAACATTGTTTGAGTATTTTGCTCCGCATTTTCTTTGTGTTGAAGACCAGAGTATGAGATTTGGATATGATTTAAAAAAGTGTTTGAAGATGCTAAATCCAGAAATTAGTGGTCTTGATCGTTGTGCAAAAAAATTTCTATTCACCAGTTTGAAGATTGTGCCTGGTAATGATTAAAGAGTGACAGGGAGAAACTATTTTGCTCCTCATTTATCTGCAATTTAGATTTTGGCCTTGCAGTTCTGAACTTAAGTTTATAAAGTCCTTAGCTATCTTCATTCCAAAGAATTTGTGATTTGGTGCTTCGGAAAGCAAGTTATTGATTAGCAGAGTTTTACAATGTCTGTTGAGAAGCAATATGTGATGTGCCTTCAAGTGATATTTGTTGTCTTCAAGTGAGATCTATTGTGGGTGGATTTGTCAACTCCCAAGTGATTCTATGTTGTTCATGGATGTCTCCATAATGTATTGAAGGCGTGTGCTTGATCTGCAAGCTATAATGAAGTCCTTGGAAGCATGTATTTAAGTATTCTTGATGTTTGCACTAGTTTTGGCTGACCTAGTTATTTACACTTGTTGCGGAGGTGATTCGTGTATTGTAGAAGTGTGTTCAAGCATGTGAAGATGTATTTGGGTCTGAGCTAAGCTATGAAGTGTTCCTCTTTCATTCAATTGATTTGCAAGTTTGTATAAGTTCAGACCTAATTTGATTTATGCATGTATGCCGACCTTGGAGATAGCTCCAATGGTTGTATATTGTATTATGGACCTTGATGAATGGTCCAAGGTTGATGATTAGTATAACTATATGTAATGAATCCATGAGTTGTGTGAGGAAGTGCAAAGGTAAAGTGTGAATTGTAAAAGTAGAGCAGAGTAGAGGAGATATATTGCGCTTCAATGAAACAAAACTCAGGCATGTTGTAGATGCTACTATAGCAGTTCATGGAAGTGAACCACCCATCCTGGCAATGAGCCTTTCATTTGGGTAGTGAGCCTCTTTTGTTATTCGGTATTATTACTACATTATATTGTGAGCTAACACTCACCGTGGTTTTTCCCTTTTAGGGTTTTCTATGGAAAAAATCTAGTGTTCATGTGTGTATGGTGTTGATGTGTTTATGTTTTGATTCTACTATTCATGATTAAACTTCATAACAGATTAAGGAGTTAAAGTAAGTGAATGTGAATGTGATTTTGTTTGAAGAAGTTAAGGTTTTTGATACAACTGATTCACCCCCCTCTCAGTTGTCTTGTGCCTTCAACAATTGGTATAAAAGCGACGTTCCTTGGAAGAAATCCTAACAACTTAAGGTAGATCTGGGATGGCACACAAGAAAGACATTCCTTAGTTTGATGGATCTGACTATGTCTAATGGAAGGTACGAATGCAAAGTTATCTTATTTCTATTGGTTATAATATTTGGACAATGGTTAAAGATAAATACACTGTACCTGAACAAGGTCTGAAGACTGATGAAGAGATTAAGGATTATGAGACTAATCACAAAGCTAAAAATGCTCTATTAAATGCTTTGTCTAATACTGAAATGGTGAAAGTTGTGGATCTGAAAACTACTCATGAGATCTGGGGCAAATTGAAAAACATCTATGAAGGTGATGCATCTGTCAAGAAGGCTAAGTTGCAAAACTTGAAGACCGCATATGAAACCATGCGAATGTCTAAGGACATGAACATAACAAATTACATACAGAAGATTGATGAAGTTGTTAGCAACATCAAGGGTCTTGGTAGAAAGTTAGAGGATGGGGATGTTGTAGATAAGATACTCAGGACTCTTCCCAAATCTTATAGTCACAAGGTATCTGCCATTGAAGAATTTTTTATATGGGCAATCTTTCAAAAGATCAATTGCTTGGTAAACTGATTACTTTTGAGATGAGAGAATTTGGTACTACTGATGGCCCTGTGAAAACTAAGACTGCCTTTAAGGCCAACGAAGAAAAGATTGCTAGATCAGATAAATATGATGTGGAATTAGATGAAGAAAATTTGAAGAACTTGAGGGAAAATTTGCAAGCAGAATGAAAAGAGCCAGCAGAGGAAAGTTCAAAGGTAAGTTACCTTTCAAATGCTTCAATTGTGGTAAAATTGGTCACTATGCTTCAAGATGTCTTGACAGAGCTTTAAAGTTCAGAAACAATGAAAGTAAAGGAAAAATGGTAAGAAAGAGTTACTGTGTTAGAGATGATGATGGTGTAACTAATGATGAACCTGATTCTAATGATGGTAATAGTAGTGAGTGCTTGTTTATTGCACTTAGAGAAGAACCTATTTCTTCAAATCTTACAAGTTGTGTGAAGGAAGAAAGTCCAGGAGAGTTGTCTACATTTCATGCTGAAAAGGAAGATGGATGGATCATTGACAACGAATGTTCAAATCACATGACAGGAGATAAGAGTAAGTTTGTTAAGTTTGAAAAATATGATGGAGGACTAGTTAGGTTTGGTGATGATACAGCTGGTAAGATTTGTGGAAAAGGATCAATTACCTTTGATGGCAAGCATAATATAGATGATGTTCTTTATGTCAAAGGCTTAAAGCATAATCTTCTAAGCGTTGGACAAATGTGTAACAAAGGGTATAATTTGATGTTTAAGGACAATGGGTGTGAGATAAGGAAAAGCTTCGAAACCTTAATTGTTGTTGGTAAGAAAACTAATGGTAATGTTTATCATTTGAAGGGTACTACTAATTGTTTCTTGTTGGCTCAAACAAATGAAAGTTGGTTATGGCATAGGAGAATGTGTCACATTAACTTTGGCAATTTGGTAAGAATAAGTATAGTACAAGCAGTGAGAGACTTTCCTAAGATTGTGAAGCCTACCAATGCTATGTGCAAAGAATGTCAAATTGGGAAGATGACAAAGACTACTTTCAAGAGCAAAGAACAATTCTCTACCGATTTGTTGGAGTTGGTGCATATAGGCTTATGTGGCCCTACAAGAACAAGAAGTCTACAAGGTGACAAGTATTTCATGCTTCATATTGATGATTATTCAAGAATGACTTGGGTTACCTTTCTTGGAGAAAAATTAGAAGCCCTAGACAAGTTTAAGGCATTCAAAGCTATGGTTGAAAATGAGATGGATTTGAGAATCAAGTGTTTGATATCTGATAGAGGTGGTGATTTTACTTCAAATGAGTTTAATGCTTTCTGTGAAGAACATGGAATAAAGAGACACTTGTCTGCTCCCTGTACTTAACAAAATAGAGGGGTTGAAAGAAAGAATAGAACTGTTCAAGAAGCTGCTAGAACAATGATTAAGGAAGTAGACCTACTAGAAGTATATTGGAAAGAAGTAATATATACTAATGTCTATATTCAGAATAGAGTGCTAGTTAGAGAAAAAGAAACAAAGACACCTTATGAACTATGGTATGGAAGAACTACTGTCAAATACTTCAAAGTTTTTGGAAGAAAATGTTACATCAGAAGAGATGAAGAATTAGGGAAGTTTGATGCTAGATGTGAAGGCATATTCCTTGGGTACTCCACTAAGAGCAAGGCTTACTGGTGCTATAACAAAAGACTAAGAAAAATCATTGAAAGTGCAAATGTGAAAGTAGATGAAGATATTCAGTCAAATAGATATTTAAGTCAGATGGATCTATTGATACAGAAAAGATTGAAAAAGACAAAGAAAAGGAAGTTCAGACTGAAGTGCAAGCTTCTTTTGAAGAAGAAAACGTTCAAGCTGAAGCTCTGGAAAGAATTCCTAAAACCCCCAAGTATGTGCAAAGAGATCACTCTGAAGATTAGATTATTGGTGACAAAAGGAAAGGTGTATTGACAAGAAGTAGAGCTACAGAAGATCAAGTAAATCTCTATTTACTCTCAAAGGTGGAACCTAAAACAATAAAAGAAGCATGCAATGATGAATATTGGGTCAAGGCAATAGAAGAAGAACTAATGTAGATTGAGAAGAACAAGACTTGGGAACTTCTCCTTAGACCTGCAGATAAGAATGTGATAGGAAAAAAGTGAGTATTCCGGAACAAACTGAATGATGTTGGAGAAGTTGTGAGAAACAAGGAAAGACTTGTGTGTAAAGGCTACTGACAAGTGGAAGGAATAGACTATGAAGATAACTTTGCTCCGGTGGCAAGATCGGAAGCTATCAGACTGATTTTGGCATTTGCAACACATAAAAATTTCAAGGTATACCAGATGGATGTGAAGTCTGCTTTCCTAAATGGTGAATTAGAAGAAGTCTACATAGAGCAACCAAATGGATTCTAGCTATCAGACAAACTAAATATGGTATGCAAACTGAAGAAGGCTTTGTATGGATTGAAGCAAGCTCCCAGATCTTGGTATGCAAGACTGGATAAGTATCTATTGCAGCAAGGATTTAGTAAAGGGTCCGCAGATAGTAACCTATACACCAAGATAAGTGAAGACCAAATTCTAATTGTTGAGATCTATGTTGATGACATTATATTCGGTGGAAATAAAGGTATGTGTAAGAAGTTTGCAGATGAGATACAAAAAGAATTTGAAATGTCTATGTGTGGTGAAATGAATTTCTTCCTTGGACTACAAATCATTCAAACTAGTAAAGGTATTTTCATTTCTCAATCCAAGTATGTTAAAGACTTATTGAAGAAGTTTGGAATGGAGGACTCTAAACCAGTATGTACACCTATGATTATTGGATGCAAGTTGAGCAAGAATGATTAATATCCTAAGGTTGATCAAAGCAAGTACAGATCAATGATTGGAGGACTACTTTATCTAACATCTACTAGACTGGATATCATGCATGCAGTCTGTCGTGTGGCCATATTTCAATTAGACCCCAGAGAATCACATGTTATGGTGGTGAAGAGAATATTTAGGTATTTGAAGGGCACTCCTGATCATGGCTTGTGGTATCGTAAGAACAATGATTTTTCCTTAAGTGCCTATACAGATGCAGATTGGGTTGGATGTGCTGATGATAAGAAAAGCACAAGTGGAGGTGCATTCTTCCTTGGAGATAGAGCAGTGTCCTAGCATAGCAAGAAACAAGAATCAGTCTCCTTGTCTATTGCAGAGGCAGAATATATTGCTGCAGCAGCATGCTATACTTAGGTGCTATGGATGAAATAGACCTTGAAGGATATCAAAGTTGAGTATGAAGAGCCAATACCTATTCTTTGTGATAAAACAAGTGCCATAAATATTTCAAAAAACCCAGTGATGCACTCAAAGACAAAGCACATTTCAATTGTCATTTTTTAGGGAGAAAGTGGTAGAGAATGAAGTGAAGCTTGAGTATGTGCCTACAAAAGATCAAGTTGCTAATATATTCACTAAGGCTCTTCCAAAGGATACATTTGAGTATCTTTGGGAGAAGTTAGGGGTTGTTTCCCCTCCTTCCTTGAACTATATGATAAGAAGATGCACCAGTCTAGTGTGGCTCAAAGTATACTTGTCTTTTTGGATTGATGTTGGAGGCTACCTCTCAGGGGAGTAGGTAGTGGTTTGAGATGATTGTTGCAGTCAGGGGGAGTAAAGAATGATTTCAAACTAATCAAGTAGTAGTGAGAAAGTATGTGCAGTGGAAGAGATATGATGCCCTTTTCCATTTATGTCAAAGGGGGAGAAAGATCATGTGAAAAACTCAGGAGAAAGAGTTCAGATGTGTAAAAAGAAAGGGGGAGTTCTGATGCAAAGTTATGTCTTGATGGAGGATCATGTTATTCAGTTTTTCACATCATATGTTGTCATCAATGACAAAGGAGGATATTTTTGCAAGTATGTGCTAATTGGTGTTGTCATTGATGTCAACATGTTTGTGTTGTCATTGGTGCCAATTGTATCTTCTGATATTGCTATTTGTTGATTGATTGAGTTGTCTTGTTAAGAACACTGTCTGAGTATTTTGCTCCGCATTTTATATGTGTTAAAGACTAGAGTATGAGATTTGGATATGATTTAAAGAAGTGTTTGAAGATGCTAAATCTAGAAATTGGTGGTCTGGATCATTGTACAAAAAAAGTTCTATTCACCAGTTTGAAGATTGTGCCTAGCAATGATTGCAGAGTGACAGGGAGAAAGTATTTTGCTCCACATTTCTCCACAATTTAGATTTTGGCCTTATAGTTCTAGACTTAAGTTTATAAAGTCCTTAGCTTTCTTCATTCCAAAGGATTTGTGATTTGGTGCTCCGGAAAGCAAGTTATTGATTAGTAGAGTTTGACAGTGTCTGTTGAGAAGCAGTCTATGGTGTGTCTTCAAGTGATATTTGTTGTCTTCAAGTGAGATATGTTGCAATTGAATTTGTCAGATCCTAGGTGATTCTATGTTTTTTGTGGATGTCTCCAGAATGTATTGAAGGCATGTGCTTGATCTACAAGCTATAATGAAGTTCTTGGAAGCATGTATTTAAGTATTCTTGATGTTTGCACTAGTTCTGACTAACCTGGTTATTTACACTTGTTGCAAAGGTGATTCGTGTATTGTAGAAGCATGTTCAAGGGCGTGAAGATGTATTTGGGTCAAAGCTAAGCTATGAAGTGTTCCTCTTTCATTCAATTGATTCACAAGTTTGTATAAGTTTAGACCTAATTTGATTTATGTATGTATGCTAACCTTGGAGATAGCTCCAATGGTTGTATGTTGTATTGCCAACCTTGATGAATATTCCAAGGTTGATGATTGGTATAAATATATGTAATGAATCCATGAGTTGTGTGAGGAAGTACGAAGATGTGAAGATAAAGTGTGAATTGTAAAAGCAGAGAAGAGCAAAGGAGATATATTGCACTTCAATGGAACTGAACTCAGGCATGTTGTAGATGCTACTATATCAGTTAATGGCAGTGAGCCACCCTTTGACAGTGAGCCACCCTTTGGTAGTGAGCCACCCCTTTGGCAGTGAGCCTTTCATTTGGGTAGTGAGCCTCTTTTGTTATTCGGTATTGTTACTACATTATATTGTGAGCTAACACTCACTGTAGTTTTTCCCTTTTAGAGTTTTCCATGTAAAAAATCTAGTGTTCATGTGTGTATGGTGTTGATGTGTTTATGTTTTGATCCTGCTATTCATGATTAAACTTCATAACAGATTAAGGAGTTAAAGTAAGTGAATGTGAATGTGATTTTGTTTGAAGAAGTTAAGGTTTTTGATACAACTAATTCACCCCCTCCTCTAACTTGTCTTGTGCCTTCAACATTTAGAAGCCTCGTTGGGGTTCAAAAAGTGGACAAAATGATCTTTAGATGATTTTGTGCATCATAGAGATCTTCACAAGCTTTCCAATGCCTGGCTATGTTTGTCAATCTAGCGCCCAGTTCAAAATTTATGGCCCATGGAAGTTGTGTTACAAAAATTCAAAAATTTAAAATCTCCAATTTCTTGGGCAGAAAAATGGATAGCAGAACTTGGTGCCCAAAAAGGGGAGTTGAACTTTCTAGAAAATTTGGGAAAGTAGTGAAGTGGCATGGAAGTCACTGGTGCCAAATAAAAAGGGGAAATGGAAATGTTTCAAGGACAGTTCTATATGTGCGTTCGTGGCTTCAGATTGTAGAAATCTCTGATAAAATAGGATTTTCTCTATTGTGAAATAGCTCATGTTGTTGTAGCATGTAATACTGGATTTTGTACTCCATTGTAGTGAAGAAATAAAAGTTGCTTGATTCCATTCCTCACATTTTTTGGTGGGAATCTCTATTGATGTTTTCTGTGTGAGTGTTGGGTGGAGTAGCCTCTCATCAAGTGGTATCATATCAAGGGTTCTTGAGGGTGTAGACAAATTGCTAACTGTGAGGTAGTTTGCACTAGGACTTGAGGTGGTGCACGAAGAAACTGTGGTGGGAGAAATGCTTTGACAGAAGAGGGTTTTAGAGCCCTGCAAAGGCAAATCGATGCATTGCAAGAGGAGATACAAAGAGGGTTTGAGCCAAGAATAAGAGAAGAAAGTGAAGATGAAGCTGAAGAAGAAGAGGTATCCGAGGAAGAACAAGATGATGTAGGAGATCCTATGCAAGTTAGGTTGTTGAGGGCCATTTCAAAGATTGGAAAGAGGCCTAGGATTGAAGTTTCTACCTATTTTGGGGATCTGAATCTGGAAGAACTTATTGATTGAATAAATGATATGGAGGAATATTTTGAGTATGAAGATGTGGAGGATCCAGAATGGATCAAGTTTACAAAAATGAATTTTAAGGGACATGCCAGTATTTGGTGGAAGGAGGTCTAGTTAGAGAGAAATAAAAGAGTAAAAGGAAAGATTACTAGATGGGATCGGATGGTGGACAAACTAAAGAAGCAGTTCATTCTTGTGGACTATGAGTTGGACTTGCTGAAGAATATGCAAGGATTGAAGCAATGTAACAAGTCTATTAAGGAGTATACAGAAGACTTTTATAAGATTATTATCATAATAGGTAATACAAAGGCCAACAAGGAGAAGGTAGCCCATTATATTAATGGGTTGAGGCCAAGTATTCAAGAGGAGTTGGAGCTTCATCAGAATGACCACTATAGAAGATGCGTACCAATTTTCCTTGAAGGTGGAAGAGAATCTGAATAAAATATTCAAAAGCAAAGACAAAGAGGTCATGGTAGAAGCACTAGTGGAAGATCCTATGGAGGCCAAAATGAAGATCAAAAGAAAAGTGAAGAAGTAAGCACCAGTCAAAATCAGAAAGGAGAAGATGCCTACCACCTTTGAAACCAAAATAATGGTGAGAAAAGAGGAAGAGGAAGAGGAAGACAAGGACTTGGAAAGGAGGTTTCAGAGGAACATGATTCTAATGTGGAGAAGAAGGACATCCAGCCTGAGTGTCCCCAACATCAAGGAAGGACAAATAGAAGAACCAAAGGTGATGCACGAGTTGTACATGTAATTGAAGATGCACATTTTGAGCATTCTAAAAATGTTGAAAGGGGAGAAACCCTAGTTGTTAGAAGAACCTTGTTAAATGAGGAGAAAGAACCAGATCAGAAGAAGAGTTTATTCCACACAAGGTGCAAGTGTGAAGGTAAGTGTTGTGATATTGTTATTGACAATGGAAGCACTTATAATCTTGTTTTAGAGATGGTTAACAAGTTGAAGTTGACAAGGAGAAGGCATCCACATCCATATCGGATTGCATGGTTACAGAAGGACCATAGAGCTTTGGTCAATGAGCAATGTTTAGTCAAGTTCAATATTGGAGACTACCATGATGAGGTGTTGTATGACATCATATTGATGGATGCCTATCATATGCTATTGGGAAGGTCGTGGCAATATGATAGGTGTGCTATCCATGATGGCCATGCAAAAACCTATTCTGTAACAAAGGATGGAATTTGTCATAAGTTGAAGCCCTTGAAAGAGGTGGAAGAAAATATATGTAGTACTACCAGGATTTGCTTGGTAGATGTTAAGAGATTTTTGGATGGTATGAAGCATGAGTGTCATTGCTTCGCATTGATTCCTAAGATAATCCAAGAGAAATGTGAAGATGTACCAACAGAAGTCTTAGACCTTTTGAAAGAATGTTAGGACATTTTCTCTGATAATGTACCAGAAGGTTTACCACTGGTGAGGAAGATAAGCCACCAAATGGATTTGATACCAGGAGAAAGTCTATTGAATAAAGCAACCCATAGAATGACTCCTACAAATAAAGAGGAGTTGAACATACAAGTTCATGAGTTGTTGAAGAAAGGACTAATATGGGAGATCCTAAGGCCATGTGTGGTACCTATAGTACTAGAACCAAAGAAAGATGGAGAGTGGAGAATGTGTACAGATTCTTGATCCATCAACAAAATTACAATCAAGTATAGATTTCATTGCCAAGGATGGATGATATTATAGATTGCTTGAGTGGAGCTAAGTACTTTATGAAGATTGATTTGAAGAGTGGATATCACCATATCTGAATTAGAGAAGGAGATGAATGGAAGATAGCCTTCAAGACTAAGGAGGGTTTGTATGAGTGGTTAGTCATGCCATTTGGGCTTACCAATGCACCGATCACATTCATGCGGCTCATGAACTAGGTATTGAAAGAGTTTTTGGGAAAGTTTGTTATTGTTTATTTAGATGACATTTTAATTTTCAGTAAGACTTGGGAAGAGCATCTTATGCATATTAGGAAAGTTTTAGAGAAGATGAGGGAGGAGAAGTTGTTGATTAATCTAAAGAAATGCAGTTTTGCAAAGGAGTTGGTATACCTAGGATTTGTTGTCTCTTGAGGGTCTTAAGATGGACCCAAAAAAGTAAGGGCTATTGTTGAATGGCCCATGCCAAGGAGTGCTACAGAGGTAAGATCTTTTCATGGTTTGAAAAGTTTTTATAGAAAATTTATTAGGAATTGTAGTAGCATTTGTGCACCCTAACTTTTACAATGAGGGGATAGAAAGGAGTTCAAATGGACTACAAGAGCAGCCAAGAGTTTTGATACATTGAAGTAGCTAGTCACAGAGCAACCTATTTTTGCACTTCCATATTTTAATAAAGTATTTCAAGTAGATTGTGATGCTAGTGGTAGTGCTATAGGAGCTATTTTGAGTCAAGAAGGTAAGTCCATTGCCTATTTTAGTGAGAAGCTTAATGATGCAAAGAAAAATTATTATGTCTATGATCAAGAGTTTTATGTTATAGTTTAGGCTTTGAAGAAATGGAGACATTATTTGTTGCCAAAAGAGTTTTCTCTATATATTGATCATCAGGGTTTACAATATCTTAATATCCAAGGGAAGTTGAATCAAAGGCACTTAAAATGGGTTGAGTTTTTGTAGAGTTGTACTTTTGTTTTGAAGCACATGAGTGGAAGATCAAACAGAGTTGTAGATGCCTTAAGTAGAAGGCAAAATTTGTTGACAAAGATGAAGATAGAGGTCATTGGGTTTAATGAACTCAAAAAATTGTACCCTAAAGATCCAAACTTTGCAGAGGCATGGAAGGCTTGTCTAGAACCTGTTACCCTAGATAGGACAAGATGGTTGGATTATATAATCCAAGATGGTATGTTGTTCAGAGGAAGCCAGTTGTGCATTCTGAGGAGTTCCATGAGAGAGAACTTGATTAAGGAGAAGCATAGTGGAGGGTTGGCAGGACACTTTGGTCAAGATAAGACCATTGCTCTTGTTAGTGAGAATTATTAATGGCCACAGTTACACCAGGATGTGAAGAAATTTGTGAAAATATGCAAAATATGTCAGATGGCCAAAGGGGTAAGTCAAAATATAGGGTTGTATCCACCATTACCTATACCAAAGAGACCATGGGGAGACATCAGCATGGATTTTGTTATTGGTTTGCTGAGAACGCAGAGAAGACATGACTCCATATTTGTGGTGGTTGACAGGTTTTCAAATATGACACACTTCATTCTATGCCATAAGATTAGTGATGTTGTTCATGTTACAGAATTATTTTTCAGAGAGGTGGTAAGACTACGTGGTCTACTAAAAAGCATAGTTTCAGATTGAGATGCCAAGTTCGTTGGGTATTTCTAGAGGACTTTATGGAAGAAGTTGAAGACTAATTTGAAGTTTAGTTCTACACATCATCCATAGACTGATGGACAGACAGAGGTGGTGAATAGGAGTTTGGGAAACTTGTTGAGATGCTTAGTAGGAGATAAGCCCAAGGGATGGGATTTGATATTACCATAGGCAGAGTTTGCATATAACAATTCTGTCAACATGAGTACTGGTAAATCCCTATTCCAAACTGTATATGGGAGTAGTCCAAGAAATGATTCTAAGTTGAGAAATATAGACAGAGGAGAGAAGATTAATGTTGAGGCTGAAGACTTTGCAGAGCACCTAAAGAGCTTGCATGAAGAGGTATGACTGCACATGAATAAAATGAATTCTCAATATAAGGCTAAGGTAGATCAGAAGCAAAAGTTTAAGGAATTCAAGGTTGGTGTTGAAGTCATGGTTCACCTAAAGAAATAAAGGTTCCCAATGGGGACATATAATAGGTTGAAAATGAAGAAACTTGGACCATGCAGAATCCTAAAAAAGCATGATTCAAGAAATGCATGAGGTAGAGATGCCGAGTGGAATCAACATTTCCCCTATGTTCAACATTGTAGGTTTAACAAAGTATCATGAAGGTGGCATAGATGATGGACCAACAAAAGAATAGTGGAGTATCTCGGCATCTACTCTAAAGAAGGAGATGGAGGAAATCTTGGATAGCCATGTAGGAAGAAGTACTAGGAACAAGCAATATGAATAATATTTGGTTATGTGGAAAGGAAGGCCTATCAAATATTGTTACTGGTTATCTAAGGCATAGGTTGACCATCTTGGTTTTCCTCAAACACCTGAGATGTGATGAGGTCACTTCTCAAATTACCCTGGGTGTCTGATGCAGGAGCATCTAGTGGTGTAAGAGCAATCTCGCATCACCTAAAAAAATATTTGAATTTGTTTTGAATTTCTTTGTTTTTGTAGGTTTCTTTAATTGTGTTGGAGTCCATGTTGACACTTCAGTTGTTCGGGTCTGTCAAAAGTTCAGAAAGGCTAAAAATAGTAACCTGTTATTTTTAGTAAATTGGCCTATTTAGGTATTTATGGACCTAAAATTTTACCCCAAGAAGTTGAATTGTAAAAATAAGCAAATGGTGAAGAAATCAACTTAATATCATTTACATTTTGAGAGATATTAAAATTTTCGTCATGGGAAATTGCTCGTGATAAACGTTGGATTTAAATTTGAGGCCTTTAGAAGCCTCGTTGGGGTTCAAAGTTGGACAAAATGATCTTTAGATGATTTTGCACATTGTAGAGTTGTTCACGAGCTTTCCAATGACTAGTTATGTTTGTCCATTCGATGCCCGGTTCAAAAGTTATGGCCCCCGGAAGTTGTGTTACACAATTCAAAAACTTTAAAATTTTCAAATCTCCAATTTCTTGGGTGGGAAAATGGACAGCTGTACTTGGCACCCAAAAAGGGGAGTTGCACTTTTTAGAACATTCGGGAAGGTAGTGGAGAAGTGGTGTGGAAGTCATTGGTGCTAAATAAAATGGGGAAATGGAAAGGTTTCAAGGACAATTCCATATGTGTGGTTGTGGCTCCAGATTGTAGAAATCTCTAATAGAGTAGGATTTTCTCTATTGTGAAACAACCCATATTGTTGTAGCATGTAATACTGGATTTTGTACTCCATTTTACCGAAGAAATAAAATTTGCTTGATTCCAGTCCTCACATTTTTTAGTGGGAATCTATGTTGTTGTTTCATGTGTGAGTGTTGGGTGGAGTAGCCCCTCATATAATATAAGCAATAATCATAAGTTTCTCACAAATATCTAAATACCCTCTTAACATAAGTCCAATTCTCTTTGTTAGGGTTAGACATAAACCTACTAAGAACTCTGCTTACTTGAGAAATATCTAATCTAGTACATACCATCACATACATTAGGCTTCCTACAGAACAAGCATAAGGCAAATTATGCATATCCTCTATATCATCATCTTACTTAGGACACATATCCAAGAAATTGTAGTACCTACAAGTAAAGGAATACTCACTATTTTGGAATTTTGCATAGAAAAATGCTTCAATAAGTGTCAACATGCTTTGACTAGGCCAAATCTTTAATGAACTTAATGCCTGTTGATTTCCATTCTTAGAATATTTTTACTACCCTTAGATCTTTCATGTCAAATGCACCAAAAACCTAAGTTTTAAGCTCTCTAATCATCACCTTATTTTTTCTAATAAACAACATATTATAAACATATAAGATAATGATTAGTAACTGGTCATCAATAAATTTAATATAAACACAATGATCTTCAATTCTAACAAAACTCAACTTTAATGCAAAATCATCAAACATTTGATACCATATTCAAGGCAATTATTTCAAACCATAAAATGATGCTTCAAACTACAAACCAAATTTTCTTTCCCTTTTACCATAAATCCATTAAGTTGTCGCATGTAAATTTCCTCTTTCAAATCCCCACGCAAGAAAGTAGTTTTTAAATCTATTTTCTCTACTTCAAAATCACAAGTAGCAGCAACAAAAAGAAAGGATCTAATGGAATATAATTTAGTGACAAGAGAGAAAATTTCACCAAAATCAACTCTCTTTGGGAGTAGCCCTTTGCCACTTGTAATATCCCCAATCAGAAATATTGAATATTTTTTATATTTTTTCTAATTATATGGAACAAAATCAATCCAAATTGCAAGTACATAGACTAATTACTATTCTTACTAAAGTATGTACCCTTGTTGATCACATTCACATTCACTTACTTTAAACCCTTAATCTGTTATGAAGATTAAACATGAAATGCAGAAGCAGAACTTAAACACATCAATACCATATACACATGAACACTAGATTTTTTGCATGGAAAACCCTAAAAAGAGAAACCACGGTGAGTGTTAGCTCACAATATAATGTAGTAACAATACATAATTACAAAAGAGGCTCACTGGCTAGGACTCACTATCCAAAATGACTCACTGTCCAAAATGCTCACTGCCAAAGGGTGGCTCACTCCAGGAGGGGTGGCTCACTGCCATGAATTGATTTGATAACATCTACAACATGCCTAAGTTCAGTTCCGTTAAAGCGCAATACATCTCTCTTTCGTTGCCTTTACAACACACACACTTTATCTTCACATACACTCACATCACTCATGAATTCATTACATATATTTATACCAATCATCAACCTTGGAACATTCGTCAAGGTCAGCAATACAATCTACAACCATTAGAATAGTCTCCAAGGTTGGCAAACATACATAATTCAAATTAGGTCTGGACCTAAACAAAGTTGTAGATTCAATTAATGAAGGAAGAATGCTTCATGGCTTAGCTCAGACCGAAACACATCCTTACACACTTCCTCATGCTTCTACAATCCAAGAAACACATCTGCAAAGAATGTTAGCACCCAAGTCGACCAAACTGGTGCAAACATTAAGAATACTTAGACACACGCTTCCAAGAGCTTCATTATAGCTTGCAGATCAAGCACACACCTTCAATACATTCTAGAGATATCCATGAACAACATAGAATCACCTAGGAGCTAAAAAATCTATCCGCAATAGATCTCACTTGAAAACAACAAATATCACTTGAAGACAGATCGTAGATTGCTCACAACAAACACTTTCGAACTCTATTAATCAATAACTTGCAATCTGGAGCACCAAATCACAAATTCTTTGGAATGAAGATATCTAAGGACCTTATAAACATAATTCCAAAACCACAAGACCAAAAACCAAACTGTGGAGAAATGCAAAGCAAAATACTTTCTCCCTGTCACACTGCAAATGTTGCTAGGCACAGTCTTCAAATTGGTGCATAGAATTTTTGCTACACAGTGATCTGGACCACCAAATTCTAGATTTTGCATCTTCAAACACTTCTCTAAAATATATCCAAATCTCATACTCTGGTCTTCAACATAGAGGTGGAGTAAAAACTCAAATAATGTCCTTAACATGACAACTCAATCAATCAACAAACAACAATATCAGAAGACACAGTTGACACCAATGACAACACAAACATGTTGACATCAATGACAACACCAGTTAGCACATACTTGCAACAATCTCCCCCTTTGTCATTGATGGCAACATATGATGTGAAAAACATGTTCCATCATCAAGACACAACTATGCATCAAAACCCCCCCTTTCTTTTTTCGCATTTGAACTCTTTCTCCCCCTGAGTTTTTCACATGATCTCTCTCCCCCTTTGACATCAATGGAAAAGGGTATCACATCTCTTCCACTACACATACTTGTACACTACTGCTCTGATCAATCTAAAACCATTCTTTACTCCCCTTGACTGCAATAATCATCTCAAACCACTACCTACTCCCCTGAGAGGTAGCCTCCAAAATCAGTCTAAAAGGAGAAATGTACTTTGAGGCATACTAGACTAATGCATCTCCTTATGCATCTAGTTTAAGGAAGGAGGGAAAACAACCCCTAACTTCTCCTGGAGATACTCAAATGTATTCTTTGGAAGAGCCTTAGTGAATATATTAGCAACTTGATCTTTTGTAGGCACATACTCAATCTTCACTTCATTCTCTGCAACTTTCTCCCTTAAAAATTGATACTTAATTGAAATATGCTTTGTCTTTGAATGCATCACTGGATTCTTTGAAATATTTATGGCACTTGTGTTATCACAAAGAATAGGGATTGGCTCATCATACTCAACTTTGATATCCTTCAAGGTCTGTTTCATCCACAACACCTGAGTACAACATGATGCTGCAACATAATATTCTACCTCTGCAATAAACAAGGAAACTGATTCTTGTTTCTTTCTATGCTAGGACACCACCCTATCTCTAAAGAAGAATGCACCTCCACTTGTACTTTTCCTATCATCAACACATTCATCCTAATCTGCATTTGTATAGGCACTTAAGGAAAAGTCATTGTTCTTAGGATACCACAAACCATGATATGGAGTGCCCTTCAAATACCTAAATATCCTCTTCACTGCCACAACATGTGATTCTCTGTCCATTTGATTAAAATCTGGCCAAAAGATAGATTGATATCCAGTATAGTAAAGGGTTAGATAAAGTAGTCCTCCAATGATTGATCTATACTTGCTCTGATCAGCCTTAGGAGATTCATCATTCTTGCACAACTTGCAACCAGTAACCATAGGGGTACATACCGGTTTAGAGTCCTCCATTCCAAACTTCTTCAACAACTCTTTGACAGACTTGGATTGAGAAATAAAAATACCTTTACTAGTTTGAATGATTTACAGTCCAAGGAAGTAGTTCATTTCACCACACATAGACATCTCAAACTCTTTCTGCATCTTATCTACAAACTTCTTGCACATACCTTCATTTCCACCAAATATAATGTCATCAACATAGACCTCAACAATCAGAATTTGGTCTCCACTTATCTTGGTGTACAAATTACTATCTGCAGACCCTTTATTGAATCCCTGCAGCAACAGGTACTTATCCAATCTTGCATACCAAGCTCTGGGAGCTTGCTTCAATCCATACAAATCCTTCTTCAACTTGCATACCATATTTGGTTTTTCTGATAGCTGGAATCCATCCGATTGCTCTATGTAGACCTCTTCTTCTAACTCACCATTCAGGAAAGCTGACTTCACATCCATCTGGTATACCTTGAAATTTTTATGTGTTGAAAATGCCAAGAACAATCTAATAGCTTCTAGTCTTTCTTCTGGAGCAAATGTCTCTTCATTATCTATTCCTTCCACTTGTGAGTAGCCTTTACACACAAGTCTTGCCTTGTTTCTCACAACTTCTCCAACTTCATTCAGTTTATTTTGGAACACCCACTTTGTTCCAATCACATTCTTGTTTGCAGGTCTAGGGATAAGTTCCCAAGTCTTGTTCTTCTCAATCTGCATTAGTTCTTCTTCCATTGCTTTGACCCAATGTTCATCATTGCATGCTTCATTTACTATTTTAGGTTCCACGTTTGAGAGTAAATAGAGATTTACTTGATCTTCTGTAGCTTTGCTTCTTGTCAACACACCTTTCCTTTTGTCACCAATAATCTGATCTTCAGAGTGATCTCTTTGCACATACATGGGGGTTTTAGGAATTCTTTCTAGAGCTTCAACTTGAACTTCTTCTTCTTTCGAAGCAGCTTGTACTTCAGTCTGAACTTCCTTGTCTTTGTATTTTTCAACTTTCTCTATATCAGTAGATTCATCTGACTCATATCCATCTAGCTCTGAGGTTTTCTAAATATCTTCATCTACCTTCACATTTTCACTTTCAATGATCTTTCTCAATCTTTTGTTATAGCACTAGTAAGCCTTGCTCTTAGTAGAGTACCCAAGGAATATGTCTTCATCACATCTAGCATCAAACTTCCCTAATTATTCATCTCTTCTGATGTAGCAGTTTCTTCCAAAAAATTTGAAATATTTGACAGTAGTAGTTCTTCCATACCATAGCTCATAAGGTGTCTTTGTTCCTTTTGCTCTAACTTACACTCTATTTTGAATGTAGACAACAGTGTGTATTGCTTCTTTCCAATATACTTCCGGTAGGTCTATTTCCTTGATCATTGTTCTAGTAGCTTCTTGAACAGTTCTATTCTTCCTTTCAACCACTCCATTTTGTTGAGGGGTTCGAGGGTCAAACAAATGTCTCTTTATTCCATGTTCTTCACAAAAAAACATTAAACTCATTTGAAGTAAACTCACCACCTCTGTCAGATCTCAAACACTTGATTCTCAAATCCAACTCATTTTCAACCATAGCTTTGAATGCCTTAAACTTGTCTAGGGCTTTTGATTTTTCTCTAAGAAAGGTAACCCAAGTCATTCTTGAATAATCATCAATAAGAAGCATGAAATACCTGTCACCTTGTAGACTTCTTGTTCTTGTGGGGCCACATATGTCTGTATGCATTGACTCTAGCAAATCGGTAGAGGATTGTTCTTTGCTCTTGAAAGTGGTCTTTGTCAACTTCCTAAACTGACATTCCTTGCACATAACATTGGCAGACTTAACAATCTTAGGCGGGACTCTAACTACTTGTATTGTGCTTATTCTCACCAAATTGCCAAAGTTAATGTGACACATTCTCCTATGCCATAACCAGCTTTCATTTGTTTGAGTCAAAAAACAACAATGATCAGTACCTTTCAAATGATAAACATTACCATGAGTCTTCTTACTGGCAGCAATTAAGGTTCCAGAGCTTTTCCTTATCTCACACCCATTGTCCTTAAACACCAGATTATACCCTTTGTCACACATTTGTCCAACGCTTAGAAGATTATGCTTTAAGCCTTTGACATAAAGAACATCATCTATATTATGATTGCCATCAAAAGTAATTGATCCTTTTCCACAAACTTTACCAATTGCATCATCACCAAACCTAACTAGTCCTCCATCATACTTTTCAAACTTAACAAACTTACTCTTATCTCCGGTCATGTGATTTGAACATCCACTATCAATGATCCATCCATCTTCCTTTATAGCATGAAATACAAACAACTCTCCTAGACTTCCTTCCTTCACACAGCTTGCAAGGTTAGCAGAAACAGGTTCTCTTCATGCAATAAACAAGCATTCACTACCACTACCATCATTAGAATCAGGTTCATCATTAATTACACCATCATAATCTCTAACATAGTAGCTCTTTATTATCATCTTCCCTTTACTCTCATTGTTTTTGATCTTCAAAGCTCTATCAGAACATCTTGAAGCATAGTGACCAATTTTACCACAATTAAAGCATTTCAAGGGTAACTTACCTTTGAACTTTCCACTGCCTCTTTTCATTCTGCTTGCAAACTTTGTCTCAAGCTCATCAATATCTTCTTCATCTGATTCCACAACATATTTATTTGATTTAGCAGTCTTTTCTTCCTTGACTTTAAAAGTAGTCTCAGTTTTCATAGGGCCATCAGTAGTACTAAATTCT
Organism: Cunninghamia lanceolata; assembly: GCA_027924645.1. NCBI lineage: Eukaryota > Viridiplantae > Streptophyta > Pinopsida > Cupressales > Cupressaceae > Cunninghamia > Cunninghamia lanceolata. The sequence goes on from BSBN01001232.1 coordinate 1,260,771, forward strand.
CTCATCTCAAAGGTAGTCAGTTTACCAAGCAATTGATCTTTTGAAAGCTTATTCATATCAAACAATCCTTCAATGGCAGATACCTTGTGACTATAAGATTTAGGAAGAGTTCTGAGTATCTTATCTACAACATCTGTATCCTCTATCTTTCCACTGAGACCCTAGATGTTGCTGACAACTTCATCAATCTTCTATATGTAACTTGTTATGTTCTCATCTTCAGACATTCACATGGTTTCATATGTGGTTTTCAAGTTATGCAACTTAGCCTTCTTGACAAATTCATCACCTTCATAGATGTTTTTCAATTTCTCCCAGATCTCATGAATAGTTTCTAGATCCATAACTTCCACCATTTTAGTGTTAGACAAAGAATTTAATAGAGCATTTTTAGATTTGTTATTAGTCTCATAATCCTTAATCTCTTCATCAGACTATGAACCACCTTTAGGTACTATGTATTTATCTTTAACCATCTTCCAGACATTATAACTAATAGAAATAAGATAACTTTGCATTCATACCTTCTAGTAGGCATAGTCAGATCCATCAAACTGAGGAATGACTTTCTTGTGTGCCATCCCAAATCTACCTTAAGCTATTAGGCTTTCTTCCAAGGAACCTCGCTCTGATACCAATTGTTGAAGGCACCAGACAACTGAGAGGGGGGGTGAATTAGTTGTATCAAAAACTTTAAACCCTCTTAAACAAAATCACATTCACATTCACTTACTTTAAACCCTGAATCTGTTATGAATTTTAAACATGAAATGCAGAAGCAAAACTTAAACACATCAACACCATATACACATGAACACCAAATTTTTACGTGAAAAACCCTAAAAAGGGAAAAACCACGATGAGTGTTAGCTCACAATATAATGTAGTAACAATACCGAATTACAGAAGAGGCTCACTGCCTAAAAGGACTCACTTCCCAAATACTCACTACAAAAAGGCTCACTGCCAAAGGGTATCTCATTGCCAGGATGGGTGGCTCACTACCATGAACTAATTTGATAGCATCTACAACATGCTTGAGTTCAGTTCCATTGAAGCGCAATACATCTCTCTTTCGCTACCTTTACAACACACACACTTTATCTTCACATCTTCACATACTCTCACATCACTCATGGATTCAGTACATATATTTATACCAATCATCAACCTTGGAACATTCATCAAGGTCAACAATATAATCTACAACCATTGGAACAGTCTCTAAGGTCGGAAAACATACATAATTCAAATTTGGTCTAGACCTAAACAAACTTGCGTAGCAAATGAATGAAGGAAGAACACTTCATGACTTAGCTCAGACCCAAACACATCCTTACACACTTCCTCATACTTCTACAATCCAAGAAACACATCCGCAAAGAATGTTAGCAACCAAGTTGGCCAAACTAGTGCAAACATCAAGAATACTTAAACACACGCTTCCAAGAGCTTGATTATAGCTTGCGGATCAAGCACATGCCTTCAATACATTTTGGATATATCCACAAACAACATAGAATCACCAGGGAGCTGACAAATCCATCCACAATAGATCTCACTTGAAGACAACAAATATCACTTGAAGACAGATCACAAACTGCTCACAACAAACACTTTCAAACTCTGCTAATCAATAACTTGCATTCCAGAGCACCAAATCACAAATACTTTGGAATGATGATAGCTAAGGGATTTATAAACATAAGTCCAATACCACAAAAGAAAAAACTAAACTGCAGAGAAATGCAGAGAAAAATACTTTCTCCCTATCACACTGTAAATGTTGCCAGACACAATCTTCAAACTAGTGAATAGAACTTTTGCTACATAGTGATCCGGACCACCAAATTCTATATTTTACATCTTCAAACACTTCTCTAAAACATATCCAAATCTCATCCTCCGGTCTTCAACATAGAGGAAATGCGAAGTAAAAACCTAGACAGTGTCCTTAACATGACAACTCAATCAATCAACAAACAACAATATCAGAAGACACAGTTGACACCAATGACAACACAAACATGTTGACATTAATGACAACATTGGTTATCACATACTTGTAATAATGGGGTGATACACCAATATTTAGATAACTTGCTTTTCTAGTTTGTGTACATAGTGATTTTGAAAACAAGATTGAACTACTCACAGCTCAATTTTGACATGCAATGCATATGTATTTCATAACAAAGTTATGAAATACATCTACATGTTTTCTCTATGAAGGTGCTTGTAATGAGACATGAAATGAAGGATTCAAACATAAATCACATAACCATACTAATCATTTTGATCAACACACAAAAATAGAGATACTAAGAAGGAAAATGCTTGTTTTTATTTCTCAAAAGGTACTTACAAACTGCTGTACAAGTTTGATTTTATATGTTTTTTATCAAAAATATGAGATTACATTGATACTCTTGAGTTACAATGCATATTTTAGACTAGAAAGAACTGAAAAAAGTTACAATGCTAAGTCTCAAACTAAAAGAAATTTCTCCAAAAACTAGGAAGAACTTGCTTAAAACTAACCCTAGCCCCACCTTTTTTGATGTCCAACAGCTAGAGAGGAATTAGGACTTTCTTTGAAAAAGAAGAGGACACTTGTCCTTGAATATAGGTTTGGTCAATGTTGCACATATGTTACCTAAGGTTGTGATGTGGTTGTCATTGATGTTAACACTCAATTTGGGCTGTCATTGATGCTTGTTGATGGTATACTATGATAGTGTGGTAACATTGATATTGTTGATGTTCATGGTTAGATGGCATGCCTTGTTTAATGTAGTATTGAGTATGATGATATGTTAAGATGGGAATTATAAGCACTTATCAGCAGAGATTAAACCAAGATGATATAATAAAATGGGAATTAGTTGCACTTGTTAGTAGAGATGACATAAAGATGATATATTAAGATGGGAAAATTAGAAGCATGAAAATGAGGATTAGAAGTAATGTTGATATAGAAGAGTTGTTGCTGATGCTATGTAACATGTTGTATGCTCTTTCCTATTGTTCCTAAAGAAGTATATGTTTCTACAAGGAGGTTTTGGTCTTTGAATGTTGGTGAAGGTTTCTAGTGCAGGAAACTACCTTGAAACCTATGTGGGAGAATGCTTTGCATTCCTCTGTGTTTGCAGATATGGTCATGTGGTTCAAAATTTAAGTTAAGTATGTCAAGAAGGTTCTATATCCAAAGTTTCATATCATTTGTACCTCTGCAGAGAAAGTTGTAAGTGACAGAGTTTTGTTCTGTGCTCTGGCATAGTAAAGTGTTGATGAAGGCTTGTTGGAATTCTCAACATTCATACAAAAGTGAAGATTTGTCCATGCAATTATGTGGACATGTTCAAGGATGTTCAATGCATACTACTTTTCAGTATCAAGTGATTTGGTGGTCCGCAAGTTCATGTTTTCATATGACAGTGTGCTACATATTCTTCCAAATGCCTAATTCTTCTCAGAACATATGTTGAAGGTGTGCACCACAAAGTTCTTGTTGTGCAGAGTTCAAAGAGTTTTTGGAGATGTTGTATAGGTCATGTTGACTCATATGGGATAACCGCAAGTAATGTTTAATCATCCATGAGTACCGCCAAAGTTGTAATGATCGATGAGCTACAAGATTCATGTGTTCTTGCTTAAGGGTGACCTAACTCAATTGTGTGAAGTGTGCAAATGTTATTCTTTGAAGGATGATGCTATGAAGGATGTTTAGGACTAGGTTAAGAATGTGTTGGAATCCACAAGGTGTGTTTCTCTTCCTGGTGTTGAGTGTAGTTCATGTTAAGGCTTGTCCTCTACATGTTTCATGTTGTTTGATCTTTGGCCGACTTGTAATTGTAATATTCTTGTTGTCTTTGGCCGAATTATAATGTAATCAATGTAATATTATGTATATTTTGTAAATCTAGTTGATCTAGGTGAGGTATGATTGCAAAGATGAATATGTGAAGTGGAATATGGAGGTGTAATGCATTGTGATGTGCAACCTAAAGAGAAAGAGCAAACGTGATAGATCCTGTTCGTATTCATCTTGAAGATATTTTTGTGATAGAAGGGAAGTGAAGAGTGTGCCTAACTAATTCAATCATCAAAAGAGGAGAAAAAGGTAGATTTGCAATCATCAAAAGGAGTGAGCTTCATTGTTAGTTTCAAACAATAAAGGGACTGTCATGCTGTAATCTTTTTTGAGTTTATTCTCAGGTCAGGGAGTAGTTGCTTCCTTGGGTTGTAGGCCTAAAACAAAGTTATAATTTTGAGCTTCATATGTTGTGAGTTAATCTTCACCATGGTTTTTCCCATTTTAGGGTTTTCCATGTATATCTATTGTTATGTGGTGATGTGCATTGTGTTGATATCTTATGTGATTTTTAATGCTGTAATGTTTAAGTTTTAATCTGCTCCGGAGGGTTTGAGATTTGTTTGAATACTGATTCACCCCCCCTCTCAGTATTAGGTGTGTTCAACAATTGGTATCAGAGCCAACTTCCTCTAAAGAAGCTTAACTACTTGAGAAAGGTCTGGGATGGCACATGATGGATCTAGCAAGGAATGTAAGTTTGATGGAACAAATTATTCTTTTTGGAAGCTAAGGATGGAAGGATATCTAAACTTTCTAGGGTTTGATGTTTGGCAATCTGTCAAGGATGGTTACACTACTCCTGCTACTACTCCTACAGATCTTACTAAGAATAGGTTGCATGATAACAATGCCAAGGCAAAGTATGCTATCGTGAGTGGGTTAGATGATTCAAAACTTCTAAAGGTAATAAATTGCAGTTTTGCTCAAGATGTCTGGGATAAACTTAAAAACATTTATGAAGGAGACAGTAAAGTAAATCAAGCCAAGATACAAATCTTCAAGAGTAAATTTGAGACCCTAAGGATGACAGAGGATGAAGACATTGCTGGTTATATGCTCCGGGTGGATGAAGTTGTTAATGGCATCAGAGGTCTTGGTGGAGTAGTGAAAAAAGATGAGATTGTGAAGAAGGTTCTGAGATCTCTCCCTAAGTCTTATAGTCATAAGGTATCTACTATTGAGGAGACTAAGGACTTGGATCAATATACAATAGATCAAATGTTTGGTACTCTCATAGACTTTGAAATGAGAGAATTTGACAAAGATGCTCCAAAGAAGGAAGTTGCATTCAAAGTCAGTAATAAGGAAGAAGTTGAAACAACTGATCAATATGATGACCTTGATGAGGTAGAGGCAAATTTGGTAAGAAGATTGAAGAGAGGCACTGGAAAATACAAAGGTAAGTTACCTTTAAAATGCTTCAATTGTGGAAGAGTTGGTCATTTTTCCTCCAAATGTCCTTTTAAAGAATCAAGGAGTGGAAACAAAAGAGAGAAGTTCAAAAGAAGTCTTTATTCAATAGAGAACAACTATTCTTCAGAAGATGAGGATCATGATGATTCAAATGATGAAACACTTTTCATGGCCTTGAATGTTGGTGACAAAAAGGGTGATATTGAGAAATGTAAGAAGTCTAAATCCTTGCAGGTTGACCATAATAATGAAAGATCAATGGTTGTGTGGACTACATTTCATGCAAAAGAAGAAGACAATGCTTGGGTAATTGACAGTGGTTGATCTAACCACATGACTAGTGATAAGGAGAAGTTCATCATCCTTAAGAAGTGGAATGGTGGAGCTGTCAAGTTTGGTGGTGATGAGTCAGCACAAATATGTGGAAAGGGTGATATAACTATTGATGGGAAGAACATGACTGAGGATCTCCTCTTTATCAAAGGGCTAAAGCACAATCTTCTCAGTGTCAGTTCAATGTGCAGTAAAGGATACAACCTTACTTTTCATTCCAAAGGTTGTGAAATCAAGAAGGCAGGGTCTGGAAGACTTGTTGCAGAAGGTATTAAGACATGTGGAGATATCTACCATCTAAAGGAGGTAAATGGAAGAACCTATTTATTGGCTCAATCTAGTGAGTGTTGGATATGTAAGAAGTGAATGGGACACATCAACTTTGATAATATGATAAAGATCAGATCTATTCATGCAGTGAGAGATATACCCAAGATAATCAAGCCTACAAACACATTATGCAAGGAATGTCAAATGGGAAAGTAGACAAAGATAAATTTCAAGAGAAAGGGGTATTCTTCGACAATGCCATTGGAGCTGATTCACATTGACCTATGTTGTCCTACAAGAACAAAGAGTCAACAAGGTGAAACGTATTTCATGTTGCTTATTGATGATTACTCTAGAATAACTTGGGTTACTTTCTTAAGAGAAAAATCAAAAGCTTTTGATAAGTTTAAGATTTTCAAAGCAATAGTTAAGAATGAAATGGATGCTAAGATCAAATGCTTAAGATCTAATAAAGGAGGTGAGTTTACTTCAAATGAATTTTAAAAGTTTTGTGAAGATCATGGTATTAGGAGACATCTGTTTGCTCCTATGACCCCTCAGTAGAATGAGGTAGTAGAGAGGGAAAAATAGGACATGTAAGAGATGGCTAGGGTAATGTTGAAAGATACAGATCTGCTCGATATGTATTGGAAGGAAAAAGTTCACACTGTTGTCTATCTTCTCAACAGAGTACAATTAAGGGTCAATAGCATTACGACCCCTTATGAGCTATGGTATGGAAGACCTCCCACTATTAGATATTTTAGGATCTTTGGCAAAAAGTGCTACATCAGGAGAGATGAAGAAGACCTTGGAAAGTTTGATTCAAGGTGTGATGAAGGGATCTTTCTTGGTTACTCAACTAGAAGCAAGGCTTATAGACACTACAACAAGAGATTGGGAAGAATGATTGAAAGCACAAATGTTAAGGTGGATGAAGATTTATATCAGATCCCTCAAGGACTAGAGGATTGTGGATCTGATATACCTCCCTATATTCAAGAAGAAGAAGAGGAGAAGGAAGAGAAGGAACAAGAATTAGAGCAGATCCCTAAGACTCCATTAAAGTATATTTAGAGAAATCACTTAGCAGATCAAATCATTGGGGATAAGAATGAAGGTGTGAAAACCAAGAGAAAGTTTGCAAAAACAAGTGAGCAAGTGAATTTGTGCTTACTATCAAAAGTAGAGCCTAAAACCATTGCTGATGCTAGCAAAGATGATGGATGGTTGGAGGCAATGGAAGAAAAATTGAATCAAATAGAAAATAATCAGACATAGGAATTGGTTCCTAGACTAGCTAATAAGAATAGTATAGGAACAAAGTGGGTGTTCTAGAACAAGTTGAAAGAAGATGGTGAAGTTGTGAGGAACAAAGAAAGGTTGGTGTGTAAGGGTTATTCACAAGTTGAAGGTTATGATTTTGAGGAGACTTTTTCTCTAGTAGATAGGATGGAGGCAATTAGGATGTTTCTTGCCTTTGCTGCTCACAAGAACTTCAAGGTCTATTAGATTGATGTCAAGTTAGCATTCTTGAATGGTTATTTAGAGGAAGAGGTCTACATTGAGCAACCAGATGGTTTCCAGCTATCAGAAAATATGAACATGGTGTGTAGACTCAAGAAAGCTTTGTATGGACTTGAGCAAGCTCCTAGGGCTTGGTATGCTCGGTTGGATAAGTACTTACTTCAACAAGGTTTAAAGACAGGTACTATAGATAGTAATATTTACATTAAGGAAGAGGGAGACAAGATTTTGATAGTTGTTGCATATGTTCATGACATTCTCTTTGGTGTAGATGATGATATGTGTAAGGGGTTTGTAGAAGAGATGTAGAAAGAGTTTGAAATGTCTATGATTGGTGAGATGTCTTTCTTCCTTGGGCTTCAAAATTTTTAGCTGGATGATGATATCTTTGTTTCTCAGGCTAAGTATGTTAGAGAGATGTTGAAGAAATTTGGTATGGAGGATTCGAAACCAATAAGTACTCCTATGGTTACCAATTGTCATTTGAGTAAGGCTGATGAGTGACTTGAAGTTGATCAAACTCTTTATAGATCTATGATTAGAGGATTATTGTACTTGACCACCTCTAGACCTAATATTATGCATGCAGAATGTTTGGTTTCCAAATATCAAGCTAATCCTAGGAAAACTCATGAGAAGGTAGTAAAAAGAATATTCAGATACTTGAAAGGAACTCTGAAGTATGGATTATGGTAACAAAAGGTAATGACTTTGATCTGAGTGCTTACACTGATGCTGACTGGGCTGGTTGTGTTGATGATAGAAGAAGTACAAGTGGTGGTGCTTTATTTTTAGGAAGAAGATTGGTTTCATGGCATAGTAAGAAACAAGATTCAATATCTTTATCAACTACAGAGGCATAGTATATTGCTACAACATCTTGTTGTACCCAAGTGTCATGGATGAAGCAAACATTGAAGGATATCAAGATATAGTATGATGAGCATATTCCTATTTTGTGTGATAATACAAGTGCTATTAATTATTCCAAGAATCTAGTGACGCATTCTAGAACCAAGCATATATCAATCACATATCACTTTTTGAGACAGAAGGTTGTAGATAAAGAAGTGAAGTTGGAATATGTTTCAACAAAGGATCAGGTTGCAGATATTTTCACAAAGGCTCTTGCAAAGGATACTTTTGAGTATCTATGACAAAAGTTAGGGGTAATTGCCCCTCCTTCTAACTAGATACATGGGTGGTGCATTTGTCCAGGGGGAGTAATTCATGCTATATATTTTTCCTGGATGGATGGTGGATACCTATTAGGGGTAGCAAGTAGTGGTTGTTGCTAACACAGGGAGAAAGTTGAAAAAGAGAAGTTGTTTCCCTTTGTCCTTGATCTCAAAGGGGGAGAATGAACAGGTGTGTGTTGCCATCAATGCCAAGGGGGGATATTGTTGTACATATGTTACCTAAGGTTTTGATGTGGTTTTCATTTATGTCAACACTTATTTTGGGCTGTCATTGATGCTTGTTGATGGTATACTATGATAGTGTGGTAAAAATGATGTTGATGTTCATGGTTGGATGCCATGCATTGTTTAATGTAGTATTGAGTATTATGATATGTTAAGATGGTAATTAGCAACACCTGTCAGCATAGATGATATCAATATGATATATTAAGATGGGAATTAGAAGCACTTATCAGCAGAGTTGACATCAAGATGATATATTAAGATGGGAATTAGAAGCATCAAATTGAGGATCAAAAGTAATGCTGATATTAGAGAGTTGTTACTAATGGTTTGTAGCATGTTGTATGCTCTTTCCTATTGTTCCTAAAGAAGTATATGTTGCTACAAGGAGGTTCTAGTCTCTAGATGTTGGTGAAGGTTTCTGCTACAGGAAACTGCCTTGAAGACTGTGTGGGAGAATGCTCTGCATTTCTCTGCATTTGTAGATATGGTTATGAATGCGGTTCAATATTTAAGTCAAGTATGTTGAGAAGGTGCTATATCCAAAGTTTCATATCATTTGTACCTCTACAGAGAAAGTTGTAAGTGACAGAGTTCCAATCTATGCTCTGGCAGAGTAAAGTGTTGATGAAGGCTTGTCGGAATACTCAGCATTCCCCTAGAAGTGAATATTTATGCATGCAATTGTGTGAACATGTTCAAGGATGTTTAATGCACACTATTTTGTAGTATCAAGTGATTTGGTGTCTATAAGTTTAGGTTCACATATGACAGTGTGTTACAGATGGTTCCGGATGCCTAATTGTTCTCAGAACATATGTTGAAGGTGTGCACCACAAAGTTCTTTCTGTGCGGAGTTCAAGGAGTGTTTGGGGATATTGTATAGATCATGTTGACTCATCTGGGAGAACCACAAGTAATGTTTAATCATCCATGAGTACTACCAAAGTTGTAATGATCAATGAGCTACAAGATTCATGTGTTCTTGCTTAAGGGCGACCTAACTCAATTGTGTGAAGCATGCGGATGCCATTCTTTGAAGGATGATACTGTGAAGGATGTTTAGGACCAGGATAAGCATGTTTTTGAATCCGCAAGGTGTGTTTCTCTTCTTGGTGTTGAGTATAGTTCATGTGAAGGCTTGTCCTCTACACGTTTCATGTTGTTTGATCTCTAGACGACTTGTAATTATAATATTCTTGTTGTCTTTGGCCGACTTGTAATGTAATCAACGTAATATCATGTATATTGATGAAGGGGGTAAATCATAACACACATAATGACAGAAATTGCACACAGAAAATAGAACTTCCTTTATTGATTTGGACAACTTATTACATTACAGAAGCTCAAATACAATCAGAGGAATCAACCCTCCACAAGCTGCAACACATTACAGCTTCCTATTCCTAGACTCTAGAATCACCTACCTTCTGTAACCCCAAATTAGCTAGGGTTTTTGTTTTCCTGCCTATTCTTGACTCCACACTTGCCCCCTTAACTCTGCTACCACCAAGGGTTCCTAAAAATGGTTATTAATAGCCTTTTTGGCAGCCAACAACCTAATTTCAAAATTTGCATCTCCCTCTAAAAATAGGTCAACTTCCGGGAGCCATAACTTTTGATCCGGGTGTCTGATTGACGAACTGTTTTATGCGTCAGAAATCTCGCAAAGTGCTCTACGTGCTAAGAACTAGCTTTGCTAGTTCTGGCCATTTTCGGGCCCGTACGGGGCCGTTTGGTGCCTCAAACCTGAGTTTGAATAATTTTCAGGCATTTTTTAGGAAACAGAAACTTTAATATCTTTCAGCTTGCAAATGATCTTTGTGTGATTCATTCGCCAAAGGTCTTATATTTCCATTATGTAACTTCCTGTAAATTTTCACTTCAATCCGTGCCTAAATGCAAACTTTCTAAAAATAGCAAGTTACTATTTTTAGTAGTTTGGAAAAACTGAAAGTTCTACATCATTATTCAAGTGATTATGGAACCAGAACCACAAAACATCAACAATTTTGGAACACATCTTTTTTTTGGGTGATGCAAGATTGCCCTTACACCATTGGATGCTCCTACATCAGACACCCAGGGTAATTTGAGAAGTGACCTTGTCATGTCTCAGGTGTTTGTGTGAGGAAAACCCAAACAGTTAACCTCTGCCTTAGACAACCAAGAAGAATCTTCAACAAGTCTTCCTTTCCATTTCACTAGATATTCTTCATATTGCCTGTTTTGAGTACTTCTTCCCACACGGCTATCCAAGATCTCTTCTATCTCCTCCGTTGAAGTAGATGCTGGAATACTCCACTGTTCTTCTGTTGTTCCATCCTTTCTGCCACCCTCATGATATTCTATTAAATCAGCAATGTTGAACACAGGGGAAATATTAATCCCACTCGGTAGCTCTACCTCATATGCATTTCCTAAATCATGCTTCTTCAGGATTCTGCCTGGTCCAAATTTCTTCATTTTCAACTTATTGTATGTTCCAATTGGGAACCTTTCTTTTCTCAAGTGAACCATGACTTCATCCCCTACTTGGAACTCCTTATACCTTCTCTTCTGATCTGTGTTAGCCTTATACTAAATATTCATCTTATTAATGTGCTTTCTCACCTCTTCATGTAAATTCTTCAGATGTTCTGCAAAGTCTTCAACTTTAGCACTTGTCTTTTCTCCTTTGTCTATCTTCCTTAACTCTGAATCATTTCTTGGACTATTCCCATATACAATCTGGAATGGTGATTTACAAGTACTCCTATTGATAGAATTGTTGTAAGCAAATTTTGCCTGTGGTAAAATCAAATCCCATCCCTTGGGCTTATCTCCTACTAAGCATCGTAGTAGGTTACCCAAACTCCTATTCACCACTTCTGTCTATCCATTAGTCTGTGGATGGTGTGCAAAACTGAACTTCAAATCTATTTTCAACTTCTTCCACAATGTCCTCTAGAAATAACTAACAAACTTGGTATCTCGATCTAAAACTATGCTCTTTGGTAGACCATGTAATCTCACCACCTCTCTGAAAAATAATTTAGCAATATGAACAACATCATTAGTCTTCTTGTAAGGAATGAAATGTGCCATCTTCGAGAATCTGTCCACCACCACAAAAATGGAATCATGTCCTCTCTGTGTCCTTGGTAAACCAAGAACAAAATCCATACTAATATCATCCCATGGCTTCTCTGGAATAGGTAATGGCTGATATAGCCCTGTATTCTGACTCGTTCCTTTTGCCATCTGACACACTCTACAACTCTGTACAAATTTCCTCACATCCTGCTACAACTGTGGCCAATAATAATTTTCACCAATAATAGCAATGGTCTTATCTCGACCAAAGTGTCCAGCCAATCCTCCACTATGCTTCTCCTTAATCAGGTTTTCTCTCATGGAACTCCTTGGAATGCACAATTGGCTTCCCCTAAACAACATGCCATCTTGGATTATGAAATCCAACCATTTTGTCCTGTCCAAAGTAACAGGTTCCAAACAAGATTTCCAGGCCTCTATAAAATCTGGATCTTCAGGGTACAAACTTTTGAGCTCATCGAACCCAACAACCTCTATCTTCATTTATGTCAACAAATTTTGCCTTCTGCTTAAGGCATCTGCAAATCTATTGGACTTCCCACTCCTGTGCTTCAAAACAAAAGTATAGCTCTGCAAAAACTCAACCTATTTTAAGTGCCTTTGGTTCAACTTTCCTTGACTATTAAGATACTGCAAAGCCTGATGATCAGTATATAAAACAAACTCCTTTGGCAACAAATAATATCTCCATTTCTTCAAACCCTGAACTATTGCATAAAATTCCTTATCATAAACAAAATACTTTTTCTTGGCATCATTAAGCTTCTCACTAAAATAGGCAATGGGCTTACCTGTCATATCCCCTATATTTTAAGATTTGCATATACTCAAGTGTATGCTTTGAGAATTATGCATATTCAAGCGTATATGGTGCAGTCAACTGATGACTTACATTGTGATATTACTTGTTATAGTTTCCCTATCATCTTACAAATATATGATAAAAATATTATACACATACATATATTCATCACACACACACACACACACACACACACACACACATATATATATATATATGCAAGAACAATTATAAATATATCTATTATAAACATGTGTGTATATATATATATATATAAGGTAATAAACAATTGTAATTAATACTCATAAATATACATATATACATATATATTATTATATAATATAATATTGATTAGTTAAATATTATTATATAATATAATTGTGATATAAACATAAATATAATTTATTATGTTATATAAGGTGAATACTAAATAACGTAATTAATGATAAAAGCTATTATAAAGGGATCGGGCCCCACAAAGAAGACCCGATCCCATTACCAACAGCAGCACCAAAAGATAGCAAACAACAATTTAAGAGCAGTGAATGGGAGGCACGAAGGATATCCAAGTAGTAATTTAAATATAATTATTAAACAACAATTAGCAAGGAAATCACTGACCATGAAAGGAAGTGATTAAAGTCAGTTCTACCTTATAAAGCATCCAACATATTTGTTATAGCAGTGATTATGTTAATTTTGTTAATTCGAAAGGCTACGAATAGTTTGGGAAGGGTAGTGATCCCATTTAAAAGATATGACTCTTCTCTCAAAGTAGAGAGGTATAAGACAGTAGTGAGGATGGGGAAAATAGAGATACAGAGAGAATAAGATATGGGGATTCTAAGAAAGAATATACATAAGTAAGCAGCAGCGAATTTATATAAAAGACAAGAGCATCCACGAATATCCCATAGATAAGTTGTCTCATATGATTGTGTGGGAAAACAGGGAATAAATTAGAAGAAGTCAGTCAGCAGTTAGAAAAAGTCCCTCAGCATACCAGAGGCACGTATCTATCCTTTCTCATAGATTAAAATAAAATAGTATATATAAATGTTACAATATTATGATATAAACATAGATTAGGAATGCTGTATACTAATAATTAAAATATAATACATGTATAAACAATCAGTATAAATAGGTAGATATATGGAATGTGAATGATATTATGAGAATAGATAGATATAAGTAATGGAATAAAATCTGAATACATGGAAGTATATGTAAATATGTTAAATAAATGAATATGTATATATATATATATATATATATATATATATATATATATATATATATATATATATATATATATATATATATATATATATATATATATATATATATATATATATATATATGAAAGAGAAATACCCAAGTGGAATAAGAAATATGATATCATGATCTAGAAAGGAAAATATTATCAACGATGGATTCATAACTCATAATCTCATAACCTATCAAGAAGGATGTCAAGCCTCACCCTTAATCATCTTACCACTTGTGAGTTTGGGGTTAAGTTAAGGACGTATCATTAAACCTAGGCCACCCTCAAGTGGATGAGGAACACCGAGTGTGTGTGAAGTCCCTTGAGCCAAGAGACGAGGAACACCAGGTGTGTGTGAAGCTCTTGGGCCTATGGTAAGTATGAGCTCATATTGTTTATAATTGTGCCCGATGGTAGGTGACTCTCAATGGGATGAGGAATGTCGGGTGTGCATGAAGTCCCCTCGAGCCAATTTGTGAGGGACCCCATGTGTGGGTGAAGCCATTGGGCCTCCGTATGGGATGGATATGGATGCCTTAACAAACCATGCTCATATGGGAGATAGGATTGATTAATGGTAGGGCTACCCTAAGACTCCCTCAAGATAGTGCATGAGAGTTGTGAGAGAAATAATGTGAATGTGTAATGTATATGTTTATAATAAATGTGAATGTATAAGGCATATGTTTATTATGTTAAGAGAAATGATATGATTATGATTATAAGGTTACAAGCCTTAAGTACAATTGTGGAAAGTATATGGATTTGATTATGGATCATTAACCCTAATTATGTTATGAAAAAAAGAATTGAACACTAATGTTCTCTTTGGGTAAGTTGAAATTATTTACAAGGTTGTGAAAATTTTGGCTTGCTAGAAGGGGACATTACATTACCTTCTTGGCTCAAAATAGCTCCTATACCACTACCACTAGCATCACAATCTACCTGAAATACCTTATTGAAATCTGGAAGTGCCAAAATAGGTTGCTCTACGACTTTCTGCTTCAATGTATCAAAGCTCTTGTCTGCTCCTTTAGTCCATCTAAACTCTTTTCTATCCCCTCTCATTGTCTCAGTTAGGGGTGCACAAATGCCACTAAAATTCCTGATAAACTTTCTGTAAAAACTTGCCAAACCATGAAAAGATCTTACCTCCATTGCACTCCTTGGCATAGGCCATTCAGTGATAGCCCTTACTTTTTCTAGGTCCATCTTAAGACCTTCCTCTAACACAACAAATCCTAGGTATACCTACTCCTTTGCAAAACTACATTTCTTCAGATTAATCAGCAACTTCTCCTCCCTCAGCTTCTCTAGAACTCTTCTGATATGCATCAGATGCTCATCCCAAGTCTTACTGAAAATCAAAATATCATCCAAATAAACAATAACAAAACTTCCCAAAAATTCTTTCAGTACCTCGTTCATGAGCCACATGAATGTGCTCGGTGCATTGGTTAGTCCAAATGGCATGACTAACCACTCATACAAACCTTTTTTAGTTTTGAAGGCTGTCTTCCACTCGTCTACTTCTCTGATACGGATCTGGTGATACCCACTCTTCAGGTCAATCTTCGTGAAGTACTTGGCTCCACTCAAACAGTCCATTATGTCATCCATTCTAGGTAATGGAAATCTGTACTTGATTGTGATCTTATTGATGGTTCAAGAGTCTGTACACATTCTCCACTCTCCATCCTTCTTTGGTGCGAGTACTGCAGGTACCACACATGGACTTAGGCTTTCTCTTATCAATCCCTTCCTCAACAACTCCTAAACTTGTCTGTTTAACTCTTCACTTTCTGCTGGATTCATTCTATGGGCTGCCTTGTTTGGCAAACTAGCTCCTGGTATCAAATCCATTTGATGACTTATCTTCCTTACTGGTGGTAAACCTTCTGGTACATTATCAGAGATAATGTCCTGAAATTCTTCCAACATATTTGAGACTGATCTTAGAAATCAATGCAAGCAATGACGCTCATGCTTCATACCTTCCAAAAATTTCCTACCATCTACTAGGAAAATTTTTGTAGTACTACATACCTTTTCTTCCACCTCCTTCAAGGGCTTCAACTTATGACAAACTCCATCCTTTGTTAGGGAATATGTGTTTGCACGACCATCATGGACAGCGCTCCTATCATACTGCCACGGCCTCCCCAACAACATGTGGCATGCATCCATTGGTATGATATCACACATCACCTCATCATGGTAGTCACCAATTTTGAACTTCACTAAACAGTGCTCATTGACCAAAGCTCTATGGTCCTTCTTGGTGCAGGAGCTCCACAGTTTAATCATTGTGTTGTTTTTCCTAGTTAATTTTCATGTTATTTGTTTACCTCTAAGGCTTTGAAAGCCATTTTGATGTGTTGAAATAAAGACTTAGTCATTTGATTGATTAGTCCACTATGGAGTTAATCTAGGCCTATTTTCTAGGAGTTCTCTTTTAGAAACTTGGAGTTTTTTTTAAGAAAATCTATTTTCCATCGATTTACTACCTTCATGGGCAGTTGTATGGACAGAATAGGAAGTGCAAAGGATAGAAACTTCCTATAAACTTGGTTTTTGTTTTAACATCCCATATATGAATGGAAAGGAAGGAGTTTATTTAGGAAAAACTGTGTTTTTCTATTTTTTTGTGAAAACAACCTTCTGTACGGCTAGGTACGGACTGCTAAGGAAATAAATTTTGGAAAATGCTTTAGATCTTTGAAGTGGCTCTCGTTTGCAAGTAATCTTGGCTCTTGAAACATTTTGTGGTGCTTGTTTCATTTCATTTATAAAGTCTGGTTTAAACCCTCTTTATCTAGGGTTTTGAGGTAGAATGAAGTATTTTTCCTCTATCCTCTGAAGGTGATCAGTCATTTTTGGTGAAATGGAGGAAATTAGATTAGTTTTCATGTTCTTGCTGTGTATTTGGTTGTTCTCCTTCTTCCTTGGGGTGTGGCATGCATCTAGCTAGTCTTACTAGAGACTAGTTAAGAAATTGAAGGTGGACTGTATTAGGACAGTCAAGACAATCAAGTTTGTTTTAACAATATATGGTGGAGTTCATGTTGTAGGTGAAAATGAACTAGTGCAGGACATTGGTGGACATTATACATGCATACTGTATGCATTTTCCTTCACACTATTCTCCATTTAGGCTTTATTCTCAAGAAAAAGAAAGTTTGTTGTCTCTGAGCTCCAACAGCCATACGGTTCTGCATGTGTGGGTTGGATCTCGTATTAATGTTGAGTATTTGGATCATACATGAGAAGTGATGACCACATGGATTCATGAGCAGTTTGTGTGTTCTTAAACATTCTTTTAACTACAAGGTTTAGTCCTCCTTAAA
Organism: Cunninghamia lanceolata; assembly: GCA_027924645.1. Classification (NCBI taxonomy): domain Eukaryota; kingdom Viridiplantae; phylum Streptophyta; class Pinopsida; order Cupressales; family Cupressaceae; genus Cunninghamia; species Cunninghamia lanceolata. Next base: position 1,278,136 of record BSBN01001232.1, read on the forward strand.
TACTGTCACCATAACACTGTCATAGGACAGCCAAACTGCATTTACTATCCTCTGTCCTGCAGAACACAGTATGACTGATGCTTGTGAGTAAATGGTGGCTTGATTACATTGAATGTTTATTGTACATTTAAAGATAAAGGTCATTTGGAGTGAAGAAGGGTAGTATTGGTTTGTCTATTCCCTTATACTACAAGTTCCACACATTCTTGAAATGTTGTTTTCCTATGACAGTCCTAAAACAGTCATTGTCTCTGTCAGAGTAAGTACAGTAGTATGTACTATGTCAATGATCTCCTGTCCTTGGTAGATGTTGGGAAGATCCTTGGTGATAGAAAAGTTAATGCAGCTTAGTTGTTCATAGTAACTACAAGGAGTAAGTTTTCTTGGCACTGTCAAAAGACAGTCATAAAGAGGTTTGCTGTCCACTGTCTTGTTAGGAGTGGAATGGTAGTTTCTTGGTCTGTGACCTTATTCCCTGCATGTCATAGGTAAGGGTATGTTAAATGGATGTTGTTGTCTATGTTGGTAGAGGTATAGGTAGTATATGTTGAGCTCTTGAAGGTGGGGTGTGCTTCTAATTTGGGTTGAGCTATGACTCCCCAAAGTGAGTGGTGAGTAGCCTGAGTGGATGACACCAGAGGGTAATCCTAGGCTAAGTTGATTCCTGGAGCAGCCTTGTGAGGCTTGTAAACACAAACACCTTGTAAACCTTTTGGAGAAAGTTGAGTGACTTAAGTTCATTGAGTGAACTACTACAATCTCTGCCTTACCTCTGCATCATATTGGTATTAGAGCCAATATTCTAATTGGAAGCAAGTGTATGTCAGAAGAGGAAATTGAAACAGAGGCTAGTACAATGCCTCCCAAGACAATGAGTCAAGATGCCATCAAGAAGTTGGTGGAAGAGATGGTTGAAGCAAGATTGCAAGAAGCAAAATTGCAGGAAGAGAAGAAGTCTAAGGGAAAGACCAAAGAAGAGGGAAGTTCTTCAGACACAAATGAAGAAATAGAGGTAGAAGAGGATCCTCTGGAGTAGGATATGTCTGCAGATCAGAAAGCCTTCTTGAATGCACTTAAGGGTGCTCATGGAGACAGTGGTGATCCCAAGATGGATGTGCCTACCTTTCATGGCAAGTTGGATGGAGATGTTCTCACCGACTGGATAGAAGCTATGTGCAACTTCTTTGATTACAAGGAGTTCAATGATAGCAAAAAGGTCAAGTTTGCCAAGACAAGGCTAAGAGGTTCTACACTTGTATGGTGGAACTATATGCAGAGTGAGAGGGAGAAGATCGGGAAGAGTCCCATCACTAAATGGAGCAGAATGGTGGCTATGCTCAGAAGCAAGTTCATGCCACCTGACTATGAGATTCAAATCATAAGGAGATTTTAGAATTTGTGACAAAAAGACATGGATGTGGCTACCTACACAGAAGAATTTCATAGACTCAGTATGAGGGCCAATCATAATGAAGATGAAAAAAGGGATGGTGGCTAGGTACTTGAATGGACTGAAATACAATCTGCAAGATGAGATAAGTTTGGTGTTACCAAAGACAGTGGATGAATGTTTCTTATTGGCCTCCAGAGTTGAGGAAAATCTGAGAAGGAAGGTTGACCAAAGTGCCAGAGGTAGAGGTGGCAGAAACCAAAGAGGTAGAGGCAATTTTGGTCGTGGATAGTTCAACAAAACTAAAAATAACAATCAGCAAGAAACACAATCAACAACAGAGTATAGAGGAGGTTTTAGAGGTGGTAGAAGTCATAATGGTAGAGGCAGAAATGGTGGAGGAGGTAGAGGACCAAGAGTCTTCACTGGAAGATGTTATGGCTACAACCAAGTTGGCCATACAATGAACAAATGTCCAGGGAAAGCCAGCAGCTCTCATGACAATGGGAAGAGAAATCAGTTAGTGAAAGATGATGACTGTGAAAGTGTGAATTAACCAATGGGAAGTGTTGCACCTGTTCTAGATGGAGAGAGTATGATGATAAAAAGGTCTATGTTGAAGATGCCATTGAAGCAAGAGCCTCCTCAGAGAAAGAATCTTTTCAGAACCCAAGGACTAGCCTATGGGAAACTCTGCAAAATCATAGTAGATTCAGGATCTACTGAGAATGTGGTATCCACTGAGATGGTTGAGAAGTGCAAGTTGAAGAGACTGGCTCATATCAGTCCTCACAAGATCTCCTGGTTAAACAAGAGCCAAAGTTTCATGGTGGAGGAACAAACTTGGGTTGAATTTACAATTGGTGACTACAAGGACAAAGTGCTATGTGAAATCATACCTATGGATGCATGTCACCTACTTCTTGGCCGTCCATGGCAGTATGATGTTAAAGCTCAACATGATGGTGAGAAGAACACTTATGTCATCACCAAGAATGGAAGGCCATTCAAAATGGATCCTTTGTTGGAGCAGCCAGGGGAAATGAAAATAACAGCAATGTCATGTTGGTGAATGGCAATGAGTTCCTAAACATCTTGAAGGAGAATGACAACCAGGGGTATGCCTTGGTCATGAAGCCCAAGAGTGGATCAGATCAGCAAGATAAAAAATAGAAGGAGATTCCATTGGAAATACAACAACTTCTGGATAAGTATCAAGACCTTGTGGTAGAGGAAGTTCCCAACTCCTTACCACCCATGAGGGATATTAGTCATCAAATTGACTTAATACCTGGTGCTACATTGCCTAACAAGGCTGCATACAAGCTGACTCCACAGCAAAATGAAAAGGTGGCAAGGCAAATTCAAGATCTCCTAGAGAAAGGGATGATTAGAAAGAGTCTAAGTCCTTGTGTAGTTCCAAGTGTACTTGCTCCTAAGAAGGATGGAAAGTGGAGGCTATGCACAGATTCCAGGGCCATAAACAAGATCACCATAAGATACAGATTTCCAATGCCAAGGATTGAAGATCTCTTGGATTACCTGCGAGGATCATGCTATTACTCAAAGATTGATTTGAAATCTAGATATCATCAAATCCGAATCAAATAGGGAGATGAATGGAAGACTGTTTTCAAGACCAATGAAGGTCTTTATGAATGGCTTGTTATGCCATTTGGTCTTAGCAATGCGCCAAGTACATTTATGCACCTAATGAATGAGGTATTAGTTGAATTCATTGGTAAATTTGTTATTGTTTATCTTGATGACATACTAATCTTCAGCAGGACAAGGGAAGACCATGTGAAGCATGTTGGTCAGGTGTTGGAGAAGCTGCATGAGCACAAGTTGATGATCAACTTAGACAAATGTGAGTTCATGAAAATTGAACTTGTATACCTGGGATTTGTCATTTCTAATGGCTGTTTGAAGATGGATCCCTCTAAGGTTGAGGCTATTCTCAGTTGGCCTACCCCAAAAACAGTGGGAGATGTGAGAAGTTTCCATGGATTGGCGACTTTCTATAGGAAGTTTATCAGAGGTTTCAGCCATATTAGTGCTCCCATCCTCAACACCATCAAGGGTGGAGTCAAATGTAGATTCCAGTGGACAAAGGAAGCTGATGATAGTTTTGAGTTGTTGAAAACAAAGGTGGCTGAGTTACCTACATTAGTACTCCTTGATTTTGATAAGGTATTTGTTGTTGAGTGTGATGCCAGTCAGCAAGCTATTGGTGTTGTTCTCAGCCAAGAAGGACATCTAGTGGCATTCTTTTCAGAAAAGTTGAATGAAGCCAAGCAAAGGTATTCTACCTATGACTTAGAACTCTATGCAATGGTGCAAGCTCTTAAGAAATGGAGACATTATTTTCTGCCCAAGGAATTTATTGTGTTTACTGACAATCATGCTTTAAGCTTTCTTAACAGTCAAGAAAAATTGAACCATAGACATGTTAAATGGATGGAACAGCTACAAGTTTATACCTTCACAATTAAGCACAAAAGAGGTGTCTCTAATAAGGTGGCTGATGCATTGAGTAGGAGGTTGCTTCTTATTCATGAAATTCAGTTAGAAAGCATGGGTATTGCCTATTTAAAGGAGCTGTATAAAGAAGATTTTGATTTCAAAGAGGCTTATGATGTTTGTGTGAACTTGGCTAACACATTCCATGGAGAGTATGCATATTTTGTTTTGCAGGAAGGCCTCTTATTTAAGGGCAATTTACTGTGTGTCCCTAAGTGCTCCATGCGGGACAACATTATCAAGGAGAAGCATAATGGTTCTTTAGGAAGACATTTTGGCTTAGACAAGACACTAGAACAAGTCACAAGGTTTTATTTTTGGCCAAAGGTGCAATCAGATGTGAGGAAGTATGTAGCTAGTTGTGCAATATGTCAAAGAGCCAAAGGTGTGTCTTCAAATGCAGGTCTATACCAGCCCCTTCCCATCCCCAACAGACCTTGGGAAAGTATTAGCATGGATTTTGTGCTTGGGTTACCCAGGACAGCCAGAGGGGTGGATAGTGTGTTTGTCATTGATGATAGGTTCAGCAAGATGGCTCATTTTGTGCCATGTAAATGCACAAATGATGCATCTCATGTTGTAGGTCTATTTTTTAGAGAGGTAGTAAGGATACATGGTTTACCATTGTCCATTGTAACTGACAGAGATTCTAAGTTTGTAGGTCACTTCTGGAGGACCTTGTGGAAGAAGCTGGGCACACAGTTATCCTTTTCATCAGCCTACCATCCACAAACTGATGGTCAGACTGAGGTGGTTAATAGATCACTTGGAAACCTTCTAAGGTGCCTTACAAAGCAGCATGGTTTGGCATGGGACTTGGTTATCAATCAGGCTGAATATGCCTACAATGATTCAAGGAATAGGAGCACTGGTAAAAGTCCTTTTGAGAAAGTTTATGGTTTTTATCCAAGAGGGCCACTTGAGCTGAAGGATCTCCAAGGTTGGGATAGAAGGAGTGCACTTGGTGAAGAGTTTGCTGCCTCCATGAAAATAGTCCATGATTAAGTCAAGTTGCAACTAGAAAAATCAGTCACAAAGTACAAGGAAAAGGTAGATTTGAAGAAAAGAGAAGTACAGTTCAAAGTTGGTGACTTAGTCATGGCATATCTGAGGAAAGAAAGTTTGCCAAAGGGTCAGCCAACTAAACTCCTGATGAAGAAGATTGGGCCATGCAGAATAGTGCACAAATTCAGTCCAAATGCATATGAGATTGAGCTACCAGATGGCCTGGGTATCTCTCCAATTTTTAATGTTTTTGATCTTTTTCCTTTCAGACCTCCATTACCTAATGAAAGTGGATCAGATGTGGTGGCTGAAGATGCTAATTGGATCAAGGATTTGCCTCCAAGCAAACCTTTACAGTTGGAGTGCATTCTGGATTCCAAAGTTATCAAGAAGACTCAGAGAGGTGTCTATAAGGACTACTTGGTGAAATGGAAGGATCTTCCTGATTCAAAGGACACCTGGATGACTAAAGCAGATATCTTGAAGCATGGCATAACACTTCAACAGTTGGCAACTCAAGGGACTTGAGTTCTTCTTACAGGGGGAGTATGGTGTAGGAGCTCCACAGTTTAATCATTGTGTTGTTTTTCCTAGTTAATTTTCATGTTATTTGTTTACCTCTAAGGCTTTGAAAGCCATTTTGATGTGTTGAAATAAAGACTTAGTCATTTGATTGACTAGTCCACTATGGAGTTAATCTAGGCCTATTTTCTAGGAGTTCTCTTTTAGAAACTTGGAGTTTTTTTAAGAAAATCTATTTTCCATCTATTTACTGCCTTCATGGGCAGTTGTATGGATAGAATAGGAAGTGCAAAGGATAGAAACTTCCTATAAACTTAGTTTTTGTTTTAACATGCCATATATGAATGGAAAGGAAGGAGTTTATTTAGGAAAAACTGTGTTTTTCTATTTTTTTTGTGAAAACAACCTTCTGTACGGCCAAGTACGGACTGCTAAGGAAATAAATTTTGGAAAATGCTTTAGATCTTTGAAGTGGCTCTTGTTTGCAAGTAATCTTGGCTCTTGAAACATTTTGTGGTGCTTGTTTCATTTCATTTTATAAAGTTTGGTTTAAACCCTCTTTATCTAGGGTTTTGAGGTAGAATGAAGTATTTTTCCTCTATCCTCTAAAGGTGATCAGTCATTTTTGGTGAGATGGAGGAAATTAGATTAGTTTTCATGTTCTTGCTGTGTATTTGGTTGTTCTCCTTCTTCCTTGGGGTGTGGCATGCATCTAGCTAGTCTTACTAGAGACTAGTTAAGAAATTGAAGGTGGACTGTATTAGGATAGTCAAGACAATCAAGTTTGTTTTAACAATATATGGTGGAGTTCATGTTGCAGGTGAAAATGAACTAGTGCAGGACATTGGTGGACATTATACATGCATATTGTATGCATTTTCCTTCACACTGTTCTCCATTTAGGCTTTATTCTCAAGAAAAAGATAGTTTGTTGTCTCTGAGCTCCAACAGCCATACGGTTCTGCACGTGTGGGTTGGATCTCATATTAATGTTGAGTATTTAGATCATACATGAGAAGTGGTGACCACATGGAGTCATGAGCAGTTTGTGTGTTCTTAAACATTCTTTTAACTACAAGGTTTAGTCCTCCTTAAATACTGTCACCATAACACTGTCATAGGATAGCCAAACTGCATTTACTGTCCTCTGTCCTGTAGAACATAGTATGACTGATGCTTGTGAGTAAATGGTGGCTTGATTACATTGAATGTTTATTGTGCATTTAAAGATAAAGGTCATTTGGAGTCAAGAAGGGTAGGATTGGTTTGTCTATTGGGAAAGTGCAAGAAGATGGGGGGCCAAAAAGTGGCCAAAAAATTTTCAAAAAAATTTAAGTCATAACGCGAGCGCATTATAACACGCTCACGTTATGGCTTGGTAAAGACAAGCCTCAGGCTCGTCATCACCAAGCCATAATGCGAGCGCATTATAACTTATTATAACTAAAAAAAAAGCAATGCCATTTCATTTCATTCTGATTTTCTCCTCTGCCCGCGGCTTCAAAACCCTCAAAAACGTGCTCGCGTTCTACAAAATGCTAATCAACACAAAAATCTTGTCGATTCATCGCCAAAATGCCGCCACGACGTCGAGCACGCCAAAGGGGTGAGTTATCTTTGTTTTTTTTGTTTGAATTTCTTCCTAAATAGGTAGGTTTTTGTTGATTTTTGATGTATATTTCATTAATTGTAGGAAATGTTAATGCACCTCCTCCTCCTCCTCCTCAAAATCCACAAAATCCTGAGGAGGAAATACCTGCAGAACAACAACCTCCTCCATTCATTCCTCGACATGCCCCTGGAACACAAGATAATATAATGGGGGAAATTGAAAACAACAAAAAATAAATTGAAGATATAATTGCAAGGTTGAAAGATCCTTCCACTTCAACCTTGCATAGTTCCACGCTTGCCGAATCTCTTGAGTCTATGTTATCAAATGTAAATTCAATTAGCAAGCAAATAACTAGTTGGACCGATAAAAAGAGAGAGTTTAGAGATTACTATGCAGATAAATTGTCATACCAAGATGTCAAAAAATTACAAATTATAAAATTAGACTTGTGTTCAATTTTCACAAATCCACAAACAAATCAACTTCCACCCATTACATGCAAGAGGTTCCCTATCCATTGGTGCAACAACCAAGTGATAAGGGATAATTTTGGGCAGAGGTGGTGGATGGTTTTTGACCATCCTCCATGCAATAATAATGAGGTCCCGCAATACTTTTTGAGGAAACTCTACTGCGAGTTTGTCCTCAATAAAGTGCCAAACTATTTTGATATGCGGGACTTCCAAGGTAGAGGTGGGGGCTCAGCATAGGATAGACCAGGGGCACATCTTGACCCACAGCAGGTAGTGAGACGAGTAATCAGCAGACCAGCCCACGAGCATGTTTCTATCCCTTCCATTGTGAAGGAGAGTGTTGAGGTTGATACACTGAGGTCGATTAGTGCCTTGACCCAGAGCATCATAGAGCATGCCGATCCTGCAACACAGAGTGGGTTGGGAGATAGTGTGAGGAGTAGGGTCCCACCGCATACTTGCCAGGCTTGCGGGTCAGCCTGTGGTTATGACCTCATGGACAGTCAGGACGCAGGTGCACAGGCTACATCTGCAGCTGAGCAGATGGTGATGACAGATACCCTGCTGAGTGAGACTTTCGGCCTTGATACTCAGGTAAATATTAGCAAGTTTATTGAATTTAATTTATTAAATTTCATTTTTGAAATACAAGATTAACTAATTTAAATTGATGATTTTAATGAAATTTCAGGGTCATAGTGTCGATGCAGTTTTCAGTGGTTCTCCACCTACATTTTTCACTAGATCATCTACTGTCGAGGTATGTAACTAGTAAACAATTATAAATATTACATGTGAATAGCATCGTTATATGAATGGTATTCTAATTTCTGATTTTAGATGTTGAATAGGCTAACACTGTAGATTTCATGGCAACACCTGCCAGTGGTGGTGGACTTCAAAGCTTTATGGAGGTAATAAAATAAATAGTTTAATGAATGAATTGTACTTACTAAATTTTTGTATGTGATTTGTGTGTTTTATTGTGTGTACTTCCATGTTTAGATGAACGTGTGTGTATGTTAGGAGCCATGATTTGCATCACTATTATAGTTTTCATAATTGAATAATGTTGTTTTATTTCCAGATGATGCAGGCTGCGGATACACCTCCCCATGTTCATAGGGCAATGGAGCAGGGTGTGGCCTCTGCGATTCATAGCTCTATGGCATTGACAGGGGTATGAGGCAGATTAGTAAATTTCAATTTACATTCATTGTTATAGTTGTCTATTTTTGAAAAATCAAAAGATTATTGATTTGAAGTTTAATTTCTATCTGGATGGTTTCTATAGGACATGACATCACCAGGGCCTATTCCTGCTACTGAGGCAAGTGAGGAGACAGATTATATGTTAGCGGTAAGTGATTATTTTGTTAAATGTTTCATTTTTTATAACATGTAATTTCTATATATTAATGTCTGTACTTTTTTTTGTAACAGGTAAAGGTGCAGGAAGAACTAAATAGGAGGAGTAGCCCTCGGGTTCGTAGTAGACCACCCACATGCATGTCTCCATCCCCTAGAAGATCAAAGGCTGCTCGTGATTTATTCTCTTCACCAGCCAGAGGGGAATGACTTTTTATTGTGTTCCTCTGTTGTATGCCTATATGGCATTTGTGGACATATATTTTGTATTGTACATAGTTGACATTGTATGCCTATATGGCATTCTTGTAAGCCTATATGGCTATTTTGTATATATGTTATACTTATATCGACAGATATTGATGTATGCCTATATGGATATTTGGTTAATACAAATATTTTTTATTGATGGCATCCATACTTGCATTATAAATCCACTTTTGAATGGATATTTGTAGATGGCTACTTCAAATATTTAAAGTCCGATTGTATTACATAGGATGTTTGCATTTTCTTTGATAGGCTTGATAGGCCATGGATTACATGATGGTGTTTGATGGAAAAGTATGGTACTAGAAGACTCTAGTTCATTCTTAATAGGCTTGTGATTGATAATATCTTTGCATGATTGCACTTGATCTTGGATCATGGGCATGTTGTTAGGATTTTGATTGCATTGTGATGTTTGATGGATAGGCATGGTGTAAGTGTAAGATACCCAACTAGTTCTACGAAAAATTTTCCTTACTTAAACACTTTTACTTGCTAACAATTCATCAACTACTTCAATAACATAAAGATATACATCAAGATAACTATTTGAATGAAACAACTACTTTAGGCACAGTTTTAGGGTTCTTCTAACTATGGCGCCAGCTGTGGAGGATCTCACCAGGAAGTGCGCCTAAATTCTCATCCTTGGAAGATATTGTCTTTGGAAGTGAACTCCTCTGGATCAATACTTAAACATTTGAAGATTTGGAATGTTCAACTCATCACCTCACAAGGTAGGCGCATATTTGAAGGATTTATAGGTTTTTCTGACTTGGGCACCAAGTTGAGGTGACCTCCTCCTGAAGTTGCGCCTTGTCAACATTAGGCGCCAATTAGAGTTTATGGATGCTTTGGATTGTTTCCAAGAGTAGGCGCCAAAACATCATCATTAAGAAAGTGTTTTAAATGCTAGGTGCCTAAATGAGCCCTCTGGAGTCTAGGCACTCCTTTCATGCATTTTGTGTTCTAGGTGCCAATTGAAAGGAGTGGAGAATAGGGCAAGCACCTTCCAAACTAGGTGTTTCCTTGAGGTGACAAGGACTTAGAAAGTGCGCCTAAGGTGAGCGCCTTGAGTGAAAAGGTCTAACAAACATCTTTGAACCCCCTTTCAAGGTTAGGCACATTCTGGAGGTGGAAACAAGTAGAAGGTGTGCCTTGGCTTCCTTTCTCACTTCTTTCAAGTCTTTGTTGATTAGGAAGGTGGAATGCTTCATTGTAGAATGAGCGCCTATCTTCTAATGTCCAAACTACTTCTTCTGGCTCACTCTATGGCTAGGTGCCAGAGCTAAACTGTTCACACAAGGGAGTGCGCCTAGACTCACTTGATGTTTTCTTACTACTTCAACCCCAGGAAGATGTTCCAAGGTGTTCCCTTTTACAAGCACCTAACCTCCCAAGTTCCTTCATGTGCTATTCCTTGAAGGCGCCAAAACTGAGCTCCAGTGCCATGGGATTGTGCCTAACATCTTTGAAGAGTTTCTAAGCCTTTTGCAAGTTGATATCCCAAACTCATGCTTCTAGGCGCAACAGGAGCTTTCCAAAGGAGTTTCCAAGTTTTAGACGCCAAGCGAGGTCATGGGTGAATGGAACTGCGCCTTAGGAGATGACTGGATCCTAAGCGTCAGTCTGGAGTTACAGTGGAATTGATATGCGCCTCAACTAGCTTAGGTACCCATTTGAAGTGATTCCTTTAACACTTCTCTATCAATCTCAACTGCAAGGATGATCTCCTAATCCAATTTTGATCCTCTGAAGATGCAAATAGCTTTTCATTTCACTAGGCACCATCAATGATGATCATCAACCAAAGTGCATTTCAAAGGTGAGATAGGCAAGTGAGGCACCAAACTAGTCCTTAAGACTTATCTCCTTCTATCAAGTCAATTTCAACTATGTGAGAGAGTTCTATTCTAGGCACAAAATGGAAATGTTTCATCAATTGGTGCATCTTACAAAGCTCCCAATTCTAGGCACCAGAGCCAAAGCGTTTTTCCCAACACATGCACCTGGGCTAGGAATTCACCTAAGAGACATCACTTAGCTTTAAAACTTTCAATCTATAGCCATCTGGGCTAGGCGCTCCAATGGAGGATCCTTGAACTCATGCATTGGTGCCTTCTAGTTCTAGGCACCCATTTTGGATGATTCATCCTGATACTAGCACCCAAAATGACTAGACTCTCTTCATCATCGAATTCACTTAGAAGACTCAAGTTGGAGACTTAGTTGTCTATCCATGTTCTCTAGAAGATTCATTGTACCTCTATGCACTTAGGCGCCCTAGTTGATGTGATTAAAGTGCTTCAAAGCTCCATGATTCTTGGTTAGGCACACATTTGACATTGAGCAAGCAAGAAAGTGTGCCCTAACTCTAGGAGTCCTGCCTTAGTCAACTTTAGCATCCAGACTTAACTAATTTCAAGTTTTTGACTTTGTTCGTGCAAAAAACAAAAGTTAAGTTAGTCAAAAACCAATTCATTCCCTCATTATTTTGAATTAGCCTCCGGGAATGAGGAATAGGCTAACTCATTCTTCATTTGATGATTAGGCTAGAAATGGGGACATGACAGTAAGATACCCAACTAGTTCTACGAAAAGTTTTTCTTACTTAAACAATTTTACTTGCTATCAATTCATCAACTACTTCAACAACACAAAGATATACATCAAAGATAACTACTTGAATGAATCAACCTTAGAGTTGGGTACTTGTCTAGTTATTTGACTCAATCAACTTGCAATGTCTTATTACATGGATAATGCTTTCAATAGCATGAAGTTACAACTTATTCAATGGAGATACAAAAGAAAGGCCTTGAAGCCTTGATGTTTACAATGGCGTCTACACTTGATCAACTCAATCAAACTTAATGATGTCAACTGAATGTCAACACCTCACAATATCACAAGGGAGCATCACCTTGCTTGTTGCATGGATGAACGTCATAGTTGCAAGACTCTTAGGGTTAGGCGCCAACTGAAGGTAGTAGAGACCAGACTAGGTGCCATCCTAAGCTGGGTGCTTCCTTGAGGTGGTAGAGACATGGATGAACATCTGGTGGGGTTTGATGACTCTATATTGACACTCAAATTCACTTAGGTGCAATATTAGTGTTCTTCTAACTAGGTGCCAGATAGGAGGATTCTCAGGGGTTTTGGCGCCTAGGTTACAACTTGTCAATTTCTCAAAGAATCTTTGAAACACTTGACTTCCAAGGATTATCATCTTACCCTCTGATGGAGTGCCTTGTTCCAAAATTGGTCTTGGGGACTTGCATCTCTCTTAGGCGCATGTTTGGAGTAATGTCAATTGGTATCAGTGCCTATTATCTCAATTCACACTTGACATCAAACTTTTGAAGCTCTTTTACCCTAGCGCCTTTATCTTCTATCAAGCGCCTAACATTCTGGAGGTGAATTCCATCTTAATCCAAGTCTTCAAGGTACTTCCAAGTTTAGGCACCAAAACAGGGTTATGGAGGAGCAGAACCACGCCTTAGGAGGATGACTGAACCCTAGGTGCCAATTTGAGGTTGCAAGAGCATAGGTATGCGCCAAGTAGAGTTTGATGCTCAAAACATTAACATTATTCAGTGAAATCCTTTTTTGACTCTAGGCGCCATTTGGAGGCTAGAAAGAGGGAAGTTGACACCAACTGCATTAGGCACATTTATGAGGTGATGGAGACCAATAAGTGTGCCTTGTCCTCTGGCTCTATTCCTTGTTAACTTTACAACTTAGATTATCTAAACAACACTGAGAATGCTTCCCTTCTTCCTGATACAAGTTGAAAGATCCACTGGGTGCCATTTCAGGTGTTTGGAGAGATCATCAACCAAGGGCGCTAATAGAGCCTTTGGTAAATGGAAAGAGTGCCTTACTTAGATTTGATTTCTGGATGCCAGAATTGAGGAATTTTGCACCTTGGCTAGGAGTTTCTTATTTCAATCTTGATTATTCATCTAAGTGACTTTCCTTAGCTCCCAAGCCTTCAATCTATCCATTAGCCCCTGCTAGGCGCTCAAAATAGAGTGTTAACACCTTATGAAGGTTAGGCGAATTCTGAGGGTGGGGTAGGCAAGTGAGGGTGCCAGACCAGGCCTTGAGACTTCTCTCCTCATCAAAGGCTTTCAATCCTAGGTGCCAGATCCAAGGAGTTCCAATCAACACATGCGCCTAGTGCTGTGAGTTCACCCAAAGGACATCTTTAACTTGAAAACTTTCAATCTTCATCCATCTATGCTAGGCGTTCAATTGGAGGATCCCTAGAAACATGTATAGGTGCCTTGAGGTTCTTAGACGCTTAATTTGGATGATCCTTGTGCTAGGCGCTTAGTAAGGAAAACTGGAGTGAAATGGGTGCCTAGGCTCCCAAGCTTCCATAGTCAAATTTTAGGGTTCTAACCTTGTTCCTGCAAAACAAACAGATAGAGTTAATCTGAAACCAATCCATTCCCTCATCATTTGGAATTAGCCTCCGAGAGAGGTTATTGTAGAGGCACTCTACGTGATCACGTTGCCTCAGATAGAATGTTTCTAAGTGACACGGTTTTTGAGTAACATCTCGTCAAAGATTGCTGCCTTTTTGCACTTTGGACTCTTCAAGGATATCGTCGGTATAATGTAGCTCCGACTGTTTCGACATATTTGGGTGAAAAATATGACCATGCCTAGCGTAAATGTACCCATTCAGATGCGTTGGAATAGTCAGTTTGGTCGCATCAGGAGCAGGACGAAAGTTACACCCCTTTGCAACTTTACACTGCCTCCTTCTGACGCTTTTTGGGGCAGCAGAAAACCTTTCACCATGGGCAAATGCCTCAGAGTTATAAAAAATTGAGAGAGGTTATTGTAGAGGCACTCTACGTGATCGCGTTACCTCAGACGGAATGTTTCTAAGTGACACGATTTTGGAGTAACATCTCGTCAAAGATTGCTGCCTTTTTGCACTTTGGACTCTTCAGGGATATCGTCGGTACGATGTAGCTCCGACTGTTTTGACATGTTTGGGTGAAAAATAGGACCATGCCTAGCGTAAATGTACCCATTCAGATGCGTTGGAATAGTCAGTTTGGTCACATCAGGAGCAGGACGAAAGTTACACCCCTTTGCAACTTTACACTGCCTCCTTCTGACGCTTTTTGGGGCAGCAAAAAACCTTTCACCATAGGCAAATGCCTCAGAGCTATAAAAAACTGAGAGAGGTTATTGTAGAGGCACTCTACGTGATCGAGTTTCCTTAGATGGAATGTTTCTAAGTGACACAGTTTTCGAGTAACATCTCGTCAAAGATTGCTGCCTTTTTGCACTTTGGACTCTTCAGGGATATCGTCGGTACAATGTAGCTCCGACTGTTTGACATGTTTGGGTGAAAAATAGGACCATGCCTAGCGTAAATGTACCCATTCGGATGCGTTGGAATAGTCAGTTTGGTCACATCAGGAGTAGGACGAAAGTTACACCCCTTTGCAACTTTACACTGCCTCCTTCTGACGATTTTTGGGGCAGCAGAAAACCTTTCACCACGGGCAAATGCCTCAGAGCTATAAAAAACTGAGAGAGGTTATTGTAGAGGCACTCTACATGATCGCGTTGCCTCAGATGGAATGTTTCTAAGTGACACAATTTTTGAGCAACATCTCGTCAAAGATTGCTGCCTTTTTGCACTTTGGACTCTTCAGGGATATCGTCGGTACAATGTAGCTCCGACTGTTTCGACATGTTTGGGTGAAAAATAGGACCATGCCTAGCATAAATGTACCCATTCGGACACGTTGGAACAGTCAGTTTGGTCGCATCAGGAGTAGGAAGATCTAAAGGCATGAAAGTAGATTTTTCAACTTGATTTGGCGCCCTATATGTGAAGGAAGATCTAAAGGCATGAAAGTGGATGTCATATTGCAAGAGTTTGGATCATCAAAATTGAAAGAATGGTATATAGGTCATCATCTATGATTGGGCGCCTTGGATCCAGAGTGTTGGAGAGATCATCAAATGGTGTCTAGTAGGGTGAGTTATGAGTTTGGTCGCATCAGGAGCAGGACACCAAAAATGCATAACATGGTGATGTAAAAATGTGTACATATGTGTAAAACTGCAAGAGGAAATAAAAAAAGACAAACCTTACAAATTAATGTGCATACTTACAACTCAATGTAACATAACTTTACAAAATCAATGTGAATACTTACAAATTAATCCAATGAACCATCCGGGTCTGCTCTACTCTTTATTGTGTCAAGTATTGCTTCATGGTCAGACTCACGCACCTTCCACAATATTTTGTTCAAAGGTCTACCCCGATACTTTATCAAATGAACATTGGATGCCACGACAAGGTTTGAGTAATGAAGAATCTTCTGATGCATGTCAAAGTCCTGAAATAGCCAAATATTAACACTCTTATGTGGGTACCTTCTAAGCCATGTTCTAGTAATAACCACTGATCCTGTAGGGTATTCGATGTTTTCTCCATCTGTAACAGGGGCCTCCAATTTCTTTTTGGCCTCAACACAATGACATAAGTAATAATCTGTTCCCTCTTCATTATCTTCATCTGCGATAACTGCATATACGTGCCCTACATTGATATGTGTAGCAAATTAGATAAAATTAGTCAACATTACAAAAACACTACAAAGTAAGATGACATAACCTGGTTGAACTAGATGAAATTAGATGCATATACGTGCCCTATATTACCTGGTTGAACTAAATCTGATATGTGGTCAAAGTCAACTGACGATTCCATCTGTGTTAGTTCCAGTGCCGTCGGGGGTCGATACGTGTCAAGTGGGCTAAGATAACTTAACTGCCATTCGTCAACCCACTCCTTTGACTCGCACTCATCCCAGACTTGAATTGTACAGGAAGAACAAAAGCATGACATCTTTCGTGTATGGATACTCCATGAACCTGCAATTGAGCTTCTGAAAGAGTGCATCTCATTTGACCCTGTCAGTGTACAACAATCCTCATATGGTGCAATGTTAGTATCATCTATCAACCAAAAAAATCTATGAACTAAAGACTTACCTTCATTACCTAGACCCATGGAAGCATTACACCACTCAACAATCAATTTTGCATCTGTCAACTTTGCATTGTCTTTATACTTTAACTCTTCTCGTGCTATGGCTCTTTTGATACATGCTCCTGCACCATCATGCTCCCCCTTTCCATGCCCAGCCTCACAAAAGTTCCACATATGTTGAATACCTGTAAAATTATGCCTCCTACTCAGCCATTAGAAATTTTGCAAGTTCTTGAATTGTGACGCACAATTATCCGACCATATGATATGCTGACTGAACGATATGCCCCTTCTAGCCAAATCATTATAGAACACCTGAAAGCAACCTTGCACGAACTCCATAGAATGTGTGCGATCATCACTAATATAGAAATTATACCCCCTTATGATCTTTCTGTCATCCTCTGTACTATCATTCGCATGAATGAATGCGATGTGCACAAATATAGAAACCTGTGTGGAGTTGTAATATTGTGATTGCACCTCACGCTGTGGCTATAGACTGTAGTTCTCTGCAAAGTGGACGACTAAAACAATGCTACCAACTGGAAATGTGTCCTTGCATAACTTGAATTGCAAGTCCAACCATCGAGCTCTATGGGCATGTCTTGCATACTCATACACTATGCTGTCACGAAATATAGGCATAAACTGATACATTGGAATCTTTTCAATAACTAATTCACACCTCTTTGCTTCTTTACCATCTTTTGTATTGTATGCCACTATTTTATACTTGCCAAACTCTACTAGTTCGTTTCCAACCGCATGTGTTATTTCCATATGTTCACATATTGGCAAATGTTGCAAGCCACCGCAACGATGACATGTGCCATCCAAGCATAATTTCTTGTAGAATATTTGACCTTCCTCTCTTTCACATAAAATTCTTGATATGAAGTCTCTTGAGGATGTTGGTGGGGCACATATGGCACAACCCTGCAAATCATTGTTAGTATGCATATCTAAACATATAGACCTATAAGCATCAAAATGGTTAGAAAATTCAATATGTAATCTACAACAACAAGTAGTGCGTGTGTGATTTATCTTAACATAGAAAGGTTTTAGCATTTCAAAATATCTTTGACAAATTTTAATTTGAGGATACTTCTCTAGAAATTTACCATAAAACTATGTTTGAGTCTCATCCAAAAAATGCTTTGGATGTGGCTCGCGGTTCTGACTACCGATTCTCCTTCTTACCACATCCCTTTGATTTAGAGATACCCTTGTGTAATTCTTCTAAAAGTCTTCAATTAGTGATCTCAATGCTTCAACAATTGGTTTATCTTTTCGTGGTAGTCTCCCCGAGAACGCCCATAATTCATTGGCATTAGTGTTCTCAATTCTTTGGCGTCTTCCAACGGCTCTTCATAAAGTTTTCCTATTAATTCTCAATTCTTGACTTGTCTTTCTAATGAGATGAGCTTTCCTCATTTGACTACTTACTATAGTCGATGTAATCACACGCCGTGTTGCATTACTATCTTTTGTGCGTGAGGTGTTACCCACACTCTCATACGCACTCATTAGATTCTTGACAATAGATTTTTCACTTGAAGCCTCTGATGTTCTCAACCCAAGAATCTTCATGATAGACCTATACTTTATACTTCGCATCATTTCAACGAATAGTTGACATCTTGCAGTCTCATTTAACTTTTCAAAGAACAATCTCCAAATCTTATTAGCATATCTTCTACAAGTGCATTTTGGAATCTTACCTTCCATTGGCTGCAAAATATTCTCATCAATATCAATCAAATACTTTGGCTTTCTATGCAAAATTCTAGGTGGTGTCAAGTTAGGTAAATTCATCTCAACATTAGGAATTTCATCAATATTTAAATGAGATGGTTTAGATGGCATACCTTCAATTGAAGATGGAATAGATGACATACCTTGAGGTTGAGGTTGGAACGATGGCGTACCTCCTTCATCACATGTGAGTGATGATGTACTCTCAACTTGAGATGTGGTAGATGGTGTCCCTACATGTTGACTTGCGGTGAAGGACGTGTCTCCAACTATGGTATTCAAATCTCTCGTACCATGAAGTTTTTGCATTCGTTCTCTTTGTGCCGCCAATACCATATCTCTTTGTGATGGTTGTGGTTCCTCTTCAATTGGTATGTCTTCATTTATCATGTCCAATTTCTTCTTCTCACGAAGTTCCCTCATAGCCATTGCTTTCTTTGCATTTTTAGCTTCTATCTCTTCCTGTGTTGGTTTAATTCTTGATCGTTTCCTTAGCATGACGGAGAATTTGTCTGTAGCATGATAAAGAGACCAATATTAGTTCCTAAGAAATGAATACATGATAATAGTGGGATTGTATTTTTTTTATGTTGTAAGGATTTATTCTTGTATAGTTTGACATCATGGTATGAACTAAGGTTTGTTTATTACACATAATTATTAAAGAGCCCAAGTGTAGAAAATATACATGGCATCATGTGAGATTGTAGGTTGCTTTCTTGATTGGGAATGTGTCTATTTTAAACATGTATGATAAAGCATGATAAAGTAATTCAATCCGAAATAAGGAAAATGTAAAGAACATGCATGTAAAGAATTGACATACCTAAAAAATGAAGATTTGAATGGAGAGAGTACCCAATTATGTAGTGTTTTTATCTTCTTGCATCAAACTCCTCAACAATTTGAGTTTTTCACCACTTGCTTCCTTTTCAATGTTAAATTCTTAAAATTGAATCACAATTAACATTGCAACACTACAAAAATTGAAACTTGAATAGATATATATCAAACTTGGTGTGAAAACTATGTTATTTCCTCCTTCTCAAGTTGGCAAAGCAAAAAAGGTGGTGGAAAGATCATGCAAAGGTGGTACAATGTGTCAAATGTGCATGTGAACTTCCCAATAGCATGAAAGCACTTCTTTTTTGTCAGAGCATGCGTAGAATCAGTAAGAAAATAGAGCATGTGGGCCTGGATCACGGGGGTAACCACTTTTTTACCGTTTCAATAGAAATACAAAATGTGAGCGCGTTATAACGCGCTCATGCTATAACGCGCTCCGTGCTTTATCCTGTTATAGATTCATCACATCCTTTGCATTGATCACATCTTTTTCTTGCAAGGGCTTGCCAAATGCTCCGCCATATGATAGGCATAACAATGAAGGGGCAAGCCCTCATAATCAAGTTCGTGATAGAAAATGCCCTCAACCCTCAACATCAAACCCTAATCCCTAAACCCTCAACTCTGATCCCTCGACCCTCAACCCTCAATGTCAAATCCTAATCCCTCAACCCTATCCCTAAACCCTCAACCCTCAATGTCAAATCCTAATCCCTCAATCCTAACCCTCAACCCTATCCTTAAACCCTCAACCCTCAACGTCAAATCCTAATCCCTCAACCCTAATCCGTCATCCCTCAACGTCAAATCCTAATTCCTCAATCCTGATCCATCATCCCTCAACTCTAATCCCTCATCCCTAAACCCTAAATGCTATCCCTAATCCTACACCCTCAACAGACTCGATACTATACCTTAAAATCTAATCCCTTATCCCTAAACCCTCCAACCCTATCCCTAATCCTTACAACCCTCAACCCTAATCCCTCAACCCTTAACTCTGATCCATCAACCCTCAACACTATACCTTAAACCCTAATCCCTTCAACCTCAACCCTATCCCTAAACCCTTGACCCTTGAACCTCAACCCTCAACCCTCGACGTCAAACCCTAATCCCTCAACCCTTAACTCTGATCCCTCATCTCTCAACCCTAACCCTAAACCCTCAACCCTCAACATCAAATCCTAATCCCTCAACCCTTCACTCTAATCCCTCAACCCTAAACCCTAAATGCTATCCCTATTCCTACACCCTCAACAGAATTGATACTATACCTTAAATCCTAATCCCTCAACCCTTAACTCTGATCCCTCGACCTTCAACCCTAATCCTAAACCCTAAACCCTCAACATCAAATTCTAATCCCTCAACCCTTCACTCTAATCCCTTAACCCTAAACCCTATCCCTAAACCCTCAACACTATACCTTAAACCCTAATCACTCAACCCTAACCCTAAACCTTGTCCCTAAACCCTAATCCCTCAACCCTCAACCCTAATCTGTCATCCGTCATCCCTCAACTCTAATCCCTCATTCCTAAACCCTAAATGCTATCCCTATTCCTAGACCCTCAACAGGCTCGATACTATACCTTAAACCCTAATCCCTCTACCCTCGACACTCTTATTTAACCCTAATCCCTTGACCATTAACCCTATCCCTCAACCTCAACCCTCAACCCTCAACCCTCAACTCTCAACATTAAACCCTAATTCTTCAACCCTAAACCCTAATCCCTCAAACCTAAACCCTATCCCTAAACCATCAACCCTCAACACTATACCTTAAACCCTAATCCCTCAACCCTCAACCCTAAACCTTATCCCTAAACCCTAATCCCTCAACCCTCAACCCTAATCCACCATCCCTCAACTCTAATCCCTTATCCCTAAACCCTAAATGCTATCCCTATTCCTAAACACTCAACAGACTCGATACTATACCTTAAACTCTAATCCCTTATCCCTAAACCCTCCAACCCTCTCCCTAATCCTTATACCCTCCACACTCAACTTTAACCCTAATTCCTCAACCCTCAACCCTATCCCTAAACCCTTGACCCTCGAACCTCAACCCTCAATCCTCAACATCAAACCCTAATCCCTCAACCCTTAACTTTGATCCCTCGACCTTCAACCCTAACCCTAAACCCTAAACCCTCAACGTCAAATTCTAATCCCTCAACCCTTCACTCTAATCCCTCAACCCTAAACCCTATCCCTAAACCCTCAACACTATACCTTAAACCCTAATCCCTCAATCGTAACCCTAAATCTTGTCCCTAAACCCTAATGCCTCAACCCTCAACCCTAATCTATCATCCGTCATCCCTCAACTCTAATCCCTCATTCCTAAATCCTAAATGCTATCCCTATTCCTAGACCCTCAACAGGCTCGATACTATACCTTAAACCCTAATCCCTCTACCCTCGACACTCTTATTTAACCCTAATCCCTTGACCATTAACCCTATCCCTCAACCTTAACCCTCAACCCTCAACTCTCAACATTAAACCCTAATTCATCAACCCTAAACCCTAATCCCTCAAACCTAAACCCTATCCCTAAACCATCAACCCTCAACACTATACCTTAAACCCTAATCCCTCAACCCTCAACCCTAAACCTTATCCCTAAACCCTAATCCCTCAACCCTCAACCCTAATCCATCATCCCTCAACTCTAATCCCTTATCCCTAAACCCTAAATGCTATCCCTATTCCAAAACCCTCAACAGACTTGATACTATACCTTAAACTCTAATCCCTTATCCCTAAACCCTCCAACCCTCTCCCTAATCCTTATACACTCCACACTCAACTTTAACCCTAATTCCTTGACCCTCAACCCTATCCCTAAACCCTTGACACTTGAACCTCAACCCTCAACCCTCAACATCAAACCCTAATCCCTCAACCCTTAACTCTGATCCCTCGACCTTCAACCCTAATCCTAAACCCTAAACCCTCAACGTCAAATTCTAATCCCTCAACCCTTCACTCTAATCCCTCAACCCTAAACGCTATCCCTAAACCCTCAACACTATACCTTAAACCCTAATCCCTCAACCCTTAACCCTAATCTGTCATCCGTCATCCCTCAACTCTAATCCCTCATTCCTAAACCCTAAACACTATCCCTATTCCTAGACCCTCAACAGGCTCGATACTATACCTTAAAGCCTAATCCCTCTACCCTCGACACTCTTATTTAACCCTAATCCCTTGACCATTAACCCTATCCCTCAACCTCAACCCTCAACCCTCAACCCTCAACTCTCAACATTAAACCTTAATTCATCAACCCTAAACCCTAATCCCTCAAACTTAAACCCTATCCCTAAACCATCAACCCTCAACACTATACCTTAAACCCTAATCCCTCAACCCTCAACCCTAAACCTTATCCCTAAACCCTAATCCCTCAACCCTCAACCCTAATCCATCATCCCTCAACTCTAATCCCTTATCCCTAAACCCTAAATGCTATCCCTATTCCAAAACCCTCAACAGACTCGATACTATACCTTAAACTCTAATCCCTTATCCCTAAACCCTCCAACCCTCTCCCTAATCCTTATACCCTCCACACTCAACTTTAACCCTAATTCCTTGACCCTCAACCCTATCCCTAAACCCTTGACCCTCGAACCTCAACCCTCAACCCTCAACATCAAACCCTAATCCCTCAACCCTTAACTCTGATCCTCGACCTTTAACCCTAACCCTAAACCCTAAACCCTCAACGTCAAATTCTAATCCCTCAACCCTTCACTCTAATCCCTCAACCCTAAACCCTATCCCTAAACCCTCAACACTATACCTTAAACCCTAATCCCTCAACCCTAACCCTAAACCTTGTCCCTAAACCCTAATGCCTCAACCCTCAACCCTAATCTGTCATCCGTCATCCCTCAACTCTAATCCCTCATTCCTAAATCCTAAATGCTATCCCTATTCCTAGACCCTCAACAGGCTCGATACTATACCTTAAACCCTAATCCCTCTACCCTCGACACTCTTATTTAACCCTAATCCCTTGACCATTAACCCTATCCCTCAACCTCAACCCTCAACCCTCAACCCTCAACTCTCAACATTAAACCCTAATTCATCAACCCTAAACCCTAATCCCTCAAACCTAAACCCTATCCCTAAACCATCAACCCTCAACACTATACCTTAAACCCTAATCCCTCAACCCTCAACCCTAAACCTTATCCCTAAACCCTGATCCCTCAACCCTCAACCCTAATCCCTCATCCCTCAACTCTAATCCCTCATCCCTAAACCCTAAATGCTATCCCTATTCCTAAACCCTCAACAAACTCGATACTATACCTTAAACTCTAATCCCTTATCCCTAAACCCTCCAACCCTATCCCTAATCCTTACACCCTCCACACTCTACTTTAACCCTAATCCCTTCAACCTCAACCCTATCCCTAAACCCTTGACCCTCGAACCTCAACCCTCAACCCTCGACATCAAACCCTATTCCCTCTACCCTTAACTCTGATCCCTCATCTCTCAACCCTAACCCTAAACCCTAAACCCTAAACCCTTAACCCTCAACATCAAATCCTAATCCCTCAACCCTAAACCCTATCCCTAAACCCTCAACACTATACCTTAAACCCTAATCCCTCAGCCCTCAACCCTAAACCTTATCCCTAAACCCTAATCCCTCAACCCTCAACCCTAATCCGTCATCCCTCAACTCTAATCCCTCATCCCTAAACCCTAAATGCTATCCCTATTCCTACACCCTCAATAGAATCGATACTATACCTTAAACCCTAATCCCTTATCCCTAAATCCTCAAACCCTATCCCTAATCCTTATAGCCTCCACACTCTACTTTAACCCTAATTCCTCGACCCTCAACCCTATCCCTAAACCCTTGACCCTCGAACCTCAACCCTCAACCCTCAACGTCAAACCCTAATCCCTTAACCCTTAACTCTGATCCCTCGACCCTCAACACTATACCTTAAACCCTAATCCCTATCCCTCAACCCTTAACCCTTAAAACTTAAACCCTATCCCTACACCCTCAACACTTGACACTATATCTTAAGCCTTAAACCCTCATCCCTAAAGCCTCAACCCTCAATCCTTAAACCTTCAACCCTAAACCCTATCCCTAATCCCTCTACCCTCGACACTCTAACCCTAACCTCGACATTAAATGCTAATCCGTCAACCCTAAACCCTCAACCCTCAACCCTCAACACTATACCTTAAACCCTAATCCCTCAACCCTCAGCCCTAAACCTTATCCCTAAACCCTAATCCCTCAACCCTCAACCCTAATCCATCATCCCTCAACTATAATCCCTCATCCCTAATCCATAAATGCTATCCCTATTCCTAAACCCTCAACAGACTCAATACTATACCTTAAACCCTAATCCCTTATCCCTAAACCCTCCAACCCTATCCCTAATCCTTACACCCTCCACACTCTACTTTAACCCTAATCCCTCAACCCTAAACCCTATCCCTAAACCCTTGACCCTTGAACCTCAACCGTCAACCCTCAATGTCAAACCCTAATCCCTCAACCCTTAACTTTGATCCCTCGACCCTCAACCCTATCCCTAAACCCTAAACCGTAATCTGTCATCCCTCATCCCTAAATCTTAAATGCTATCCCTATTCCTAGACCCTCAACGGGCTCGATACTATACCTTAAACGCTAATCCCTTATCCCTATACCCTCCAACTCTATCCCTCATCCCTTAACCCTCATGATTAATAGCCTTGAACGTAAAAAAATTTGAGTGGGACATAACGCGAGCGCGTTATAACGCGCTCGCATTATGTCAAACATGACAAAAGACAGACATGCGGGAAAGAAAAATGCAAGGCAAAACATAACGCAAGCGCGTTATAACGTGCTCGCGTTATTTCTTGCTTTGGGAATCCCAAGCCTTGGGCTTGGGATTTGCTTTGGATTTCCAACCCAAAGGCTTGGAGTACCTTATGAACAGTCACAGACGTGTTTTTCTATATTCTTCAAAATTTCACATAATTTCGTTCGTGCTAACCCTCAGATTTGCACGTGTTTCAAGGTTGAACAAATCAAACACATGGGTAATGTTAGGCTTTCTCTTAGCTATTTGACGATGTGATTTTTTTCACATTTTAACAATGTTAAGCCTTTCATCTTTAATTTCTTTTGTTTGTGTGTCTGTTTTTAGGCAAAAACCACTGTTTGGTCTTTTTTTCATTGTAAAATAACTATTCATTCAAATTTCAAAAAAATTACATATTTAGAAACTAGACTCCATTCTACAAATATTAAAAAAATAAAAAAATAATTTTCAATTAGTTTTCAAAATTTATAGGGGTAGCACAGCCAAAATTCTATTTTTTAGGATGTGTCCACTTTAAAAATTAGTAAAAAATCAAATATTCATCAAAAAATTATTAGAAAAATTGGGCATAAACTACATGCTATTAGCTAATTTCTCACTGAAGCGATTTTAAAAATACCAAAAAAAAGTTGACCTTTTGAGGGAGCCACAAAACATGCTATGTTATGTTTTTTTGACAGAAACAACACCAATTTCTGTGGCTCCCTCTTTTGAACCCCTTAATCTATGCCATTTTCAAAACAAAATAGTAGTTTAGAAAGTAGACTCGGAGC
This sequence comes from Cunninghamia lanceolata, assembly GCA_027924645.1. Classification (NCBI taxonomy): domain Eukaryota; kingdom Viridiplantae; phylum Streptophyta; class Pinopsida; order Cupressales; family Cupressaceae; genus Cunninghamia; species Cunninghamia lanceolata. The sequence continues at coordinate 1,303,603 of BSBN01001232.1, forward strand.
ACTATGAACATTGTTTTGGTTGCATCTCCAAATTTTGAGTGTAACTATGCTCAATTTCTCATCCAAGGCCAGTATTTCCTGATTTCAGAAAAAAAAAAGTGGCCACTTAAGACCCCTTTTTGGCCCCCCATCTTCTTGCACTTACCCTATTCCCTTATACTACAAGGTCCACACATTCTTGAAATGTTGTTTTCCTATGACAGTCCTAAAATAGTCATTGTCTCTATCAGAGTAAGCATAGTAGTATGTACTGTGTCAATGATCTCCTGTCCTTGGTAGATGTTGGGAAGATCCTTGGTGATAGAAAAGTTAATGCAGCTTAGTTTTTCATAGTAACTACAAGGAGTAGGTTTTCTTGGCACTGTCAAAAGACAATCATAAAGAGGTTTGTTGTCCACTGTCTTGTTAGGAGTGGAATGGTAGTTTCTTGGTCTGTGACCTTATTCCCTGCATGTCATAGGTAAGGGTATGTTAAATGGATGTTGTTGTCTATGTTGGTAGAGGTATAGGTAGTATATGTTGAGCTCTTGAAGGTGGGGTGTGCTTCTAAGTTGGGTTGAGCTATGACTCCCCAAAGTGAGTGGTGAGTAGCCTGAGTGGATGACACCAGAGGGTGATCCTAGGCTAAGTTGATTCCTGGAGCAGCCTTGTGAGGCTTGTAAACACAAACACCTTGTAAACCTTTTGGAGAAAGTTGAGCGACTTAAGTTCATTGAGTGAACTACTACAATCTCTGCCTTACCTATGCATCACTTCTGCAACCATGCAATCCGATATGGATGTGGATGCTTTCTTCTTGTCAACTTCAACTTATTAACCATCTCCTCTGAAACAAGATTATCAGTGCTTCCACTATCAATAATAATATCACAACACTTACCCTCACATTTGCACCTTGTGTGGAATAAACTCTTCCTCTGATTGGGTTCTTTCTCCTCATTCAGCAAGGTTCTTCTAACAACTAGGATTTCTCCACTTTTAGCATCTTCAGAATGCTCAGAATGTGCATTTTCATCTAAATGTGCAACTTGTGCATTACCTTCAGGTCTTCTATTTGTCCTTCCTTGATGTTGTGGACACTCATATGCTAGATGTCCTTCTTCTCCACATTGGAAATAGGTTCCTCTGAAACCTCCTCTTCCAGGTCCTTGCCCAGGTCTGCCTCTTCCTCTTTCTCTTTGCTCACCATTGTTCTGGTCACGAGGACGGTAGGTATTATCCCCTCTTTGATTTCAACTGGTGCCTTCTTCTTCACTTTTCTATTGATCTTCATTACGGCCTCCATAGGGTCTTCCACCAGTCCTTCCACCTTGACCTCTTCCCCTTTGCTTGCTATCAAATCTTTTGTTCAGCTTCTCTTCCACCTTCAAGGAAAACCGGTACGCATCTTCTATGGTGGTCATTCTGACCAGGCTCAACTCCTCTTGATTACTCAGCCTCAACCCATTAATGTAATGGGCTACCTTCTCCTTGTTGGGCTCTGCATGGCCTGTCCTGATAGTAATTTTATAAAACTCTTATGTAGACTCCATAACAGACTTGTTACCTTGCTTCAGTCCTTGTAGCTTCTTCAGCAACTCCATCTCATAGTCCATAGGAATGAATTGCTTCTTCAGTTTCTCCACCATCCAATCCCATCTGGTGATCTTTCCTTTTCCTCTTCTGTTCCTCTCTAATTGGACCTCCTTCCACCAAATATTGGCGTGGCCCTTCAACTTTGTTTTTGCAAACTTAACTCGATCTGGGTCCTCCACATATTCATACTCAAAATACTCCTCCATGTCATTGATCCAATCAATAAGTTGTTCTAGATTCAAATGTCTAGAATATGTAGAAACTTTGATCCTAGGCCTCTTTCCGATCTTTGAAATGGCCCTCAACAACCTAACTTCTGCAGGATCTCCAACAACTTCTTGTTCTTCCTCAGATAGCTCTTCTTTAGCTTCATCTTCACTTTCTTCTCTTGTCCTCAGCTCAAACCCTCTTCGTATCTCCTCTTGCAATGCATTGATTTTCCTTTGTAGGGCTCTAAAACCCTCTTCTGTCAAAGCATTCCTCCCAACATGATTTCTTCGTGGAGGCATCTTGGTCTTTGCAGCAAACCCACAACCTTAGGTCTTGGTGCAACTACCTCACAGTCGGCGATCTGTCTACACACTTAGGAAACCTTGCTCTGATACCACTTGATGAAGGGGTAAAACATAAAACACACAATGATAGAAATTGTACACAAAAAATAGAACTTCCTTTATTGATTTGGACAACTTATTACATTATAGAAGCTCAAATACAATCAGAGGAATCAACCCTCCATAGGTTGCAACACATTACAACTTCCTATTCCCAGACTCTAGAATCACCTGCCTTCTGTAACCCCAAATCAGCTAGGGTTTCTATTTTCCTGCCTATTCTTGACTCCACACTTACCCCCTTAACTCTGCTACCACCAAGGGTTCCTAAAAATGGTTATTAATAGCCTTTTTGGCGACCAACAACCTAATTTCGAAATTTGCATCTCCCTCCAAAAATAGGTCAACTTCCGGGAGCCATCACTTTTGATCCGGGTGTCTGATTGACGAACCATTTTATGTGTCAGAAAGATCGTGGAGTTCTCTACGCGCTAAGAACCTACTCTTCTAGTTCTGGCCTTTTTTTGGCCTGTACGAGGCCATTTGGTGCCTCAAACCTGAGTTTGAATAATTTTCAGGCATTTTTTAGGAAACAGAAACTTTAATATCTTTCAGGTCACAAATGATCTTTGTGTGATTCCTTCACCAAAGGTATTATATTTCTGTTATGTAACTTCCTGTAAATTTTCACTTCAATCCGTGCCTAAATGCAAACTTTCTAAAAATAGCAGGTTACTATTTTTAGCAGTTTGGAAAAACTAAAAGTTCTACATCATTATTCAAGCGATTATGGAACCAGAACCACAAATTTTGAAAAGAAATGGAAAGAACATCAACAATTTTGAAACACATCTTTTTGTTGGGTGATGCAAGATTACTCTTACACCACTAGATGCTCTTGCGTCATATATATTGTAAACCTAGTTGATCTAGGTGAGGTATGATTGCGAAGATGAATATGTGAAGTGGAATATGGAGGTGTAATGCATTATGATGTGTGACTGAAAGAGAAAGAGCATAAGTGATAGATCTTGTCCAGATTCATCTTGAAGATATTTTTATGATAGAAGGGAAGTGAAGAGTGTGTCTAATTGATTCAATCATCAAAAGAGGAGAAAAAGGAAGAATTGCAATCATCAAAAGAAGTGAGCTTCATTGTCAGTTTTAAACAGTAGAAGGACTGTCATGCTGTAATCTTTTTTGAGTTTGTCCTCAAGTTAGGGAGTAGTAGCTTCCTTTGGTTGTAGCCCTAAAACAAAGTCTATAGGGAGTTGTAGCTTCCTTGGGAGTGACCCTAAAACAATTCTTCAAGGAGTAGTTGTTTCTTTGGGTTGTATCCCTAAAACAAAGTCTAGAAGGAGTAGTAGCTTCCTTGGGTTGTAGCCCTAAACCAAAGTTGTAATTTTGAGCTTCATATATTGTGAGTTAATCCTCACTGTGGTTTTTCCCCTTTTGGGGTTTTCCATGTATACCCGGTGTTATGTGGTGATGTGCATTGTGTTGATATCTTATGTGTTTGTTAATTCTATAATGTTTAATTTTTAATCTGCTCCAAAGGGTTTGAGATTTGCTTGAATACTAATTCACCCCCCTCTCAATATTAGGTGTGTTCAATAGTCAAACCTTCTTGGTTGTTGTTGTAGGAACACTTAGCTGATTTATCTCCTTGAAATTCTCCACTGTGGTATGAAATTAGGAGGTAGTTAGGATGTGCTACTTGAAAGGTAGAACTACTCCTCGAAAGACTCCAATAGTTGTCTTGTTTCTCCTAGATAGGGATAACTTTAAGAACCCACCCTCTCGGAGAAGGTGTATAAACCTGGCGAATAGTGTATACTTCCTGAAAAAAATATTAATTTTATTGGCAATTTTTTTTATTTTCTGGGAAAAAAATAATCTCAATTGGTGAATCTTTTGTAATCACTAGAGGTCTGTGGAAAATCCTAGAGAATTGAAATTTTTTTAAAACCAATAAAATATTTTCATTGGCAATTAAACCCATTTTCAAACCAATAAAATATTTTCATTGGTGAATCAAAACCTATTTTCAAACTAGTAAAATATTTCTGTGGGTGAATTAAACCTGTTTTCTAAATTGAAAAATATTTTTGTCGGCGATTAAAATATGTTTTCAAACCCAAAAAAATATTTTCATTGACAAATTAAACCAATTTTCAAACCAATAAAAAAAATCATTGGTGAATTAAATATAGTTTCAAACCAATAAAAAATTAATTGGCAAAATAAATTGTTATGCATGTGGTGAAAATATCAAATAATATTCTATTCTGGGACAAATTTTCCACACATCCAATTCCTTCATAAAGTGTCCAGAATGGGGACAAGTGTCAACATATTTATTATGTCTGTAGCAAGATGTTAGTGCAAATTAATATAATCGACAACCATTTGATGAATTTTTTATGGACGGTTGTAGTTGCATTCCGGAAGAAAATGTGTAAAACACTAGACCTATGACTTCAAACCTCTAGAATAACACTTAAACCCTTAGATTTCAAAATATTAATGGTTGACATTTCATATGAGAAACCTAGCTTTTAACCCTTTGCGTAATCTTATGTTGACTTGCTACCTCTAGTTGCTGGTTTTCTAAGTTGAAACCCGAGCCATCAAAATCGTGTTATTTACCGGCCCCTTATACCTAGTCTTGCAGTCACTTCTTGGTGGGGAATGGGTCAAAATATTTAATCTATTGTCTAAGTCTCAATGTTAACCTAGTAGGGTCCACTTTTTAAATGCTAAGTTGCTAACTATAGAAGAACAGGAAATATTTTAGCAAATATTTCAAAGCAGCCTTAAGAGACTTAAAGGGTGAGCTAGTAAAGGTTTAAATAAGACACATGGGAAATTCCTTGGCAAGATGTTTTAATCTTAGCTGCCAATGTTGAAGAATTTAAGCCAACAATGGATGGCTTGAGAAGTTAATGTGCGACTAGGTTGGAGGACCCAGGTTAATCCTAACCGTTCCCAACTAGCCCATTATCAAAAGATGCATGGGTGATAAACCCAACGGGCTAATGAGCGAATGCCACATAGTAGACTTCGCAGCCTAAAGAGAAGGTGTGGTCTACTGAAAGATGAGTAAGCAATTCTGTGTGGTATAAAACTTCATCATGGCCATCCATCTTGCCATCTCATCAAGAGATTAACGGCTAGAGTTTGAAATATTTTAGCAAATATTTCAAAGCAACCTTAAGAGACTTAAAGGGTTAGCTATTAAAGGTTTAAATAAGACACATGGGAAATTCCTCAACAAGATGTTTTAATCTTAGCCGTCCAATGTTGAAGAATTTAAGCAGACAACGAATGGCTTGAGAAGTTAATGTGCGAGTAGGTTGGAGGGCCCAGGTCAATCCTAACCGTTCCTTGCTAGCCCGTTGTAATAAGATGCATGGGTGATAAACCCAACGGGCTAACGGGCGAATGCCACATAGCAGACTTCACAGCCTGAAGAGAAGGTGGGGTCCATCAAAAGATGAGTAAGCAATTCCATGTGGTAGAAAACTTCATCACAGTCGTCCATCTTGCCATCTCATCAAGAGATCAATGGATAGAGTTTGAAATTGAGAAAGTGGCCATGGGAGTCGTTCTAATTCATGTGAGCAAGCAGTAATGGTAGTTTTAATGCCATAAAAGTAGTCTTTTTGCATAATTGAAATCTATCTAAGTGTTTTAAAGCATATGGAGGCAATTTCAATCTCTTGAGGCAATTTGAATCTCTCGATGCAATTTCAATCTCTTGGCAATCAAAACTAGGGTTTTCAAAGTGTTCAAAGCCATAAGTTAAAATCTCACCTTCTAAAATTCACTGCTTGTGCTCACTATCGTGGTTATGTCAATAGGAATTACTAGTAAATTTTCATTTCTTTTAGGGTTTTTCTTCTTAGATTGTTAAACTAAAAAATTTGAGCTTTATTGTTACTTTAAGTCAGAACCCTAGTTGTGAACCTGCAATTCTTGCTAAACTAAAAGCCTAATTTGCAAAATTTTCGCCATAATGGCACCCCCAAAAGCCCAAACCTCAAGCTCTGGAGAGATGAAAAGGCCCACAGTCTAGGACCTTCTTGATCAATTAAAGCCCTCCAATAATGACAAAGTAAAAGGTCTACTTCTATTCTAGGGTTTCAAAATTAAAGAAGGCCTCATAGATAAACATATCCATATCAAGGATGCAACCATACCACTTATAGGATGGTCATTGTTCAAGAACTGGTTTGGGAACAAGAATTTGAGTGCTCCTATATGTAACCCTTGGAGATTGGACATGGGGAAATTGGTTGTCCCAAATGTCCACATGGATGTGGACTTGTTAAAAGTTGTGGCAACCAGATATGTGTTAGAAACATACATAGCCAAGAATTCAGAATGCACAATAGAAACTCAAATCAAGCATGGAACAAGAACACAATCACAACACAATGATTTACCCTGGAAAACTCCAAACTAGGGAAAAACCAACAATGAAAATATTCATATTAACCCTCAGCCCCAACCAGGCTGAGCCTAGAGGCTTCAACCAGCCACACATACAATGGAGTCACTAAGCCATTATATAGACTTCCATACATACAAACCCATGGGCTCAAACCCATGAGCTCCAAAACCATGGACCAATACAACTAGTACAAAACCATGTGCTAAAGACCACTAATGGTTAATCCATTAACTCTAACCCAAGAACTAGTTTAGCCCAACAATCCCCCCTTTAAACTTGGTCTTGGGATTAGTACCAAACCCCCCCTCCACAAGCACCAAGTGCAATGCCCTCTCTATCATTGAGATTGACATCAAACTGAGAATCCACATGACTCTAAGCCCCCCTTACCACTTGGGAGAACTCCTCTCTTACTAGGCCTTTCCTTTCAAGGATTGAGCAAGCCATACCAGGGCTTACAGCCATTGACCCAAATACATGTATTAAATTTTGAATGCAACTCCATTACAATCTTGTTCTTGCTATAGCCAGCTTTGGCTATGGGCACCTACAACACCTTTGCCACGGGTACATGCAACAATTACATATAGTGACTTTGACCAGGAAACATGCCTACAGTAACAACCACAACCAATCTTGTACAGACCTGCTCAACCTTCTTCCAGGAGCTAGAGCGCTGAGGCACATGCCCAAACCTTTTGTTTCAGTAAGAATACCAGATCAAAAATAAATGTTGCCTTATCTCCACATGCTGTGAGCTGTATTACTCCTCTACAAACATGAATGCTGGAGGTTGCAACTCAAGCTCTGATACCAATTGTTAGAAACATACACAGCCAAGAATTTAGAATGCACAACAGAAACTCAAATCAAGCATGGAATAAGAACACAATCACAACACAATGATTTACCTTGGAAAACCCCAAACTGGGGAAAAACTAGTAGTAAAAATCTTCATATTAACCCTCAGTCCCAACCGGGTTGAGCCTAGAGGCTTCAACTAGCCACACATACAATGGAGTCACCAAGCCATTCTATAGACTTCCATACATAAAAAACCATGGGCTCAAACCCATGATCTCTAAAACCATGGACCAATACAACTACTACAAAACCATGTGCTAAAGACCACTAATGGTTAATCCACTAACTCTAACCCAAGAACTAGTTTAACCCAACAATATGATCCTATCTCCAGAGTTGTCAGGACATATAATAGGATCGAAATGGTAAAGATCAGCAGGGAAGAGATTGTTGAAGTTTTTCAACTTCATGAGTGGAATGAGGATTTGGTAAAAATTGATTTGAAAGCCTTTAGGAGTGAATATGAGAAGACAAGACACGTCTTTAAAATCACAATGCCGTAAAATCATCTAGCATCAGCTGGAAAGGGAAAGGGGGGAATTGTTATTGGTCCATTAGAGAAGGAACCCTTCCTAATAAAGTATTTTGCTCCATATTTTCAGAAAACCTTCTATTCTTTGTGTCAAATCTTGGGGTTTGATCCTACTTCCGGCATGCCAATGGGTTTCATGTATATGGCTGCTCATATCCAACACCCCGCTTACAACATAGTATATGAATTTGCTTCCTACCTGGTAGATAACATTCATGAGGGTTTATTATCATTAAAGAATGGTAAAAATTAGGTTTAGTTTTGGTGGTACTCACTGTTAATGCACATGTTTTTATTCAAAAGGGCAAAATTCTTTGAGAATTATATGAAGTTGGAAAAGGAGGAGGATGGTGTTGAGCTGCCTGTCTAATGTTAGACAAGAATTCTAGACAAGGATGATATGAAGTTTGATTTTGTGGTGTTTGAGAATGTCTTTGCATCAAAGTTGAGGAATGACCTAATCCTAAATCCACCAAGGATTCCAACTGAACTACATGATTTTCTCGGGCCAAAAGAAAGGAGGTCTAATTTAAAAATTGATCACAACTGGGGAGATGACATCCCCTATCTAGATTGTACAATTCTCAGAATATATGGCACTATGGTTAGACCACATGTTCTCCCAAGAGATGTGCCATTGAGAATTGGATTCCTTAAGGTCATTTGGCAGTTAGGTAATGTTGAAAATTGTCACTTGTTAAACATGAGGAAAGGAACCTTCTTCCCAACATGGACAATTTTTATAGAATTTGTGATGACTGGTGGAGGGTGGAGAAAAATGGATGAATTGCTTGAACCATACAACATGAGGAGAATGCACCCAAGAAATCATGATCTTGAAGGTTTCATGGTTGCATTGAAAGTGAGGATCAGAAGCAACCAGTTCATACATAACTTCTATTTCCCTGAAGATGTTATTAGGAACATCTTTAATTACCAAATACAGGAGGATAGGAAGGAAAAATGGATCGCCTATGATATGATGGTAAGGGAAAAATGGAAGATTGATCCCTAATATGATCCCTTGCGGCTGCCTCAATTCAAAAATGAATTGCAAAAAGTTGAATATATGCTCCAGAATTTTGAGCAAGTGATTGGCACGATGAAAGGAGAGAGATTGGTGCTAACAAAGGAAAGGTTGTGGTTGGGGTAAAATAGGAAAAGGATAAGGGGAAGGCCCCAGTGTTGGAGGAAAGGCCTACCTACCAACCACCATAAAAGATTAGAGTCTTTGCAAGGAGAAAAGGTATTGTGAGGAAGCAACAATCTATTGCCACCCCAACTGCATCTAAGGATTCTGAGCCTGAGGGGTCAAGAGCTTCCTCACCATTGCATGAAATGCCACCACTGTCTCCCCCAAGGCAAGCAGTCCACAAGTGATTGAGGTGGATTCACCTCCAAGACAACCACTACCAAAGAAGCAAAAGGTTGAACAAAGCAGCTTGGTGGATTATCCAGATGACTCAGATGATGATATCATTGTCACTGAGGATGACATGATACAAGGAATGCCCTCTCCCCCTAGGGAGATAATAGAACCAGAAAGCAGCCTTAGGTTGGGCATGGCAGACCTCAGGGGGATGAGAAACATAAATGACCTTAGGGAGGAAGCTTACAAGACCTTCATGATAGATAATTCATTTGTCCAGACCCCTACTTTTAGAGAGTTTCCTTGGAGCGAAAAGAGAGATGAATATGTTGATAATGTTGCCAAAAAGAGAAGCTTGCACCCTAAATTACCAGAAGTGGTTATTCAGGTTGGGGTTAGAAAGGAAATGAAAGAATAGTTTCAAAAGATAACAGTTGAAAAAGGCAAAGAGTTGGTGAAGGAAAGTGGTATTTTATTGCTGCCAGAGTGGGATTTAGCCTCAGTAATTGCTTTTGACACAATGTGGAGGCATGACAAACCATTGTATCAAACAGAGGAGGAAGCAAAATTGGCTTTGCAGGGGTGTGCTTTTAGCGAAGAATGGGAAACACTTGCTATTTGGGCATTATCCCCAGGTGCAAGGAAACCTACAGTTGTTGAGCTTGCTCCAAACATAAGTGGAGGGCTAATTGTTAAGAGAGTGTCTGATACCCCAGAAATTGAGGCAACAAACATGTCAGTGAATGTTGCCAAATTCACAAAGGCAAAAGTAGAGAATATCACTGAGGAAAGAGATCAATATAGAACCAAGTATAATGACATGGTTGTAGAGTATAATGAGAGTCAGCAAAAGGTTGCCAAGTTGGAAACTAAAGTGACATTGTTAAAGCAACAATTACAAAATATGCATGCTCATGCCCCAACACAGACTGACTCTGCTGTCCTTCCAGAAGTTTCAATGGAAATCATTCCATACAATCTTGGAGATGCACCCCTTGCAGTTGAGGAGCCAAGCACATCAAGTGCAACTCCATCAAGTGAGCCTACTAAAGAGGAATTATTGGATCAAATTGAGGCGTACAAGAAATTGTTGTCATAGGTTAATGAATCAATTTATTCAAGTAATATTAAGATTGTAACTATAGTTCTTGAACACTTGAATAAAGGGATTGATAGGAGATTAATTAGCATTCATTCAAATTATTCTTCTATGTTTGATCCCATAAAGGATTTCAATAAGAATAAGGATGTTGTAACATTGTTAATGGATACATGGATCCCTAAAGCCCATGCATTAAGAGACATGGCAATTGCAACCAAGCATGTCAAGGATGCACCACTACAACAAAATAGGCAATCAGTGCCTAAAATAGCACCAAAATTTAGTGCATTTGAGTTTATGGATTAGACACTTTTGTCAGCGCCAAACTCGGTGCAAAAATGCGTGTTCACTTTGGCGCTAGGTTTAGCACTGGGTTTAGCTCCGGGTTTAGTGCACCAGATTTTGTTGGCTTCTAGTTTGGCTTTTGATTTTGCTTCTAGTTTTGCTTCGAGGTTTGCTTCCGGTTTTGCTTCCAATTTTGCTTTAAGGTTTGCTTCCAGTTTTGCTTCCAATTTTGCTTTCGGTTTTACTTCTAGTTTTGCTTCCAATTTTACTTCCAATTTTTCTTCCAGGTTTGCTTTCGAGTTTGCTTCCAATTTTGCTTCCACTTTTACTTCCAGGTTTGCTTCCGGTTTTGCTTCCAGTTTTGCTTCCAATTTTGCTTCTAGTTTTGCTTCCAGTTTTGCTTCCAATTTTGCTTCCAGTTTTGCTTCCAAGTTTGCTTCCAGTTTTGCTTCCAGTTTTGCTTCCAGTTTTGCTTCCACTTTTGCTTCCAATTTTGCTTCCAGTTTTGGTTCCAATTTTGCTTCTAGTTTTGCTTCCGGTTTTACTTCGAGTTTTGCTTCCAATTTTGCTTCCGTTTTTGCTTCCAGGTTTGCTTTTGGTTTTGCTTCCAATTTTGCTTCCGATATAATGTCGCTTGTTCCTACCATTTTTGTATCTTTTGTTGCTTCTAATATGGCTTCTATTATTGCATCTTTTGTTTCTTCTAAAATTGCTTCCATTATTACTTCTTTGTTTGCTACCTGAATTGCTTCTATTTTTGCTTCCTAGATAATTCCAAGTTTTGCTTCCAAGATTGCTTTTGGTTTGCTTCTAGTTTGGATTCCATTGTTGCTTCCTTTTTTGCTTCTAATAATGCTTCTTATTTTGCTTACATTTATTAATTTAATATGTTTTATTTCAATTTAATTAGTTAAATATATCATGCCTCTTAAATAACTCATATGATTATACAGTAAGTAATTTAATTATTTAACTCATATGATTAAATAACAAGATAATTTTTTTTTTGGTCAGTAAAAGGCATTATATTGCCCACATATATTGATATTATGTAAAAAGGTTTACATACAAAACTATCCATTCTCTGGGTTTACTGCACAGATTCAAGCTTATACAAAACTTAAACAAAAAAATACATTTCTACATATCGACTAGATGTGCCATAAAAAAAAAACATGAATGGCATACACCAAAAAGAAGAACTTCAAAATTACTCATGTTGATAGAATTCGTATGATGCCACAAAAAATGTCAAATAGCTAGATCCACAGTGGAGAATCCTCTCGAATCATGCCTAATGCTTGCTGAATAAAATCCCTCCCCCTAGAGGCCCAAATGTGATATGTGATCAACTGTTGATCGGGCACTAGATTTGTGGGGAAGGGAAGGCGTTCGACCACTACATCAGGTTCTAGAAGTTTTGGCAAATCCCCTACTTTCAAAATTCCATTAATAAGATCTGCAAAAACACAAATTTCAACATCATCACCAAGGAGATGGTCCTTGAAAGTCACCCTCAAACATACCAATGCATCTGCTTTCTACATTCATAGGTCCAACAATGACGCAAGAAACTGGGAGGTGATATATGTATTAACCTGATATTGATCCACAGACGAAAATAAACGGAGCCCCAACACCATCTTCACAGCTTCAATAAACAACTTTGAATGAACTTTGCAAATTCCAAACAACTGAGCATCAAAAATTTGGCCGAGAAAAGAAACCTGTTGCTTATTGCTGGTGAGACGAATAGAAGTCTCCATTCTGAAAATATGAATTGTAATTTCATAAGGTGAGTGAAATTTATAAAATTTTGACTGACATACCTTAAATTCCCTTCAATGTATCAATGAATGAAGTGTTGGATGAACGTCTTGTCCCAAAGGAATTGGCGTCGATCGCACAAGGTAGAATAACATGATAATTAATTCGCATGGGAGAATTAATGTTTATATAGAATAACAAGATAATAATTTAAATAGGATCATCATCTATAATTAAAACAAGTGAGTCAAATATCTATAATTTAATTGAATTTGGGAACATCCATCCTGAGCAGTAAATTAAAATCATCATATGTAATAAATATCCATCCAAAAATCATCGACCACTTTCAATATATATAAATTGATAAGTCAATACTAATAAGATCATCATCATATATAACTAAAACAAGTGAAAGTCAAATATGCTAGTAGATCAATAACATGTCAAAATGATACATGTCCAACAGTTGACATAAGTCAAAATGATACATGTACAAATGATATAAGTAAAAATGATAAATTATGTAACTCAAAATGATACAAGTCAAGATGATACATGTCCAAATGATATAAGTCAAAATGATACATAAATTTATGATACAACTTATTAATATGGTACTGCAGGCCATGAAAATGATACATATGATAGTAACCATGAAAAGAGGCATCATAACGATATATCAACAATGATCCATGATGCAGTCTATATGATCATGAATGTCACTGGCTACTACCAGCAACTACCTCATCATCACCATCACCATCACCATCATCATCATCATCATCATCATCGTCATCGTCGTCATCGTCATCATCATCATCATCATCATCATCAGCCTCGGTGTCTTCTATATTTGTGTCATCATCATCCTGTACCATGTGATCTATACTAGAACGAACATAATCTGGATCTATATCATGAGGATCATCTTGATCTTCTGGAAGACTTGTGTTCTGCAAAAAAAAATATTTAAAATGAAAAGTTATTATTTATTTCATGCAATAATTTATTTTTCTATTATATATCTAATATTACAACATATGAAACGAAACCATAATCATATTACATTATATCAAAGTGCACATACCATAATAAAATTTCAAAAAAGTTATAGCTAATATGTCATTCCAATGATGTAAAACATGCAACAATTTTGATAAACATTAGTAAAGATCATAAAAAAATTTGTTATACAATTTAACTATCAACTGTAAATTCTATTACATAACCTTAAATGCCACAAATTGCTTGGTTCATGTATGTTCTTTTTCACTATTAATCTGAATCAAAATAACCTATTCCCACCATCTTCCCATACTTGTATTGCAAAATGCAAAATAATAAATTTGCTCAATTGATGCCCTAACCCTAATAATCCTGCAACATCCCCACCATTACCCTCCAAAAAGAATAAAATTATTTAATTTGACTTATGGATCCTGTAGAAGTCATAAAGCAAAATATGGTTGGGAGAATACCATGTCGAGAGGACTCACTTTAAGGTCTCCTTGATCACCTGATGTGATAAAGTAAATTTGTATTTTGCTGACATCAGAAAATCAAGGAGATAAAATATATTGAAGAGACTAGAGGATATCGGGAAGTCTAAATCATATGTCTCTTCAATACTTGATAACATCAAGCACATCAAAGGGACTGATACATATCGGCGTGACACTTAAATGTGTCCCACTGATACAATGATATCCAAGTGTAAAGGCATTTCGAGGGGACTTGAGGATATCGAAGGGACATAATCTATGGTCCCGCCGATACAACAATAAAGGACATTTTCAAAGGAAATAAAAAGGGTTCTATAACATATAAAAGGATATTGGCATGACATAATGGTATCGATATGACATTATCAGAGGTCACTCCAATACCCCAATGAATGGTGAAATAATATTAAGGAAGGAAAAGGGCGACCATCCTGATAAATCGGTGACATGACTATTAGATATCTATCAAATGACCCCCAATTCAAATGAATTAATTGCTCTTGAATCAATATTGCATTTGACACATATACGCCATCAATGAACCAGAGCCAAAAGGATTAATCTCTAAAAGATTTTTAACAGGCAGGGAAAATTAAGGAAACGAAATATAGAAAAGGGCAAGTTACAGAACAAGGAAAGCTCATCCAAGTAAGTACTCTAGACCTAACTTTGAGATTACAGAGTACACTTCAATTGCGAATTCATAAACACATGAAACCATGGAAAGTAGGAATGAAAACCCTAAGAAGAGACAACAAACAGAAGATAGACATCTAAACCAAGACTTGATAGAACAATGCCCAGGGTCTAGGCTAAGGTCTAGAAGTAATGCCCAATTGAATCCACATATTGAAAAACTCAAAGATAGTAATAGACATGTAGGAGATTCATGGACCCCCATCAAAGGATATGACCTATTTATATACCACTACAAAAAATGCATAGACATAGGCCAGTCTCTAATCCATGGAGGATGAACTTGGGGAAGTTAGTAGTGCCAAATGTGTTTATAAATGTAGAATTGATCAAAATGTTTGTAGATAACTATAACCCCCAAACCCATATGATTGAGGTAAAGGATGGGTCAGGGTTTATTCCTATCACTCAGGATTATAGATCTCAATGGTTTTTCAATTAGACACGAGCTTTGATATGGTATTCAGGATCAAGGACTTATTAAATGAATACCAGAATCTAAGTAACACCTATAAAAGATGGAGATTACCATTTGACAGGCCTCGGGATGAAAGTAATAAGTTCAAAGTGTTTTCAAGAGAGGAGGATCCCCCTTATTTGGTTGAATTGTTTGAACCATATTTCAGATATACCTATTATTCTGTCTGTCAAGTATTGGGTGTGGATGCCCCTGCATATATGGATATAGCTCCAATGGTTTTAGTTGCTGATATACAAAGTTCAGATGCCGGAACATCAGACTATGATGAATATCTCTCCAATGATATTCATAATGATTTAAAATCTATAAAGGAGAGCAAGAGGGGTTTTAGGTTTAAGCATTATTCTCTGTTTATGCATCTTGTGTTATATGAAGGGCAAAATTTGAGTTTATGGGATGAATCTCTTAGGGTTAGAGATCTAGATAGAAAGGGAGATATCAAGCAAGTACAAATGTGGACAGCTGTATGGGATAGCAGATGTGATTGATCACATTATCTATACTTTGAGGAATATTTTGTAAAGCCTTTATATGCTCTGTTTGGTCACCTATGCAGTTATAATTTGTCACCTGATATACAAAGATTTCTTAGGCCTAAGGATATGGATAAGAGTAAGAAAATCAATCACAATTGGGGTGATTGGTATGTATACAGGGATTGTATAAAGATCAGAGTTTTTGGATATGAAGGAGCACCATTTTTTCTCCCAAAAACTTGCCCTAATAGACTATCATATTCAAAGATTGTTAGGTGGTTGGCTTGTTCTAATTTCATGCACTTGAGGAAACACAATAAGCAATCTTTCATGCTAGGTACCCTATGTTTTGGGGATTTTACTACCTTTTCTGAGAAAGGGTATGAAGAAATTGAAAAGAGATTAGATTATTTTGGGCTACCTAGAAGAAATTCCAGGGAGAAGTTTGACCCTGAGCACTTTATAAATCATGTTAGCATGAATCAAAAGTTAAAGAAGTATCAACATGTTCTATTTGTAGATGATGATTTGATCAGAAATACTGATGAAGCTTCTACAGTTGAAAGGAGACAGTTGTATCATAAGGTCATGATAGCTGAGGCTTGGAGGGTAGTCCAAAACCCCAATTATAAAGGAGCCTTTCCAGAAATAGATGATCCAATTGACAGATTGAGTATGTTGGTTTCAAAAGCACAATAAATGATTGTAGATGTCCCACCTGAGGTTTTTAAAAGTAAAGGCAGAAAATTTAGAGAAACACAAGCTAGATATGAGACTCCTTTGAGTCACCTATGTCCTCAACCTACACTTGATATTAGTTTTTCTATGGATACTAGCTTTGTAGAAGATGAGGGATTAGAAGGTGAGGATGAGACTGTGCAAAGTTTTGAACCCATGATTAACAAATATGACCCTCCTATGGATAGAGAAGCATTCAATACAGAATCCCCTGATGAACTATCAAAGGATATGAGACATATGGCAAGCCAAAAATTTGTCTCAGATCAAGATTTTATAAAAACCCCTGAGTTTAAAACATTTCTCCATGAATTCAAAGGCAAAAAGGCTAGGGAAAAGATGAAGGATATTTCCCCTGAGGTACAAAGTGAAGTGTTGCATGAACTCCAAAAATAAATTGACAAAGCCATGGATAACATGACCCTAGAAAAGGGAAGAGAACTATTAAAGGAGGTAGGGGTTATGTTAGTATCTGGCTAGGATATGACATCTGCTATTGTTTTTGATACTTTCAAAAGAAATTAGGATAAGAAAGTGTAGTTAAGCATTGAAGTTGTGGACAAGGTTAAGACAGGTTCTGGGTATGATCTTGATAAAGCATCTTTGTTGATATGGGCACTCTACCCTCCACACCAAAGGCATCAAATCATTGATGATCCAAACAAAGCATTTGGTCATATTATAATATAGAGAGTTGAAGATACTGACCCACTTGATACAGCTGAATTGAATGTAAATGTTGCTAAACTGACAAAGGCTTAGACAGAAAAAATTAGTCAGAATTAACAATGCTTATGTAGCAGAGAATACAAAATTGAAACAAGAAATTGCTATGTATAAAGATAAAATGGCATCATCTAGTAGTCGTTTACCTTTTCAAGAACTAGACAAAAGAATAATGGAAGCCATAGCTGATGCAAATTATTGGAAAATAAAGACTGATAAATTCCAAAAGAAAAGTGACAAATTGGAAAATAATATAAAGGTTGTCAAGTACCAAATGGCTTCTGAGTTGATAAACAAAAGATTTGAAATGATGATAAAACACAGTGATTAGATATGAGATTTACATAAAAGGACCCATAATGTTCATTAGGAACATAAAAGATTGCATCTCAGAATGCTTGAGAAGAAAGAAGAGCTAAAAACTAAGGCAAACATCAATGAGCAAACACTTAGGGAATGTAATGAACTGATCACTGAACATGAAAGATTTAATACATTGTTAATAGGAGATATTAGTGATTTTGACCTGCAAGGGGACATGGCATTTCCTAATTTCTTCAATAATGAAGGAAATATACAGGACAAAGGTTTGTGGAAAGAAGAATTGGCTTAGTTATTACCCATAGCTCTGGAGAAGGTCAATGATGAAGACAGGGTGATAGAGAATACACATAAACAATTGGATAAAATCTTCAAGCTAGAATTTGTCATGATGGATATAATTTCCACAGACACTTGTGTATCTTAGGAGTACATTGATCACATAGCCAAGGTAAACCTGTTTATGGCTAGAACAATATGAGAAAAAAATAGAAACAAGAATTAAGTTTTGAAAGTTTTGGTGATATATAAAAGTGATGTATTGCTTTCAGCAATGGGAATAGGCACAACATATTCGATAGAAACTGCAATATAAAGAGGAATATCTTGCCAGGTCTATGGTCATGGGTATTCTATAAAGACTAACGGATTTAAATCTTAATCGAGTTTGTTAATGCCTATAATCGCTTTTTCCTAATTATGTTTAATTATGAAAAGATACAAAATATGAATAGTTGCATCTATTCAGGCCTAAAGCTTGTTCACTTCCCATATATATATGAGGGAAACCAAGGCCTTAGGAATCATCATTATTCAATCCATTCTCTGCAAGATAATTCATACTTATATATTTACAATCATATTTCAAGTTCAAGACATTACCATGATATTTTAATATTTTAATGGGTAAGGATGATCAAAATTGTGGATATATCTATGGTGTTCTGATATTCTATTGATATTAAATTTTATCAGTTGTTTGACTGTCTCCATCTTGACTATTTCCAGTTATTTAAATCCCTAGATTTATCAATGCACATTTGTTGTCATTGTGTGGATGTTTTTTGATTGGTTTATGTTAGAAGTTGATTTAATTCCTTCTAAGTGGTTTAATATTTATTGGCCTCTGTTTTGAGTTAAATCCTTTAAAATAAATCATATTGGTGGGTTTCCTTCAAATAAAATTAAATCTTTTTAGGCAAACACAATAACTTGAAAGAATCAACTAGATATTAAAGAAGAGTCTAGCAGCTAACCATCTTGCACGTTCATACAAGGTATGAACATTTAGAAGGTGCGATATAATCAAAGTTTAGCCAAGTAGTTCTGTAAATCATTAAAGCCTTGACCCCATTACCTAATAGAATTAGGCACTGGTCACAACCTTTTTATAACAATCCTTTTATATCTCACAACATTATACACATCTACTTCACATCCATTTGCCATTGTGAAGGTCGATCAAGTCTGCACTAATCATGAAGACATGTTTTTTATGGCCCCCCCTACAATTCCCTGAGTCTTTTACACCATGTCTCTTCTTGTTCCAAGAACCCATAGAAATTGCAATACACTTTTACAAGTCTAGATGTGATTAAACTACATGACAATCGAGGAGGAATCTTGAAGGTGCTAGTACATTAGTAACAATAAACTTATAGGAAAGAACATATGCAAAGCACTTTATTTGTTGGGGGCTCATGCAATCTCTAAATAACCAAATGAAGTACAATGGGACATTTTTAGATGCATCCAGATATGTATGTTTAGTAGCTCTTCTCTTTGTTTAAAGAATTGAATCCACAAACCTTTCTAACTTGGACAATTTTTATATATACAATTTCACTAATCTTCTTCTAATTGTAACTCTCTATTTTCTTTACCAAAAGAAGTTTTTTTCTACTGAACATGGATCATACCACCATTAATTTCAATCAGAACTACTTTTTTGGATTGAGAACGAGGTTCATATTTCGTACATCCCTTAAAAGATGTGTATGATTCTCAAGGTGAAATATTTTTAGCAAAAAGTAATTGTACAAACCTTCGGTTTGTAGTTATCTCAAGCTACAAAGAAGGCCAATGGGCCTTTAGTTAGAGATATCACTCCTATGAATTGCAATGGAATGACAAGAAAATGGTTAAACCAAAATTTTCCTTGGTTGGATAGCATGGCCAAATCTAGTTTAGTATGAGGCCTATCGTGTTTGTGTTTAAAGTTAGACCATAAAATTAGTAACTAACTAATAAAATTCTCTCCCTTCAGTACTTTTATGGATCATACAATAGGAATTCTGACTTTATAATATGCCATAGATATTTTCCTCTTATTTCATAAAGAGCACATCCTCTTCATCATTGAGGTTTCTAGTTCTACCATGCTGTAATTGCCATGTAGAATCCATGTTGCTTATGGGCGTCAGTTCTAGAGAAATGTACATATACATGCCCAATGTTGCAGCAGTTGACCAAATTTCTCTTTCGAATGGAGTTTGTGAAAATGTTTTCTGGTGCTCTTTGGGGTCATATTTATGTGCCTACTTTTGCATGTCTTTTCTCCACCTAAAGAATGAAAATAAATTTATGTAGCCCAAAGCTTGTAATGAGATATGACCAATCACTATAGCCCCATTATCAAAGAAGATAACAGAATGACATCTCAACTGGAAAGATACAAAACATATATATTGACTCTTCAAACATTTTCTGCCTCCCTATGTTCGAATTGAAGCAACCCTAGGAGATATTTTTAATGTCAGTTGTGTACTAAGAGTGCATTTTTTCCCTTTTAGTTTTTATTAAACATTTTCCATGCAGGTAGTCAATTATACCTAGGTCTGGTAGAACCTGAAGTGAACTTTGATCTTCCTTCAAATCACCCTGACTTCATAAGGAATCCAAAATGGGATTAGTCATAACAAGGAGGCAGACAAACAATGGTTTGTTGTTTATTATTAGCCCGTCAAACTTAAGCATATGAGATAGCATGGCACACACAAAATGTTGTGGATAATGACCACAAGATTAGGTTAATTGCAACCACTTTTTGTAAGCAAGCACAAGACTAATATACTCATTATGATCCTAATGGCACCAAGAATGATCTTGGTAAACTGCTAAGAGATTTCCTTTCCAATTTCAATAGCCCTAAGATGGTGCATCATAATATTGTGGCATTAAAGGAAATGAGGCAACAATCAGGAGAGATTGTGTGTAGGTATGATCAACACTCTAAGGAATTGGTTTTAAAGATTGACCCAACTATACAATGTTGAAATTTAGAAGGAATGATTTATTGGTAGGCTAATTACACATATGCAACATGAACTAGTTTAGCTCACTCTCCCTAATTAAAAAGTTGCCTTAAAAGTTGTGTTGAGATTATAAGAATTAGGGGAGCCCCCAACATATGATTCTACTACATGCCTAAAAGAACAAATGGAAAAATCATCATGCAAATAGCACAACTTGCAAGTGAAACTCTTAATCAATGTAGTTTATGATGAACAAAGTGCCACACTAAGGGGCATACAACTACAAACTATCTAGTGGTGGGAGTTCAAGCTATTAATGCCACATAGTTCCCTCTTGCTCAACACATACCTAATTGCACCATATGTCATGAGACTCATGAAATTGTCCACTACTACAAAAGTGAAAGGATGTCCCTATCAATTATTAGTGCAAGGTTTGTCACACATCCACCCATGACATTACCACCTACAAAGTAGTACAAGTCCTCCACAAGGCAAGAGGAAAACAAAATTAAACACAACCATGCAACCCTGGTCACAACCACAATAGATGGTGTTGTGCTATTAGGAGCCATAATATATGGAGCATGGAGGAAATCAAGGAGGCCATGGTAGAGAATGCAATAGAGGAATCTATTGCTACTAGTGTGGAGAACCTAGGCATACCTCGCGTAGTTGCACAAAGTTTCCAATGTATACTTATTATGATGTTGATCACAAGATAGAGGATTGCCCTACATTGTTGCAACTGTTGGAATATTCAATGATGTGCCTTTGATAAAGATATCAATGATGTACCTTTGATAAGGGACTTATCATTTTTCATAAGTTCTATCACCACCTAATGATTCAATAAAGGATTTTTTGTCTATACATTAATTCAATATAAACAAATGTGTGGATGATTCAGTGGCCTATTCACATAACTCACGTTTCTATATAAGTGATTGCCCTTATAGTTGTCGAGCTTTGTGGATTAAAATTATTGTGAAAAATGTCCAAGGATTGTTCTGTAAAGGTAAAAAGGTGCATTCATAATGAGAGTGACTAAAGTTCAAATCTCAACACTGCAATAAGGTAACTAGGAGGACATGTGCACATGTCTAGGACTGCAAATAATGGGACAATTGAGTGGGATCTAGGGCCAATAGAGAAGCACTTTAGAACTCATACTATGCATCAATAAACAACTCAACACAAGAAATGAAAATTGACATATTAACACAATAATATCCAACTAAGTTATTGAAAGTCAACTATTGATACCTCGTTCTCCATCCAGATTACAAAATCAGTCCACTTTTTGCTTTGTAACATTTCCTTTTCAAATAGGCTTGGATGCCTGCCATATTTCTCCTCCTGTCAAAACATGGCACATGGACTAGTTAAACTAATTAATATGCAATCATTTACTTTTTCCTAGGAAATAAAAAAAATATCATTTAACTTATTAAATATACTTACAAATGTACAGATCAATGCCTGTAAACCTTTCTAGCCACTGTGATGCATGGCACGAAGTTTGTCAAGCCTAGCCTTGGAGGCCTTGTCCTGAAACATATACTAATTAAATTTGACTATGCACAAATAAAATTTAAAAATTGTTTAATAAATTTGATATAATCTTATGAGCAAATTCAAATACCTGCATACTCTCCTCACTGGACTTCCTCCGTGCATCAGACTTCTCATATGCTTTTACAAGCTCTTTCCATACTTTCAAAATTACATCAACTAGCCTTTTTTTGAGCCTTAGCTCGAGATGGAGTTTTTTTATCTTCTTTGTTTAGTTGCACCGAAATCTCTTGTAGTTTTGAGATATTCGTAGATTTATCTTCTTTACAAACTAACCTATGCCAAATTCAGTCTCCATGTCTTGGATAACTGCTTTTTGCAGGTGCATGGGTATCTTTGAGAATGGCAAATGTAGATGGTCTTTGAACCATTGAAGGCATGATTCCTTCAACCTATTCACAAACATTTTTCTAGCATGTCATTCAGATTTCCCCTGAAACCACATCAAATTCTATCTTGGTATCGTAGCTACTAATGCAAGATGCAAAACATGGCATGGTGGTTGAAGAAGTCTGTGTCCAAGGAGTGGCTAGGACATTGGAAGCCTCTGCTCCCTATTCCACATTCTTAGAGGTTACTATTATTGATTTCCTCCTGGATCTTTTGCCCAATCCATGACTGGTTGGGGAATCAATTGATTCCCTTTGACACTATTGATTTGGTTGCAATGTTTCAGGGACATTACTAGATCATTTTTCTATGTATTTGGCAAGCATTGTCAAGTCCACACCATCCAATTTGTTCACTACCTCTACACCCAATATGGAAGCCAATGCCTCTTTATCTTTGTCAATCTCATGTCCCTATGTATATAAAATAAATTTCTTCTTTTAAATTTAGAAATAAAAAACTAAAAACTAAAAATCAAAGAAACAATGGAAACATTTACAAATCTATAAATTGACAATGAATTACCTCATTGTGGCCAAAGTCTTCTCCCTTTGCTCTATTCCCTCTATTGCTTGACATTTTGAGGTGACCTAGGGCAAATTATTTTTGTCCAGTCTGTGGAGGCAAATGAAGCACACACTGCCAGGTATGAAAGTTTTCGTCTAGTTTTTTTGTATTCCTTAAGGTTTTTGACCTTTACTTTGTAGAGCAAAACATGAAGTTGTTTTCCTCTATAAGTTTGCTGCAAGAAAGTAAGCTTATACATCAATTGAAATAAAGCACACATTTATAGTATTATGGAATGTGAAAATTTGTCATCTATTATGAAAAGCCATTCTCAGAATTATCTTCAATAGATGCCCTATGAATATTACATGACCTGCATTTGTCCAAATGAATTCGACATTTGACAGGAAAAAAGACTAGATGAAAGAGAGGTGATGCCCTTACCTAGCATGAATAGAAGAAGAGCAACACGAATTGAAAGAATGAGATATTTGAAAACAAAGGCTGTCATGGCTCGAACCTGGGACTTTTGAGATGTAAGAAAGTGAGTATGCACTTTAGGTATGGAAAGGAAATTGGGGTTGGAATACAGGTCCCGCCATTGCCAAGGATCTGCCCAAAATAAGGGTGAACACAAAAACCCAAACGCTCGATTTCCAAACACAAAATGAACACCAAAAATCAATAAAGTTTTTTTTTTTTTTGGTTTTGGGGTATGTGTAGGCAGGAATTTTTTAAATTTTTTTGATCCATTAGTCGGTTCTATAGTCGGAGAAGTTAGCGACGACTTTAGTGCTGACTTTTAGGCCTAAATGTAATCTTTTTGGGGTGCAAAGTGCACCTAATTTAGTGCCTATAAGTGGAAAATGATGTATTTTGCTTGGAAGTTGATATCACTATCTAATGGAATGCCAAATTTGGTTGCTTGTAGCAACCTCACCAAATTTGGATTGTCCTTATAATAAGTAACTATATCTTGTTTCTATGATAGCATTTTGACTTCATGCTTCTCTTATGATTAGCTCAATAATGACTCACTCTTTCACGCCCTTACACAGATGGTTGGTGACAATCCTTATGCAAGTGATATGGCTTTGGAAAAACCAAACAACTCTTCTCTTACTACCATGACATGATATTGGGACTATATTGGTAGCTTATGGTATTGTGATTTTCATTTCTATGTTCTCATTAACCTATTTTAGGTTGAAGCATGGTAACTAACCCACTAACTATTATGACAATCATAAAATGACTAGACAATCCTCTCCACTTTGACTATGATAGTCCTATGCATGGTGTTTTCTTCATGATAGTCCCCAATAATGTGAATTATTGATAGTAGCTAGTTCAAATGGAGTTTTGGATGGTGTAGTAAGTTGTCCCTATGGCTCATGATACTGCATGCCTTGGTTATGTCCTTGTGACATTACTCTCTAGATATCTCCTCTTTATAGTGACAAGGTTTTAAGAACATGACAACTTGGGTAAGGTATCAACTTGTCTCTTTAACCTCCGGATTGTCATTTTTCAAGAACTGATCTCATTGAAATGCAAAGACGACATGTTGATTGATGACTAACTACATTGTTACTATGATAGTGACTTAACCTAGTCACAAGATTAATGAGACAATTTTATAGTAATAACTCTATGGATGTATACCTAGCTATCCTAGGTGTACTATGACAATAATTTAATGTTGCTAGTGTTTCTTTTAAACCTCCTATGGTTGTTACCTATGCCTCATGCTATGACAACCTCTACAATGTTAATTATGATATTCATATGATGGTGAATATTGGAGCTATGGATTGGATGACCTAATAACATTTGTGATAGTCCTTTGGGGTTGTGATAGACCTTTTGGGTTGTAACAATACTTAGGACGATTATCCATCAACTATAACAAGGCATAATGATGGTCATTGATATCACCCCCCTATAATGATGGTGGGTGATATCATATGGTGGCTACCCTTTATTCCCATATCAGTCCATTGACTTGCTAATAAAGATTCTAAATAATTGTTAGTACAACATTAGGTGGTATTTGGGCAATAGTAATGATATGACAACCTTTGAATCCTCAAGATCCCACTACAATAGTAGATCAACACTATGATGGTCCCCTAACTTATCATTTTGACACCAATTATTTTAGTTGGAGCCATGACCTTCCATCTAACATTTCAGAGTTGGATTTGGGATTAAGGACAACCTTAAGATATGTGATAGGAGATTGATGACATTTTAGCTAAGTCATGACAATCTTTGTTTATATTATGTGACTTCACTATAATATTAAGGCCTGGTTTAAGAGGCTTTAGGTATGTGATTAACCTAACAAAGATCTAACGACGTGATTTCAAAATTAACATCCAAATCATCCTTCCCTCCATCAAGAATTTAAAATTTTGGTGCCAAAGACTCTTTGAGACTATTTTGAGGGTTTTATGGCCACTTAGAGAGATATAGATAGCCTTAAAATGACCCATAAAAGAAAAAGGAGACTCAAATATGAAATAAATGTCTTTTTGATGTGAATTTGTAGTCATCTTGTAATCATAAGATTTGAGCTCTAGTTGTCAAGATTCCCCATGTAAACATTTTGTGAAGAGCAAAATGTTGCAATGTCCTATTTTGTTTTTCATAGTGCATCTTAATGAAAAGTGAGTGTATTAACAAGATAATTTCAATAATATTCTCTTGGTGTACAACTATTATGTGACTATTGTCATTGTTGTGTATTATAGGATCAAGAGTAGGCCATGGAGAGAGGACGTGGATGGCGTAGAACTACTAAATCGCAGAGAGGAAAGTGCATGGAAATAGATATGACAATGGAATCTGTAGATACAATAGAGGTAAGAAGAGAAAGAAACCTCAACCAAAGGAGGAATGTGTTTATGAATTCACAAATTCTACAACATAGAGTAGATAAAGTCATTTTTCTATCCATGAGGCCTCTGAGGTCAAACTTATTGGTTGAAAATGCACAGGAATGGTGATTAAATGTGATTCTATGATCAAGGGAAAAGTTTAAAAATTAGGATGGCCAAAACATGATATCAATATGTCAAATATATGACTAAAGTGAGGTTTTGTGTTGGATAGCATATTAGTTGATATGATATAATTGGTGTACTAAACATTATTTACTATGTTGTGTATTATAGGGGCCAGACGAGGCCATGACAACAGATTGTGTCATATCAAATGAGGACACTGTTGCAAGTATGAGGTAAACTAGTATTGTCATTGATGTCAACATACTCATATTGCTTTGACAAGAAGGATTCAATGAGCAGTGTGCTGAGGATATTGAGAAAATTAGCCTCAGTCAGGAACAGTAAAGAACAGTGATGAGAAGAAGGCAAATGTACTGTATAGGATGCGAACCGGAGGATGCGGATTAAAGGGTTTGTAGATATGAGTCTTGAGATGCTTCAGTTAAGATTTCAGAGGTCCGCATGAAGATCTAAAGGAGTTGTGGCTGTCGGTGTAGAACCAGTTCTGGCAAGTATTCAGAGGTGATAGAGGATCACAAAAAGGTCCGGTGAGGTCCGGAACTGTATAATCCTAATCTACGGATTGGAAGGAGTCTTTGGGATGTCCTTGTGATGTGCCATCTCGAGTTGTGTATAATTTGGAGGTCTGGAAGTACCTCCTGCATTATGACAGTGGCGACAGACAGTGTTCTTGAAGTTCCGGATGAGGAGGATAAGAGATTTCAGTAAGTAAAGGAAATGCGGATGTACCTGGTCATTCAGGCAGGCTTGTGAAGGTTCTTAGATCATGTTGAGGTTGTGTTGTTGGTCCGCATTGATAGTAGAGCCCAGAATTGAAGATATTCTTCTGGATGAAGTTCTTGCTCTGTTTAGCCGACCGGATGAGTTGTTCATCCTGCGAATGTTCTTGTGGTGGCCGACCGGATGTGTTATTCATCTTGCGGATACTCTTATGGTTGTTTGCCAACTTAGATGTTTGTTCCTAAGTCGATGTCTTGTATAAATAACAGTTTGTGAGTTCATTTCGAAGTGTGGATTGTGTGGATGAGTGTGGCATAGCGAAGAGAAGTGCGAAAGGTAGAGCAAAGGTTTTTGGGCTTAAATGGAACTGATCCGAACATGGTAGAGATGTCATTCTCTAGTTCAAGATTGTGATTCTTATCACTTTGTAGACAGTGTGTCTCCTTGTAGGCAGTGGGCCTCTTTGTGAGTAGTGTGCTCGGGCAGTGAGCCCTAATTGGCAAGTGCCATTCTTTTTCTTATTCTTCTAACAGAGAATAATCCTTGGGTTAATCACCCCGTGGTTTTTCCCTTAACCAGGTTTTCCACGTCAAAATCTTGGTGTTCAATGTGTTGATGTTTATCTGCTCTTGTGTTTATGTATTATGCTTTCATGGATGATTAATTGATATGCTGTTAACTAACAACGAAGAATCAAGTGTTTGAAAGAACAAGAAGTTTTATACAACTGATTCACCCCCCCTCTCAGTTGTATGCCTTAAATCCAACAGACACAATAGATGAAGCGGGACATCAGGTACTCAAATTTTGACTTAACTTAGGAAAAAATGATCTGATGGCATTTTGTGATACGTCCATCTTTTTTCACAGTATCATTGAAATTTATAATGTATTATCCAATCTTGACATAAATTAATGCATGTTGTTGATTATTTTAGATGGAGATTGGAGCAAATGTAGAGCCTAAGTGTTCAACTAGCAAAAGAAAAAGATATCTATGTGGACGTGGACCTAAAACTATTAAATCATGTAGAGGACAATGGGTGGAAGAGGATATGACAGTGGATCCTACAAACACAACAAATGATTGCACTAAACAAGAGGTTGGTCAGGACTATAGTACATGGGATGAATACTTTGAGAAAATTGTTGTTTGTGGATGTTTTGTATGTCGTGGAAAGAAACAATTCAAATGAGTGATTGTAAAAAGACATTACGTATATGATGAGCTTCTAGTCGGTAGTATGCCGCCTACAATCGATTCAAATCCAATAGGAATTGTGGTAAGGAATTTTCCAATTTGATATAAATAACATGTATACTTTGTTTAAACATTGTTTTATATTATTTAAATAACTAATTTTTTTCTTAATGGATACTTGTAGGATAAAATTCTTGGTTTAACGTTTCCTAGATCACCAACTTCCAGCCTAGAGGGAAATGATCATTTATTAGATGATACATCCAAAAAAAATATGTGCCAATATACCAGCTTGGAAGATGAGGAATTGATGAAAACAAGCAACAGAACAAGAACCGGTTTAAAAATGCATAATTTGCTTAAAGACAAGGGAAAGATGGACTACATACCCTATGAGAATGAATGTGATGGAGATGATGACTTGCCCCTGAGTTTGATATTAATTTACAAAGAGACATTTGATCGTCGACTATATTGCACTTGGCCTAGTGATCAATAACTACCTAGAGTGTACGAGGTGTTTCAATTTTGGGGATACAGCTACATGATATGACCCTCCAATATTCATGGAGCGAATCTAGACCTCTTTATTGTCCAAAATGTACATGTGGGATCTAAACATAGAAATAATTTAGAACAAACCACTAGGAGATTAATGCCATATTATGGTCCATCATATTACAGTGGTGAATGGAGAAGGCTAGCAGAATATAAGCCTAGCATGTCAGCATATGGTCTAAATTTGAATATGTATACACATTGTCTCCAATTGGAAAGTGGAAAAGAAATGAATAGAGGTCATCTCAATGTATATAGATGGACGTGCATACACACACAAAAATATTGCAGGATTTATAAATAGTAGTAAGGGAAGTGACCCTACTGTAAGACCAAATTGTCAATTTGTTGAGGTTATAAATGATAAAGATGGAGATATGGAAAGAGAGGTTGATAGATTGATAATGGTTGAGGCTATTATGGACCTTACCATTAGGGATGAGTTATTGATTGATTACCCCTTCTTAAAATGTACTCATGCACAAAAGAAGAGGGAAGAACAAGGTCTCCCTAAGGATGTTTGTAAGGGCAGAAAACCAAAGAATAATAAATGAGTGTGGACTGATGTTTTATAAACTATGTTGTCAAAATTGTGTTTTATTTAAATTATTGTATAAAAAAGGTAGTCTATAAAATAATGTTCCATTATTCAATTGATGTATATATGTTCATACAATTTATATTTTTATTTTTTAAGCCATATTTGATTATATTTCTTTGAAATTGATGCATTTATGATTTATCCAATTGTTGCCAAACATTAAATAATGCTTGCATTTGTTGATAGGTAGAAGATGTTGATGAAACACATACTAATACCCAAGATCCAACTAGGTTATTAAGATTTGGATGGGATGATCCAAACCATCCTTTAAACCATACCAAGGTAGAAAGATCAACATTGAACAGAAATCTACCAGCTGAGAAATTTGAAGAGCTGATGATATCCGCATACACTGATGACATGCCACTGTATACGCCTAAAAATGACACGATTCAGTCTAAATAAATATTCTTAATATTTATTTCATTCTAATTCTTCTATCAATAAATAAATAAATAAATTTATTTATTTGATTCATATTCCTCTAAATTAATTAAATATCAAAATATTTAATTACCTCTTCTAAAGTCAAAATTAAATAAAATCCTTTATTTAATTAAATTCTTCCAAACAATTAAATAATTCTTAATTATTTAATTAAGTCAAAATCATTCTTCCAAATTTGAATAAATCAAATCAAATTTATTTAAATCCTCTTAATCTCCAAAAATAAAATATAATCAAATATTTTATTTATTCTTCCAAATCATGCACAACAATTAAATAAATTTATTTATTTAATTTGCTTTCTTATCTTCTAATTCTTCAAATATCTTCTAAAAATAAGTCTTCTTCTTCATGTACACAAAGTTAAATAATTTATTATTTAATTTCTCTCAAATCATGCAAAAGCAAATCTCAAGTTGAGTTAACTGACTCAATCAACCTTGTTTTTATCAATATCTCTTAAATTAGAAAAAAAATTCTAATTTATGAAGTCATGTCTTATCTTTAGAAAAGAAAGTAGTTAACTCAAATAAAACAGCTTTTGTGTGACACTTGTCTTCTTCTTATTCGCGCACGTTCCTCAACCATTCTCAACCGTTGATCTTCTCATTCTTTCTATACCATTGATCTTCTCTCTCTCAAGTCTACAAATTGAACCCTCTTCTTCCATTTCATTCATCCAAGCTTTAAGTAAACTTACTCTGTAGGAATTACATCACGCCTTTGGAACCAATTCCTTCATTGCTTGTGATCAAACTCATTACTACACACTACTTTCATTGTTGTGAAGCTCATCTTCATGGAGAAACTATCATAGCCGTTCCCATATGAACATCTTGGAATCATAGCAAGGAAGTGCACCTTCTGAGGGCCATATTCATAGACAAGATCATTTGTGATAGGCGATCAATGGAAGCTAAGAATTAAAGGAGGTTTGCTTTTGTATTGTTCATTGTTTTGTTGATCTCTTTTGTTCATTATTTCATTGAGTTTTGGGTATTGATTATTCATTTAGATCCAATTTTCCCTTAACATTTTTGGCACCCACCGTGGGGCCTAACCCTAATTTTTAACCCAAAAACTAAGTTTTTGTATTTTAGAAAGTCGCACACAGGAGGAAATTGCGCATCTAACACATCCTAACATGCATCTGCTATCTGTTCCAGTGCATACATTCTTTCAGCACATACAGACTCTATTCTGGTGCATCTATCCTCTAATACGACACATCTATTAGTTCGGCACATACATACTATTTTCCTACGCTTTTGACCTCTGTCTTAGCACATATGTACTGTAGTGCTTCTGAGCTCTATTTCTACGCATTCAAGCTCTGAAGCTACGCATCTGATCTAGGCAGTGATTTTTAGGGTTTCCTTGAAGTTTTTTCTAATGCTAACGTCTTTTTGCAGGAACACTCTTGATCTATTTGCAGGCTAGGTACTAGTTTAGAATCATATAGTTACACTCGTTAACTCACACTTTGATTTCTAATGGGAAAGTAAATGGATGATCATGCAAATCTCACATAGTCTTAACTAGGAAGGTGGTAATTGAATCATTGCTATCTTGCATATCATTGAATCATTCTATATTGTTATCCTTCAATGTTAACAAACTCATTGCTATCTTGGTAAAATTGGACCATTGCTATCTTGTTATCACTTCAAAGTTAACAAATCACCACTATCTTGGTAAAATTGAACACATCATTGCTATCTGGGTAAAATTGAACCATTGCTATCTTGTTATCACTTCAAAGTTAACAAATTTTTATGCTTGCCAAAGTAGATAGCTCATCTAGTTTTTCTCATTTTAACTAGGGGAAAAGAACCACTATCTTCTATGTTTTGGGAATAATATCAAACCTATGCTCTCCCCTATCTTGGGTGACCAAAATGCCAGACATATCATTTTCGCATGTGTTTTTCCTTTAGAGGGGCCTACTCTTGGATACCGTCCATCCAAGTAGGAATGACCCCAAGTGGTAACAGGCTAAATGCCAAGCCCTACCAATCCACTATAAATAAATTGTGTTTGGAGTGAAAGCTTCAAATAACGAGTGCAGTTGTGTTATACCGACAACCAACTTCCCCCAAAACCCTCCAAGGTGCAACCCTTGCAGGCTGGGAGACTCCATAATGGAGAGTAGTGCTGCCACATGTATAACCACTCAAACAGTTGCCTTTATTAAACACCTTTGTTTTAGTGGCCAAAAACCCCTCTAAATCGGTGCAGGGAAGGGCAATTATCACCTCCCAAAGATGCTTCACTAGAGATAGTGAGAATTTGGTTTTATATTGTCCTTTGAAACCTAGGATTGTACTTGCTTTCTTTTAGTCCAAAAAGAGTAAAAAATTTGCAAAAAAATAAAAAACCATGAAAACATTCTTTGTGTTTACTGTGTCTTCTTGCCATAATTAAAGAAAAATCAAATCAAAAAGACCTTCTTGCAGCCAAAGATACCAAAAACATCAAAAAATTGCCAAAAATTTGCAAAAACACTAAAAAATCCAGAGCGACGCTTTTATCACTTTCTGTTGCGCATTTGCATCGATTTTCTACACATATGTACTAACCTACTATGCTCTTACCACCTGTTACTACACATTTGAGATTTACCAGTGTTGCGCATTTGTCCCAACTTTTCGCACATTTACCAGTTTCTGATGCGCATATGTTCTGGCGCATGCACAACAGTGAGTACTTCCACAGTCTTTGAGAGGAAATTTTTGCCATTTTTGGGTACCCATTTCAATCTTGTTTAGGATTCTGAGACCAGATTTCACCTTGCAGTCATTCTTTCCATCCATTCCATAGTGTACTCTGTCTTTCATCAGTCATCTCGTCCACCTTCTACTAGGTCTTCCTAAGCAAAGTCAAAGTATCCCATATTAGATTAGCATAGGCCCCTTTTTTGGATCATTTTGGATTCAAGTAACCCTAGTAAGTCATAGAACTTAGCTAGTGGTCTTGGTGCACGACTAGTCCCTACACAGTAAGATAGGTATTGAGTACCCTTACTAGTGGCTATTGTCTTATATCGGCCATCTTACTTGGAATCATTGATCGAGAAAGTCCCTTGTCCAAATCTTATCATAAGTATCCTATTCTCAGCAGTCTCCACCGACATCTTGCCAAAGTCTCTAATTTCATCCCACCGCATCCCACGTCCCCTTACATGGTCCTTACTAGATCTTAATACCAAAAGCAACCTGAAATGGCAGGGTCATCTAACCATATTGTCACCCCTCTTGATAGTGATGAGGAAATCTCTCATGAAGATTATCAAGGACACCTCCAAGATTGGAAATTCCAACATTTGCTAGAGAAAGTGCTCCATGAGGACCCTCACAAGTATTTTATTCATCTTGCAAATCTTGGACTTAAGCTCCCCGTGGATTTCGATCTCAGCAAACTCAAAGAGACCGTAGAGGATAATCATGAACACCACACTAGTGAGGACAAAGGAAAGAAAGTCATAAACCCAAACACACCTATGGAAGAAATGAGGAAACAAATCGAGGGTCTAACACAACAAATGATAGATCTCAAGATGGGTACAAACACTAAAACATACTCCTTGGAAGATATTGCACCGTACCCCTTTGACAAGATTTTGAACATGGTACCATTCCCCTTTCGATTCGAAGTTCCTAAGTTTGACAAATACAAAGGGAAAGGGGACCCTAGAGATCACATTAGGGATTTCAACACCGCATGCATGGAAGTAGCTCACAATGAGAATTTCTTAATGAGACTTTCTTAATGGAAGTCAAACCATGGAGCGGTTCTCACGAATCCCACCGGGCATCAAAACTTTTGATGAGTTAGTCAACAAATTCATCACACACTTCTCATACAATATTAAACACGAAGTCTCCATGCTTGACCTATGCAATACCAAGCAAAAGAGTGGTGAATCATTCGCCTCCTTCCTACAAAGGTGGAGACAACTAGCAAGCAAATGCTCATATGATGTACCCAAGAAGCAATTAATGGAGATGTTTGTCCATACCCTCAACTCTGATCTAAGCTACCAAATCCAAATCCAATGCCCTACTTCATTTTTGAAGGTCATTGAAATGGGATTGTTCATCGAGAAAGTTATGATCACCAAGGGGCAAATCAAGTTATACAAGGACACACCTACCTCCAACTACACGACCGACAAATCAAAGATTTGGACTAAGAATAAAAATGTCATCAATGATGGAGTAGTTGATGCCAAGGTGGCGGGTCCCAAACAACAACCAATATTCACTCTCAAAGGAGAGGCAAGAAATGCTACGCCCAACAAAACATTCTCTCGAGAGCCAAGACCATGGTACAACTCAAATCCAAGGTGAAAGTTCACACCGCTGGGTGAGTCTAAAGAATCTGCATTAAGGAAGCTATTAGCCAACAATGAAATCACTCTACCGCCAACAAGTGATTATAAACCTCAAATAAAACCTCACTATTGGAAAGACACTGACTTTTGTGAGTATCATAGAGGAAGAGGACATACAACCAACAATTGTATCCATCTCAAACATGTTATTCAAGACATACTTGATCAAAATCAAGGAGGTTCTCAACAACATACTTCTAATGAGACGCATGTGACTTACAAAGATCCACTTCTCAATCACGACAGGTCGTACAACAACAATAGCAACAACAAAAACAAGAATGGCAACAACAACAACTACTACAATGGGCAAAATTAGAATAATAGGAATAGTAATGCTAATTACGCAAGTGTGCCATTCGATTATACCATCAATTGCATATCAAAGCATGTCCCACAAATCAATGTGGTTACATCTAACCAACAATCAGGACCCAACAAAACTGATTGTAGCATCATCACCTGCAGTGGTAAGGTCACATTGAATACCCTCCCTCCAAGGTCATCACCTTCTCAGTCCAACTCCCATTAGTATAGTGTCATAGACCAACTACGGAAGACTCCTGCCCACATTTCTATCTTAGAGTTGTTGCGTCTATCTCCTTCCCACAAGGAGATTCTCGATAAAGCCTTGGTGGAAATGACTGTACCCACTAACTTGGCCCAAGAGAAGTTTCAAGCCATGGTAGGAAATATCATTTCCTCAAGTACCATATCATTTACCGAACAGGATGACCTCTCAGTGTCTCAGCCTCATAACACCCCCTTGCATATCGTTGCCTTCATCCATAAGCACCATATTAAGAGGGTTCTAATTGATGGGGGTGCTAGTTTAAATATTTGCACACTCAAGCTAGTCCTTACATTGGGGTTCTTTGAAAATGTAGTTGATCCAAGGAAGAAGATTACTATCAAAGCCTATGATGAAGAGGAGAGAACTAGCAAAGGAACAGTGGTATTACCCATACAAGTGGGACCAGTGATAAAAGAAGTTGTGTGCCAAGTCCTTGACAGGGAGCTAGCCTATAATATTCTCCTAGGTAGACCATGGATTCATGCCATGAAAGTTGTGCCTTCTACCTATCACCAATGCATAAAATTCCCTTATAACGACAAGCAAGTCACCATCCAAGGTGACCCAGACCCCTTTCAGCATTGCAACTCTATCCTCTCAAAACCTGATTGCATCATACCCCACAGCATGATTCTACCTCTGAAGCTTTCTTATCCAAGCCCAAAGAGCAGAAAATTACCATCAAAGAAACAGGAGTCGGGGAATACTCCATCAAGCATAGCCTCAACTTGGCCAAAATGCCTTTATCTCCTAGATCCTTTGGGTGACCCAAGCATTTTCCTAAGCCATTTGCTCCTCCTGCACCTCCCCCATCTCCCTTTGTAAAATGGGGGACCCTTCAGATGAAACAGAGGAAAGAGATATCTTACAATGGCTCTACACAGAAGAAGAAGAGAACACACAACAAGAACCACCTAAGCTCCCAACGAAAATCTATGGCAAGGTGAGTCTATCCTACACAGAATAGGTTACGAAAGACAAGGGCCCATTGGCCTAAGAAAATAAGGAATTATAGAACCCATTCAACCCTCTTTGTCCTCACTGGCTAGAACTACAAAAGGTCTAGGATATAAGGATAAGGGCAAAGCTAAAGCAAATGCTTGTCTTGTGGAAATGATCCATACCCTTCAAGAGGATAGTGACACAGATTCCAATGAGTATGAGTGGGATGAGCTGACAAAGCATTCCTATGATGACAAGGAAATTGACACCATTCAAACTTATAGCCCCTACTGTGAGGGACAAATGCTACTGCATAGGCTGTTAGAGTGTGATTTGCCTATCCCTGAGAATACAACTTTCGAGGAAGGTTTGAGTTCTATCGTAATAAACAATTTGGAGGAAAGTACCATCCTAAACACTCTCCCTACCAATACTCCTAGCATATCCATTCAAACTATCAACAAATCAGATCTATCCTTCGACTCCCTCCCCCTTGTGCATCCTAAGCTTATTGACTAGGATCTACAAGGAACCCCGTAACTACATATGTTCCAAAACAATGATGCCTATATTGACTACATGGAACTTAGGGACCACCTACCTAAAGGAGATCATAAAGCTGGCTTCATCATTAAACTTAATACAATGGCTTATTTCAGAGAGGGTGCCAAGCCTTCCAGTTGCAAAAATATCAAAATAAAAACTAGATTTGATGGTGAAAACCGCTCTGCGGTAGTGTCAGATCCCAAAATAGTAAAAAGAAAGGATGCATCTGATGGTGAAAACCCAACTGTGGCACCTGACGATGGAAGGCTTGACACTTTCCCCAATGACATGCACCAGGAGAAGTCTTAGATTGTTGTGGAACCTACATAACTTGTTAACATTGGAACAAAGGAATGGCCTAAGATCATTCACTTTGCTAAGTCTCTAACCCCACCAGAAAAGACTAAGTTTGTACCATTCTTAAAAAAAAAAGCAAGTCAATTTTGCTTGGTCATACACATATATGCTGGGGTTAGATCCAGATTTGATTCTATATCATCTTCCACTAGATCCAAGAGTGAAACTAGTGAAACAGAAGCTTAGAAAGATGCATCCACACATTGCACTACTAGTAAAAGAAGAACTCAAGAAACTACTAGATGTAGGGTTCATTAGAGCTATAGACTATCCAGAATGGGTCTCCAAAATAGTACTAGTATCCAAACCTGATGGCCGAGACAGACTATGCAATGAATTTAGAGATCTAAACAAAGCTTGCTGCAAGGATGATTTTTCGTTGCCAAAAATAGATATCATAGTTGACTTAACAGTAGGGCATACTATGTTATCTCTCATGGATGACTTCTCTAGATACAATCAGATCAGGATAGCACCAGAAGACCAGCATAAGACAACTTTTACTTGTCCATGGGGTACTTTCTGTTGGAATGTCATGCCATTTGGGCTAAAGAATGCAGGAGCCACATATCAACGTGCTATGACCACTATATTACATGACATGATGCACGTCACAATGGAAGACTATGTAGATGATATCCTTGAAAAGTCACTCACTAGAGAATCACACCTATATGTGTTAGAGAAAGTATTTCAAAGGCTAGAACAATTCAAAGTCAGGTTGAACCCAAAGAAATGTGTGTTTGGAGTCACCTCAGGCAAACTCTTAGGCTTCATTCTATCGGCAAATGGAATAGAAGTGGACCCTGCCAAAGTCAAGGCTACTATGAACATGCCACCACCCAAGAATTTTACTCAACTAATATCTCTACAAGGCAAGCTACAAGCAATCTGTAGGTTCATATCACAACTGGTAGACAAGTGTCAACCGTTCAGTCATCTCCTGCACAAGAACATTCCATTTAGGTGGGATGAGAAATGCGAAGAGGCATTTGACAAACTGAAGGAATGTCTTATAAATCTACCTATTCTCATGCCTCTTATCCAAGGGAAGCCATTGTTACTATACATATCTGCTACACCAACAGCTCTTGGGGCCCTTCTAGTACAACAAGATTATGAAGGTAAAGAAAGGGCCGTCTACTACATCAGTCACACATTGGTGGGCTATGAGTTGCAATACTCTCAAATAGAAAGATCATTTCTTGCGGTAGTTTTTGCTTCCCAAAAACTCTAACATTATATGCTAGCACATCTAGTCAAACTTATTGCAAAAATAGATCCACTGAAATACCTACTAAGCAAAGCAACTCTAACAGGTCACCTAGCCAAATGGGTAATGCTCCTAAATGAATATGACATTGAGTATGTAGACAGAAAGGCTATTAAGGGGCAAGTCATTGCCAATTAGTTAGTAGATGCACCGCTACAAGACACCACACCAATGCAATTTGAGTTTCCAGATGAATCCTTATTCAATATATAACACATTCCTGGAAACTCTACTTTGATGGGTCCTACACAAACCATGGATTGGGAGCAGGAATCTTGTTCATAACTCCTCATGGTGACACCATACTGAAGTCTTATCGTCTGTTATTTCCATGCACAAATAACATAGTAGAATATGAGGCCCTAGTCATTGGTCTCAAGATGGCAACAGAATGGAAAATCAAAGAGCTACATGTCTATGGTGATTCTCAACTAGTAATCAATCAGGTCAATGACGACTACCAAACCAAAGATGAGAAGCTTGTCCCATACAAGCGGATGGTCAATTACTTTGTGATCATCCCTTTTGAATAGATACCTTGCATTGAAAATAATGTAGCAGACGCCATGGCAACCATTGCCTCTCTCCTCGAACTCCTAGAGAATGAGTCACGGTACGAGTTCTTGGTGGAGACAATTCAGCAACTAGCTTATGATCTTCCTGAAACCCATTCCATGTGCCTATTAGTTGGATCTGATTCACCTTGGTATAGTAAGGTTTACACTTACCTCAAGGACAACACCCTCCCACCTAACTAATCTTCAAACCA
Source organism: Cunninghamia lanceolata (assembly GCA_027924645.1). NCBI lineage: Eukaryota > Viridiplantae > Streptophyta > Pinopsida > Cupressales > Cupressaceae > Cunninghamia > Cunninghamia lanceolata. The sequence goes on from BSBN01001232.1 coordinate 1,342,192, forward strand.
ATGACAAACCTTTATATGCCAAACCTCTCGTTATACCATTTTGCCAACACCCTATACCGACGTGGTCTAGATGGTACTTTACTCCATTGTTTAGAATGAGAAGAATCTCAAACCGCCTTACAAGACGTGCATGAAGGAATTTGTAGAACACACTCTAGCGGTCCTTCCTTAGCTAAGAAACTCATGTGTTTGGGTTATTATTGGCCAAACATGGAAACAGATTCATATCGGTTTGTGAAGAAGTGCAAGCAGTGCCAGATACATGGGAACCTGATACATGCACCAGCTCAAGAGCTGAGACCTTTAATGACACCTTGGCCCTTTCGTCAATGGGGACTCAACCTTGTGGGCAAAATCCACCCGCCCTCATCCAACGGCCACAAATTCATAATAACCACCACTGAGTACTTTACCAAGTGGATTGAAGCCGTCCCCCTCACCACCGTCACAAGTAAACAGATTTCCTCATTCATCCTTAATTACCTCATCTACAGATACGGAATTCCCTTATCCATTATCACAGATAATGAAAGACCTTTCAAGAACCAGGATGTACAAGAGCTTTGTGATAGATTCAAAATCCAACACCATTTCTCCACACCTTATTAGCCCAAGGCAACAGCCAAGCAAAAGCATCTAACAAAACAATCTTGAAACTCCTCAAGAAGACAGTCAACGATGCTAGCCATGATTGGCACATCCAACTCAATCCCACTCTGTGGGCCTATTGAACTAGTATACACACTCCCACAGGTGCTACCTGTTACGCCCTTGTCTATGGCTTAGAAGCTATCCTGCCCATTGAGGTCGAGTTACCATCTCTCAGGGTGTCGTTAAAAGGTCTCATAACTGATGAAGAGTATAGAGTCTCCAAATTACAAGAGCTAGAGCTACTAGAAGAAAGGAGACAGAAAGCCTTCAATCATCTCAAGGCATATCAACAAATGATGTCATGAAGCTACAACCACAGAGTCTGCCCAAGAGTCTTTAAAGTTGGAGATCTAGTACTTAAAGAAAACCCCCGCAATCAACAGGATTGAGAAAAGAAAGGCAAATTTGAACCCAACTGGCTTGGGCCTTATGTGATTGTGGCTGCCTATGGATTGGGGGCATATTAGTTAGCAACGTCAGAGGGTGAGTTGTTCGATGACCCAATAAATAGTATGCATCTTTGCCAGTTCTATACCTAAAAGAACCCCAATGTAAGGGAGGCATAAAAATACAAAAAAAAAAATCAGAAAAATACAAAAAAACCAAAAAATTAGAAAAATACAAAAAAAAATCATCCTTTGGTGAAAACCTGGCAAATAGGTGCCTTGGACAGGTATCATGATGAAAACCTGGCAAACAGGCGTCATGCATACTTTCTAGCTTTCATGCAAATAAAAGCAAGTGGTGAAAGCCTGGTAAACAGGTGTTACTTGTGATAAACTGCCTCCTCCATCTTTGGGAACCAATCACTTTGTGTCCATTTTTCCTCCAATCATGTCCTATTTGATCCGTATCTGTTCCATAATAAAGATACCTAGCGATAACCTATCGTGGCTTGATACTCTATCTCTTTGTTGCCTTATCAACCAAGGTTTTATCTAGTACCCTATCCACAGTGTAAGCCTAGCATAAGTGTCTATCATCAGTATCCACATGGTCCAAAGTCCATGAACTACGTTGCCTCTACATCGTCAAGTAGGCAAGGCCATTATTCAAATGCGCCCCTGAGGCTCCACTTTCCCATCCATCCCATATCTTGTTGTCTCTCCTCTAGTCCATCCATGGTCCAAGTCCATGAACTACGTTGCCTCTGCATTGTCATGTAGGCAAGGCCATTATTCAAATGTGCCCCTGAGGCTCCACTTTCCCATCCATCCCATGCCTAGTCCTTCTCAATCTACACCACTTTCTATCACCTAGGTGTTAGGTCCATTAGGGTTTACCCTGAACTACGTTGCCTCTGCATTGTCATGTAGGCAAGACCATTTAGCAATGAGCCCCCGAGGAACTAGGTTAGTCCCTTAGGGTCTGTCTCACCAATAAGGATTGTGGAATCTTTCACCAAGCAAGCAAGCGCAAGAAAAACCCACTTTTCAAGAGAAATTTCGACGCATCACCTCAACCTATCCAGAGAAAAGAAAGCAAATACCTAAAGTACTCTAAATGATTTTACCTAAACTATGGAAACAAACAAACATATCTAAAAATGCAAAAATGTTTTATGGTTGGAATCATGGTTAAGTTACGGCATCTTGATTTTTGTTATCATGCCTTTCTATGCTACTCAAGGATGCCAAAAGCTAGAGATGCTATGATGGGGGCATGATTAGTTTTTTTGTTTGTTATTTGTGGATTAAACTTTGGTAATGTGATGCCTTGTCTAACGACATGATCGGAAAAAGATCATCGAGGACATCAGAGGTCTAACATGAATGGGGGTAATCCTTGTCTGTATAAATGCAAGTGATACTCAGGTCATCTCGGTTCAATTATACCTTGATGATTGTATTAACTTGCTAAATCAAAATCCATGTAAGTGATACTCAGGTCATCTTAGTTTAATTATACCTAGATGCTTGTATTAACTTACAACATTCAGAACAGTACCAAAAAAAATCACCCAATGATGAAACAAGCACTTCAAAATACTTACACCATCAAGATGTCAAAAGAAAAGAATCCATCATACATCCATACATCCGTATCCCATGTAGTAAAATATCCAACAATGCATAGTATCAATGTAAACAAAAGCTTGCGAGTCCTTCTGTCGAGTCATTCTTCTATCAGTCAAATTTCTATCTATGATCATATCTTTCATCCTTATCCAGTCAGTCTGAGCAGTGATCTAGAAGCAAGGTCCATCCTTAATCCATACCAATCAAGTCAAAGTAAATCTTTTCAAATGATCCAATCACAATCAGTGGTCTTGATCCTTGTCTGGTCGTAAACCAACTCGATTAGTTAATAAATCAATTGTCTTATATAGGATGTAACATTGTCTAAATTAGACCAACACATGTGTCTTACATGACATGTTCCATTTCCTAAAACTAGACATTATCCTTCATGTTTGCTCTAGGGATCTATCATTCCCCGCCATGACAACACGCTTGCCATGTTGGTCTAGGGATATATCGTTCCCCGCCATGACAACACTATCGTATATAGTTATCAGTATATCATTGGTTTACCACTTGATAGGGGCAATACCTTGATTGTTCTTGTATCATTTGTGCATAATTATTTATTTGCTTGTGTGTGTTTTCATTCTATCTTGCATAGTGTATCATTCAGCTCTTTCTTCATCCTTCTTCTTCGTGAGATTGTCTATCTCACACCTTCTGCCTTCTTCCCATCCAATCTCTTGAGGGGGCATCCTATCATTGTTAAACCTATACTAGGGGCAAATTGAGACATGTATCATTGTCAGACTATTTATTTTTTGAAGCAACACCGTAAACTGCATTGCATCAAAGAGGGGCAAAATGTATACGCCTAAAAATGACACGATTCAATCTAAATAAATATTCTTAATACTTATTTCATTCTAATTCTTCTATCAATAAATAAACAAACAAATTTATTTATTTGATTCATATTCCTCTAAATTAATTAAATATCAAAATATTTAATTACCTCTTTGTTGGCGTTTCAATTCGCACCTCTGGAATGCGATTTGGAAATAGACAGCTATGCACAGATAAACTGCTCTCCTATTGGAAGGGGGAGTTCCCTTTCTTGCTGATGTTCACCGAAAAGATAAATTAAATGAAACTTCGCCTATCTTCTTTTTGATTCTCAGCTGCGAGCACAAGGTTATAAAACTCTAAACGCTACAGAAGAGGTTTTTTTCCTTTTTATAAAACTTCTACTGCAACTAAGCAAAGACTAATGACGCTTTAAATCTCCTGAGTAAATTCAGAGCAAAGGAAATTAAAAGTGAACAAGGAATGATTGTTAACACAAAAACTTAAGCAATTTTCTTCTAGATTTACACCACAAGACTTATAGTACTTTAATGATGGAAGTTGAAATGAAAGCTACAAAAGCCACACATCTGACGACAAAAACTTGATGAATCGAGATAGAATATCAGAACATAATAGGCATGAGACTTCTATTCAATATCACAAAGTTGGCACAACTCCAGGATAGTAATGCTGCAGCAAAAGGTAGGCATATAGCAAGCGATCAAACACTGGAGAACAAATTACACAAAGTGAATAGACACTTGGAATATCAAGATTTGCAGGCTAGAATAGGCATAGCAAATTTGCTATCACAATTACCATTACATACAATGGGCAAGGATGCCCTTATTTATACTAAAATCAAAGGGGTAGGGAACCCTAAAATCTCCTTGATTAACCCTAACTTGCCAACTCGCAAGCTTTATTATTATTCTAAGACAAAAATACAATAAACAAATGCTTTAAAGCAAAGAAGATTCCAACTAACACAAAATGATTTCTTTTCCTAAATATAGAATGGATGAGCTTAGGATGAAAGCAAATGCTTTAAAACAAAGAGCATCTGATTTAAAGTTGCTTTCTTTTGAAATACATCCTCATGAACATTCTAGCTTTTTGGTGATGTTATCCATTGATATTCTGGGAAACAATATCTTCTAAAAAGTGAGTGACTGCATCTCTGCCAGGAACACTGATACTCTATAGAACAATATTCTTATTCTCTAACATTTCTTCACCACTGGAAACCATCTGAATAAATTCGTGAACTTCACCCGTAGCCTTGTAAAATTTTACTGTCATTGCGGCAAAACGACTCATCTTGTCAGCACTGATATCATCATTGAAATTACTGTAGACAAGAGTTTGGAACTCTACTTGTACTTCCCTGAGATCATACGGGTACCATCTTCTCTTTCATATGAACATGGGATCTGAGAGACAAAAGATTTGACGAACTTGAGGATGTTGACTACCTTTTCTTTCCATTCTGTCAACTCTGAAATTATACTGTCATAAGTTTTTACTGTGAAAAGATATTGCACTTTCCAAGTAGAAACTGTCTTCTTATCTTCAGTTGAATCAACAGTATCAAGTGCAATCTTCAAATCTGAGATAATGATCTCAAACACCGATCTATTTTCTACCATGGTCTACTACAATCCTTGTATGCCTTAGCGTAAATCATGAGTGTTGTACTTCAATTGATAAAGCTCTGAAAGCACAACTCTCCCTTTAGTCACAAATTCTTCCACCCAACTATTCATGTGTCTCCCGTAAACAACCAACTGACTGAAATGCCGTTGATCGGCTGGTGATTCTAGATTTGGTGGAAGTAGTAAATCAGCTTATGAAGTGCCATGGAAAAGGTTGGAAATGTATTGTCGCAGCTGTCTAACTTCACCTTTGAGAACTGCCTTGTCTTCTCCATCTTTCAACACTCTTTCCTTCAAATTATCTGATGCAACCTCAAAGAGATTGACGTCTGTATGGCAGGTACTTCTACCAAGGTTAGCCTTGACAATCATGAAGTCATCAACCTCGACATCATTAGCACTTCTATTTTCTGGCGATGTTGCAATTTCAAGAATTATTTCTCCCTCCGCATTCTTCTCAATGCAAACCTGCTTCTTCAACTTCTTGTCTTGTGTGTCTTGGTAGACGCTTTTAAGCTCTGTTAAATTCAGCTGATATGAGGGCTTTCTCCTCTTCCTTCTCAAAATGTTTTCAAGCTAGGTTGAGCCTTCATCTCTTGGAAATTTGGTTCTAACATCATCAGCTCCTGATGAATCAATGTGTGCATCAGAGTTGTGAACCGGTGAATCTGACTCTAAATCTATGTGGATAGGAGAAGTGATCGGTGAAGAAGGTGAAGAGACATGATCTGGAGGTAACACTTCAACATGCAGTGTTAATTCAATAGGAACTTCTGATTCAACTGGTGGTTGTTCTTGCTGGACATGAGTTGGAGACTCATCCTTTTTCCTCTTTAACTTAGCCATTTTTGTTCCTTCTGGAAGAACACTCATAGCTTTTACCCTTCGTTTCAGCTTGGAAGTGGAAGGCTCTGATGGTTACACAACTGGCGGCTCTGCTAATGGAATATCATCCTTCCGCTAAGTCTTCAAGAATATCAAACTATTTTTAACCACTCGACTTGTTCTTTCTTCAATGGAAGTGCTCTCTTTAATTGACCAATTAACTGGTGGCAATGGTTGTTGCTCAATTTGGTCTCTGAAATACGTGGGAAGTATAACTTCACCACTGTCTATCAAACCTTCTATGTCTTCTGATAGGATATCAGACATCTGCTGAAGAGTGAAACTACTATAACTGCATTCTCGCACTTCAAACTCATTAGCACAATTGGCCCAGAAGTCTTCAACTGCAAACTTGTGCATACAATACTGACCAAGATGTGATGCAAAAACACCAAGAGGATCATATGAAGACCTTCTGTCAAAAAACCCAAGACCATATCTGGATGATTCATTACCAATTGCCTTGGCATCTTCTCCAAATCTACATCTATAAATACTCATCCCAAGTGGAAAATTGAAAGTCATCTTGCGTCTGCTACACAAAAATGTATGAACTTCATAGGCTTGCCTTAAAAATTTCATAAATGCAATTTCATCTATAGGATATCTCAGCAACATGGCTGGCTCTCCTAAGAAGCCATATACTCTGATGTAGGAAAAAGTGGGAAATTGGATAAACCAATCAACCCATCCTGCCATTCCTATTATAGCCTATGCTAAAAACTGTATATGCAACTCGTTGTCCATATCTCGCATTGCATGCATCAAGAATGCATCATTCACCCACCTGTAATGTCGTTCAGCTTGAGAGATCTCTAACTGTGGGAAATGATGATACACATGCTGAGTACCCAGAGTTCCAACAACATTCAAACCTCTGAATTGACCCTGAAAAGCCATCAAATACACAAGGTATGATATCATGTGGAATTCATGAGCCCTTTGAAAATCAATTATTTGTTGGTGGAGACTATCACTGATGAGTGCCGACCAGTCATAGAATTCCGTTCCATCAACAATCTGGGACATGATGTAAATCATCCAAGACTGGAATTTGTTAGCATCTACTTGACCCATGATCCTCCTTAGCAGAGTAATCATTATTGCATGTTCCTCCTTGAATTCTCCACGTCCAACGTTCTTTGGCATAACATTCTACTTCTCTTTTAACCATCTCTGACCAATCTTTTTTCTATATTTTTCTTTATCATTGTTCCAAACCCTCTTGCATTCTTCAAGTGAAACAGTTAAGTTTTCTCTCCAAATGGGTATTTTAAAACACTTCTCTATGTCATTTGGCCTCAAGCTACAGAGCACACATCCATCTCTTGACTGGATTTCTCTTGTGACCGAATTGTAATGTGTCATCCAAGCAATTACAAACTTGATACTTTGCACTGCGATAGGAAAGGATGTTGTTGCAAGCAAACCAGAGTGTCCTAGATTCCTGATAGCATTATTTCCTGCATCCTCCAAAGACTATAAATTGATTACTGGAAGAACTTTATGCAAGTCTATTTCACAAGTTCTTAGGTAATCATGAGCCAACACCATTTTGTGCTTGATTTGTGTTGGAGAGTACTGCATATTGGAAGATTTGAAAATTGACTGTGAACACGCCTATGTTAGAAAAATCTTGGACAAATGGCTGAAAATTACTTGCTGATTTTTAGAAAAAAGTAGAGTGTAAGCAAAAAAGCTGACACATGGGTTTTGTAGGCAATTCTATTTCGAAGCAACCCAAATTGTCAGATTTTGAAAAAGCAGAGATTTTCTTGAAAAAGCAGGAAAAAAGTAGATTCCTGAAAAAAAGCAAAACTCTAATCTTTAAGAGGATAATAATCTGGATGGACCCATCTCGATGAAAACTGAAAAAGCTCTAGTCAGATTTCTGAAAAATGATCCCCTTGGAACGAGGACCCTAAAAAAGTGAGCCTCTCTTCTTCCTCAACCTAAAACTATGAAGAATGCTGAAAAGCACTTGGTTTGGGTCTTTGAATCTTCATTGTAAGAAAAATAAAAATCTTCCTCTAGATGCAACCTGCAAAAGATAATGAAATAAAGAAGCCAAATACTTGTCTTCATAAATCTTTAGGGCGAAAAAGTAGCTTTATTTGTGTAAGAATCAAACTTCACTCTCATCCACGAAGAAAGCAACTTTTAAAGCATAGATCCAAGTGGATGTCTTCGAATAGGAAAAATTCCTATTTTGTAGCTGCCTATGGCTTCATGTGCAAGATGATGAAAAATATCTTCTTTTGATGATGTCATCAAACACGCGAGTTGAAAGAAGTGCTAACCAATTTTTCTTCATTTTCGACACTTCAACACTCATTTTGACTTAAATATGGCCTATCTCCAAGGTGGCAAAATGACACTATTGACTGAAAAAGCTTACTGATCCTGACATTTTGGAGACCTATCAACTGAGATTCCATCCCTTGCCTCCGACTGACGATCTGACATCGTTTGACCAAGTTTGACCTCCTAAAAACTATCAACAGGCGAAGATTGGTAACAAAGCATGTTAGAAAACACTGTGAACATGAAAATATTCTAACACTACTCAAGTTGGGTGCCCCAAGTCACCTGGGGCGCCTAGTTTCCCAACACTTAGCCTTTTTTTCAATTTTTGCAACTTCTTCAATTTCTTGATTTGCGTGCACATTCCGGTGGCGAAGGACCCTTGTTTGGTTGTCAATTTCTATCAACTGGGATGAAACTGAGTCTGATGATCTAGCAAATATGCAGGCTTGATGAAAATTGAGCTGATTGTACTCTCTGTTTGCCTCAAAAAACGTGCCAAACTGATCAACTCTGAATCAGACTGGGCTGACGGAAGGAGATTCACATTTTTCAAGAAAAACTTCAAAAATATTCGAACTCTGGTGATTTTGGGCACCCCAAGTCACCTGGGGCGCCTGGTTTGCCATGCCTTAGAAATTTTTTTGAAAAACTCAAAATTTGTACCTTTTCTCATTTTTTGTGCCCATAGGTCCTGTTTGATCTTCAATTTTGGCCATTCTGATGACTGTCGAGGTGGGATAGAGGGTGATCTAAGAAGTATGAACATATCTGTGATGAAATCCTGGCTTTGACTAACTTTTGACCAAGTTTGACCAACTGGAAACAGGCTGACTGAAGCATTTTTGACATTTTCTCAAAAAATGTAAAAAAAACTAACACTTGAAAGGTTGGACACCCCAAGTCACCTGGGGTGTCTGGTTTCACCAGACTTAGTCAAATTTATGATTTTCCAACTTTGTAATCCACCTTGGATCCATCTTGAATCGTTTTGCGTGCATCGTCGAGTCAACGACTGTTCATTAGTTTTGCATCGTTGGAACAGCGTTGAAAACTTGTCGATGAGCTCTGATAGATGAAATTTCTCTTTTAATGAATTTTGAGCCCATGCTTCATCCTCTAAAAAAGCAAAAATGACCCAGTAGAGAAAACTTGGTCATTTGAAGATTCTGTCTGAACCGCACCGATCGTGAAGCAAAATCGACCAATGAGAATCGAGCGCGACACCTGAGTTGGAGATTCTATTTTTAGAAAGTTTTGCCAGCATCCATATCTCAAGAAACCTAGAAAACCTAATCTGACGTCTATTTTTAGAAATTTTTCTTTTTGACGAAATTTTTTCTAGACTTGTTTCAAAATGCCTTAATGAAGCAAAAATTTTGGTTGGGTACAACAATTGGCTCTATCTGGGGACCATGGCGGATACTTACAGCATAGGAGAACCAAGAATCTCTAGACTTTTAAAGCTTGGACCAGTGCCTTATCCATTGGGCAATAGAGTCAGGTCACTTTCCTAATCACCTAGAACAAGACTTTTCCCTACATCACCTAAAAATAGACTTCCTAAAATCACCTAAAAAGTTGGAACTTCCAAAACACAAAGAACACAACTATCACATTATGGAAAAGGGAAAAAACATTACGATATAATGATCACATTATAGAAAGAGGAAACACATTATGAGAACTAAAAGTGTTTCACGTGCTCTTTTTCTTGAGCGAGGATGAGATGGAATTAAGACTGTCACATAAAACCTTCAATCGACTCAGAAAAGTAAGAACCATCTCTCTTTAGCTATGAAGATTGTCTTGGTAGCACAAAACTTTTCTTTCTCTGCAACATCTCCTCAAAGAGCCACGATTCAGGAGGGTATTCACGTTCAAGCCATGAGAAGTTCCTGAGGAACTGGTTGATATGCTAGAGATCAGGTGGAGCATCTTCCTCTAAAGAAAGCAACCTCTGCAATAGTTGAAGGTAAGAACTTCCTTCTGAAGATATACAGGAAAATCTTGTGGCCAAAGTATACCTGTGGGAATGGTTATCACCACGTATTGAATATGAGTTTCATTTATATCTTGTACACACGCAACTTTATACTCAGTGAATGCATCATCTTCTAGAAAAGGTACAAGCTGCTCATACACAACTCTCATTACTGATTCTTGGCTTATAGGATCCACAACAGTCATTGCCCATTTTTCAAGGGCTTCAGGGGCTTCTTCATTGGTTGTGTTTTCATCCATCCACTCTCCAAAGTTTGATGAATTATCAAGATCTGAATGCTCAAACTCTTGAACATCTTCACATGATAGCTCATTTTCCCATTCATTACCTGGAATCTCATCATCCTCTGTAGAGTGATCTTCTTCAATGCAGATATCTAGCATCACTTCATCTTTAGCATTCATGTATCTTTCTTCTTCTATAAAGTAAGTAGAATCAAAGAAAGATCCATCTGAGTTATATGTTTCCTCTTCATCTTCATCTTCTTGATCAATTTCACATACGGCGTATCTCACAAAGCATTTGTCAAGAATCTCTGACTTTTCAATATCATCCTCTTTAGTGACTAGAACTGAATATTCCATGAACTCCTCTTCTCCATCAACCTCTTCATATGTTGTGTTCCACACTGGCTGCATACTATCAGTGAAGTCTTTTTCTTGCACAGGTTCATAGATGGATTCCACATCGTCCTCTTCACTAGTATGTATGAAAGATTCTCGAGATGTAGGTGAAGACGAGCTATATTGTAAAGAAAAGTCTGCAGTGTCTTCTATTGAAGAATCACTTTCCCATTGATGTTGAAAACAATTAAGATCTGATAATGAAACTTCCATATGATCTCTAGTTCTGAAAAATTCTTCCAGGAAGAAATCATCTTCAAAAAGAAGATCATGCTCTCGCTCCAATTGCAAAACTTCTTTGGTCTCTCTTTTGGATATATCTGAGATAGGTTCTTCAAACTAGCCTTCAAAAGATGAGAAAAACCAATCCGATTCATCATTACTTTGCTCTTGACGAGATTGTTGCACTTTTTCTTCCTCAAAGAAAGTTTTTAAGTTGTACATTTCTTCAGATTCTTCCTCTGATTCATCAACCACATAGACTACCTCCTGATTCTTTTCAATTATCTCAGACAGCATAACATATGTACCAGGACCCATTTCTTGATATAACAATTGTGCTTGAGGATCCTGAGATTTCACCGTCGTGAACCGAGACTTGGTTTCTGGTTCCAATTTGAAATTACCTTTTTTTAATGGAATGGTCGCAAATGACCAATCCAATTGTATTTCTCCTCCAAGATCTTTGTAGAAACTTCTACTTAGCAGCATCCCGTAATTGGCTGGAATGTCAGCTACCAAGATAGTCATCATTATTTTCTTTTCTGGGCAAGCCGCCAACCGTACTTGAGCATCCTTCAATTGTCCAACCAACGGCACTGATTTAGACTCAAGCGAATAACACTTGTCATGCATTTTGGTGCACGAGAGTCCCAAAGCGTTCATCACCTGCAAAGGCATGACGTTGTCCAAGGCTCCTGAATCAATGATACAATTGCTCAAATTATAGCCTCCTATATATAGAGAGAGATATAGAAGGGATTTAGCTTCTCTCCTGCTGGAACGAAAGATTCAAGCAATGTAGGTTGTATGACAATCTCTTTCTTGACATACTTAACAATTCTATCTAGCTGATCTGGATGGTCCTGAAGATACTCTAGCTGAGAAATCTACACCTTTGTCTTCATCATGGAATCCACTATATCAAAATTCATCGAAGACAAATTTTGAGCAGCCTGGACATTTTCATGCGGTGGCTTGGCATTGGAAGTGGAAGCCACTTCCTTCTCCTTTTCTTTTGGTCTTTGTCTATCCTTTCCTTCCTTTTGTTCTTTAAAATGTTGAGTATGTGTAAACATAGGAGTCAAGAGATTTTCATGGTTCACTGCAAGAGAATATTGACGAAAATCCTCTTGTTCTTCCTTCATTATAACGGGTTCATTCTGGAAGTATCCCGCAGTAGAGTTGCCATCAAAGTTGTCTGTCTGTGGTAAGACAACATTCACACTTGGGGAAGGAACAATGTTTGAAATAGGTGCGGCATCCGCATATCCCATGATTTGATTCATCCTTAAATTTTTAGGACACGTGGCTCCAGTATGCGCATCAGTCTCATAAAAAGAACAAAACACTACATTTTGAGCGGCATCCACTGCTTGTCTTGGTGGTGGTGCTGGCAACCTGGGCCTGTAATTATTGAAAGGCTAAAAATTATTCCTCTTGGGCTGATATGGTTGTTGAGGTTGGTACTGTTGCTATGGTTGGTATTATTGTTGTGGTGACTAATATGGTTGTTGTGCAAGTTGCCCCTGAGTAGGTAACTGTCTCTTCATGATAGCCACTTCATTTGCTACCTTATGTAGCAGTGGATCCGCAGAACTCTAAACAAGAGGTCTAATTGAATCTGTCATCATCTTGCCAGAGGTGATCATGTCATCCTCTAACTTGATGGCATTTTCTTGTGCATTGGATAATTCTGTTTCATTAGCTGATCTCAGAAAGAAGGCTATCTCAAAAGGTAGAGCATTAATGAAACTGCTCAATAGAATTTTCGGAGATGGATTGAGAGTGTGAGAAAGGCATGTAACCAGGTGATTAAACCTTGCCACAAACTCCCTCATTGGTTCATTGTTTTCCATCTTTGAATTTAAGAGTTGGGCGAACAATCTATGTCCGTCTTCAGTAGGTTTGAACCTTGCTAAGAATTTCTTGCTCATAGTTTCCCAACTTGTAATGATGCCTGGCTCTAAATGATTGAATCAATTAGCAGCATTTTCGACGAGAGTCTCAACAAAGAGACGGACAACAACATCTTCATGTGATACATGCAAAACTGCGCAAGCTGTTGTGAATGCGGAGATGTGTTCATCAGGATGTTGAGTTCCATCGCCATGGAACTGGGGAAAGTGCTTCCTTGACCCCTTTGGTAACTCATGATGTGCTTGCAAGGCAAAAGGTCCAATGTTATTACCCCAAGGCAATGGTGGTGGTCACCTTTGATTTGAATCATTGTGATTGTTGTTATTTGCATCACCCATTGCTCTAGGCTGGGTTACTGGTTCTTCTTGTAATTCTTCCTGCTTGACTTCAGGAACTATCTGAACTTCTCAAACTATGTTGGATGCTTCTCCAACTTCTGCAGAATCAAGATCTTGAAAGAAAGGACCTGTAGCACCATCTTTTCCCCTTCTTGAATAAACCCTATGAGCCAGGATTATCTATTGCCACGCAAGAGGTGGTAGTACTAGTCTTCCTACTGCAAGATCCTCTTTGTGTTCTTCTTCGTCAAGGATAGCAGTCATGTTTCTCCACTGATCAGGACTTTCCTTTTGTGCAAATATGAAACTCCTTAGGCTGCTAATGATGTCCATTTGCTCTCCTTCCACTCGTACAAGATTTGGTTGTTGAACTGGAGCAGAAGGATGCCAGAGAGTCATTCCTGTGACATAAGCCTAAGCTTGCTTGAAGTTTTATGCCTCATGCCCCATGGTGGGTGCTAGAAATCTGTTAGCATTTCAATTCGCACCTCTAGAATGCAATTTGGAAACGAATAGCTATGCACAGATAAACTACTCTCCTATTGGAAGGGGGAGTTCCCTTTCTTGCTGATGTTCGCTGAAAAGATAAATTAAATGAAACTTCACCAATCTTCTTTTTGATTCTTAGCTACGAGCACAAGGTTATAAAACTCTAAATGCTGTAGAAGAGGTTTTTTTCTTTTTATAAAACTTCTACTACAACTAAGCAAAGACTAATGACGCTTTTAATCTCCTGAGTAAATTTAGAGTAAAGGAAATTAAAAGTGAACAAGGAATGATTGTTAACACAAAAACTTAAGCAATTTTCTTCCAGATTTACACCACAAGACTTATAGTACTTTAATGATGGAAGTTGAAATGAAAGATACAAAAGCCACACATCTGACGACAAAAACTTGATGAATTGAGATAGAATATCAGAACATAATAGGCATGAGACTTCTATTCAATATCACAAAGTTGGCACAACTCTAGGATAGCAATGCTGCAGCAAAAGGTAGGCATACAACAAGCGATCAAACACCAGAGAACAGATTACACAAAGTGAACAGACACTTGGAATATCAAGATTTGTAGGCTAGAATAGGCACAACAAATTTGCTATCACAATTACCATTACATACAATGGGCAAGGATGCCCTTATTTATACTAAAATCAAAGGAGTAGGGAACCCTAAAATCTCCTTGATTAACCCTAACTTGCCAACTCGCAAGTTTTATTACTATTCTAAGACAAAAATACAATAAACAAATGCTTTAAAGCAAAGAAGATTCCAACAAACACAAAGTGATTTCTTTTCCTAAATATAGAATGGATGAGCTTAGTATGAAAGCAAATGCTTTAAAACCAAAAGCATCTGATTTAAAGTTGCTTTCTTTTGAAATACATCCTCATCAACATTCTAGATTTTTGGTGATGTTATCCGTTGATATTCTGGGAAACAATATCTTCTAAAAAGTGAGTGACTGCATCTCTGCCAGGAACACTGATACTCTCTAGAATGATATTCTGATTCTCTAACATTTCTTCACCACTGGCAACCATCTGAAGAAATTCATGAACTTTGCCTATAGCCTTGTCAAATTTCACTATCATTGTGGCAAAATGACTCATCTTGCTGGCACTGATATCATCATTGAAATTACTATGGATGAGAGTCTGGAACTCTGCTTGTACTTCCCTGAGATCATACAGGGTACCATCTTCTCTTTCATACGAACATGGGATCTGCGAGACAAAAGATCTGACGAACTTGAGGATGTTGACTACCTTTTCTTTCCATTCTGTCAATTCTAAAATTTTACTATCATAAGTTTTTACTGTGAAAAGATATTGCGCTTTCCAAGTAGAAACTGTCTTCTTATCTTTAGTTGAATCAATAGTATCAAGTGCAATCTTCAAGTCCGAGATAATGATCTCAAACACTAGTCTATTTTCTACCATGGTCTACTGCAATCCCTGTATGCCTTGGTGTAAATCATGAGTGTTGTACTTCAATTGATAAAGATCTGAAAGCACAACTCTCCCTTTAGTCACAAATTCTTCCACCCAACTGTTCATGTGTCTCCCATAAAGAACCAACTGACTGAAATGTCATTGATCGGCTAGTGATTCTAGATTTGGTGGAAGCAGTAAATCAACCTGTGAAGTGCCATGGAAAAGGTTGGAAATGTATTACTGCAGCTGTCTAACTTCACCTTTGAGAGTTGTCTTGTCTTCTCCATCTTTCAACACCCTTTCCTTCAAATTATTCGCTGCAACCTCAAAGAGATTGACGTCTGTATGGCGGGTACTTCTACCAAGGTTAGCCTTGACAACCGTGAAGTCATCAACCTCGACATCATTAGCACCTCTATTTTCTGGTAGTGTTGCAGTTTCAAGAATTATTTCTCCCTCCGCATTCTTCTCAATGCGAACCTGCTTCTTCAGCTTCTTGTCTTGTGTGTCTTAGTAGACGCTTTTAAGCTCTGTTAAATTCAGCTGATATGAGGGCTTTCTCCTCTTCCTTCTTAGAATGTTTTCAAGCCAGGTTGAGCCTTCATCTCTTGGAAATTCAATTCTAACTTCATCAACTCCTGATGAATCAATGTGTGCATCAGAGTTGCAAACTGGTGAATTTGGCTCTGAATCTATGTGGATAGGAGAAGTGATCGGTGAAGAAGGTGAAGAGACATGATCTGGAGGTAACACTTCAACATGCAGTGTTGGTTCAACAGGAACTTCTGATTCAACTGGTGGTTGTTCTTGCTGGACATGAGTTGGAGACTCATCCTTTTTCCTCTTTAACTTAACCATTTTTGTTCCTTCTGGAAGAACACTCATAGCTTTTACCCTTCATTTTGGCTTGGAAGTGGAAGGCTCTAATGGTTGCACAACTGGCGGATCTACTAATGGAATATCATCCTTCCTCTTAGTCTTCAAGAATATCAAACTATTTTTAACCACTTGACTTGTTCTTTCTTCAATGGAAGTGCTCTCTTTAATTGACCAATTAACTGGTGGCAATGGTTGTTGCTCAATTTGGTCTCTGAAATACGTGGGAAGTAGAACTTCACCACTCTCTGTCAAACCTTCTATGTCTTTTGATAGGATATCAGACATCTGCTAAAGAGTGAACTTGTTGTAACTGCGTTTTCACACTTCAAACTCATTAGCACAATTGGCCTAGAAGTCTTCAACTGCAAACTTGTGCATACAATTCTGACCAAGATGTGATGCAAAAACACCACGAGGATCATATGAAGACCTTCTATCAAAAAACTCAAGACCATATCTGGATGATTCGTTACTGATTGCCTTGGCATCTGCTCCAAATCTACATCTGTAAATACTCATCCCAAGTGGAAAATTAAAAGTCGTCTTGCGTCTACTACACAAAAATGTATGAACTTCATAGGCTTGCCTCAAAAATTCCATAAATACAATTTTGTCTGTAGGATATCTTGGCAACACGGTTGGCTCTCCTGAGAAGCCATATACTCTGATGTAGGAAAAAGTAGGAAATTGGATAAACCAATCAGCCCATTCTACCATTGCTATACTAGCCTCTGCTAAAAACTGTATATACAACTTGTTGTCCATATCTCGCACTGCATGCATCAAGAATGCATCATTCACCCACCTGTAATATCGTTCAGCTTGAGAGATCTCTAACTACGGGAAATGATGATACACATGCTGAGTACCCAGAGTTCCAACAACATTCAAACCTCTGAATTGACCCTGAAAATCCATCAAATACACAAGGTATTATATCATGTGGAATTCATGAGCCCTTTGAAAATCAATTATTTGTTGGTGGAGACTATCACTGATGAGTGCTGACCAATCATAGAATTCGGTTCCATCAACAATCTGGGACATGATGTAAAACATCCAAGGCTGGAATTTGTTAGCATCTGCTTGACCCATGATCTGACTTAGCAAAGTAATCATTATTGCATGTTCCTCCTTGAATTCTCCATGTCCAATGTTCTTTGGCATAATGTTCTGCTTCTCTTTTAACCATCTCTGACCAATCTTTTTTCTATATTTTTCTTTATCATTGTTCCAAACCCTCTTGCATTCTTCAAGTGAAACAATTAATTTTTCTCTCCAAATAGGTATTGTAAAACACTTCTCTATGTCATTTGGCCTCAAGCTGTAGAGCACATGTCCATCTCTTGACTGGATTTCTCTTCTGACTGAATTGTAATGTGTCATGCAAGCAATTACAAACTCGATACTTTGCACTGTGATAGGAAAGGATGCTGCTGCAAGCAAACCAGAGTGTCCTAGATTCCTGATAGCATTATTTCTTGCATCCTCCAAAGAGTGTAAATTGATTACTAGAAGAACTTTATGCGAGTCTATTTCACAAGTTCTCAGGTAATTGTGAACCAACGTCGTTTTGTGCTTGATTTGTGTTGGAGAGTACTGCATATTAGAAGATTTGAAAATTGACTGTGAACACGCCTATGTCAGAAAAATCTTGGACAAATGGCTGAAAATTACTTGCTAATTTTTAGAAAAAAGCAGAGTGTGAGCAAAAAAGCTGACACATGGGTTTTGTAGGCAATTATGTTTCGAAGCAACCCAGATTGTCAGATTTTGAAAAAGCAGAGATTTTCTTGAAAAAGCAGAAAAAAAGTAGATTCCCAAAAAAAAGAAAAACTCCAATCTTCAAGAGGATAATAATCTAGATGGACCCATCTCGACGAAAACTGAAAAAGCTCTGGTCGGATTTTTGAAAAATGATCCCCTTGAAATGAGGACCCTGAAAAAGTGAGCCTCTCTTCTTCCTCAACCCAAAACTATGAAGAACGCTGAAAAAGCACTTGGTTTGGGTCTTCGAATCTTCGTTGTAAGAAAAATAAAAATCTTCCTCTGGATGCAACCTACAAAAGATAATGAAATAAAGAAGCGAAATGCTTGTCTTTATAAATCTTTAGGGCGAAAAAGTAGCTTTATTTGTGTGAGAATAAAACTTCACTCTCACCCACGAAGAAAGCAACTTTTGAAGCATAGATCCAAGTGGATGTCTTCGAATAGGAAGAATCCCTATTTTGTAGCTACCTATGGCTTCATGTACAAGATGATGAAAAATATCTTCTTTTGATGATGTCATCAAACACGAGAGTTGAAAGAAGTGCTAACCAATTTTTCTTCGTTTTTGACACTTCAACACTCATTTTGACTTAAATATGGCCTATCTTCAAGGCAGAAAAATGAAACTATTGACTGAAAAAACTGACTGATCCTAACATTTTGGAGACCTATTAACTAAGATTCCATCCCCTACCTCTGACTGATGATCTGACATCGTTTGACCAAGTTTGACCTCCTGAAAACTATCAACGGGCGAAGATTGGTAACAAAACATGTCAGAAAACACTGTGAACATGAAAATATTCTAACACTGCTCAAGTTGGGCACCCCAAGTCACCTGGGGCGCCTAGTTTCCCAACACTTAGCCATTTTTTCAATTTTTACAACTTCTTCAATTTCTTGATTTGTGTGCGCATTCTGGTGGCGAAGAACCCTTGTTTGGCTATCAATTTTTGTCAACTGGGATGAAACTGAGTTTGATGATCTGGCAAATATGCAAGCTTGATTAAAACTGAGCTGATTGTACTCTCTGTTCACCTCAAAAAACATGTCAAACTGATCAACTCTAAACCGGACTGGGCTAACGGAAGGAGATTCACTTTTTTGAGAAAAACTTCAAAAATATTCTAACTTTGGTGAGTTTGGGCGCCCCAAGTCACCTAGGGCGCCTGGTTTGCCATGCCTTAGAAAAATTTCTGAAAAACTCAAAATTTGTACCTTTTCTCATTTTCTGTGCCCACAGCTCCTGTTTGATCTTTGATTTTGATCGTTCTGATGACTGTCGAGGCAGGATGAAGGGTGATCTGAGTAGTCTAAACATATCTGTGATGAAATCCCAACTTTGACTGACTTTTGACCAAGTTTGACCAACTTGAAATAGGCTGACTTAAGCATTTTTGATGTTTTCTCAAAAAACGTAAAAAAACTAACACTTGAAAGGTTGGGCTCCCCAAGTCACCTGGGGCGCCTAGTTTCACTAGACTTAGTCAAATTTATTATTTTCCAACTTTTCAATCCACCTTGGATCCATCTTGCATCGTTTTGCTTGCATCGTCAAGTCGACGACTGTTCGTCGGTTTTGCGTCATTGGAACAATGTTGAAAACTTGTTGATGAGCTCTGACAGATGAACTTTCTATGTTTATGACTTTCAAGCTCATGCTTCGCCCTCTGAAAAAGTAGAAATGACCTAGTAGAGAAAACTTGGTCATTTGAAGATTCTGTCTGAACCGCACCGATCGTGAAGCAAAATTGACCAATGAGAATCAAGCACAACACCTGAGTTGGAGATTCTATTTTTAGAAGGTTTTGTCAGCATCCATATCTCGAGAAACCCAGAAAACCTAATCTGTCGTCTATTTTTAAAAATTTTGCTTTTTGACTTTTTGATAAAAATTTTTCTAGACTTGTTTCAAAATGCCTTAATGAAGCAATAATTTTGGTTGGGTACAACACTCTTCTAAAGTCAAAATTAAATAAAATCCTTTATTTAATTAACTTCTTCCAAACAATTAAATAATTCTTAATTATTTAATTAAGTCAAAATCATTCTTCCAAATTTGAATAAATCAAATCAAATTTATTTAAATCCTCTCAATCTCCAAAAATAAAATATAATCAAATATTTTATTTATTCTTCCAAATCATGCACAACAATTAAATAAATTTATTTATTTAATTTGCTTTCCTATCTTTTAATTCTTCAAATATCTTCCAAAATCTTCTAAAAATAAGTCTTCTTCATGCACACAAAGTTAAATAATTTATTATTTAATTTCTCTCAAATCATGCAAAAGCAAATCTCAAGTTGAGTTAACGAACTCAATCAACCTTGTTTTTATCAATGTCTCTTAAATTAGAAAAAAACATTCTAATTTATGAATGTCTTATCTTTAAAAAAGAAAGTAGTTAACTCAAATAAAATAGCTTCTGTGTGACACTTTTCTTCTTTTTATTCGCACACATTCCTCAACCATTCTCAACTGTTGATCTTCTTATTCTTTCTATACCATTGATCTTCTCTCTCTCAAGTCTATAAATTGAACCCTCTTCTTCCATTTCATTCATCCAAGCTTTAAGTAAACTTACTCTGCAGGAATCACAGTGTGCCTTTAGCACCAATTCCTTCATTGCTTGCGATCAAACTTGTTACTACACACTACTATCATTGTTGTGAAGCTCATCTTCATGGAGAAACTATCATAGCCGTTCCCATTTGAACATCTTGGAATCATAACAAGGAAGTGCACCTTCTGAGGGCCATATTCATAGACAAGATCATTTGTGATAGGCGATCAATGGAAGCTGAGAATTAAATGAGGTTTGCTTTGTATTGTTCATTGTTTAATTGATCTCTTTTGTTCATTATTTCATTGAGTTTTGGGTATCATTGATATTGATATATTGATTATTCATCATTTAGATCCAATTTTCCCTTAACAGCCACCTAGCCTTAATGATGATGATCATGATAGTGAAAATGCAATGCATGAAGAAGGATTCAATGAAATGCTTACAAATTTCTTTGGGGATGGAAACAATGATAACAATAATGATCATATGGTTGACAGTAACAATAATAGCAAGGGTAATTACCACCAACATAATATTGATGATAACAACCTGAAAGACTCCATCAAGCATGCAACGAAGACACCCGTGTTCAAATTAGGTGCAAGTAGAACCTCAAAACTGGCATACACATTAATATTATTAGAAATCAAGTCACTATTTGGTTGGTCAGACAAAGGTTTCACTACCCTACTGAAGTGAGTTGAAATCTATTTCTTACTTTGCATTGTCAATTGGCATACATAATTCGTAAACATTCATCAACTTCATTTATATTTCTTTGAGGGGATTTTAAAACCATATATTGTGTATAAACAGTCCTAGTATAGATTGACATATCAAACATGTTCATCATAAGTCAAACATTCAATTGATTTAATCTCTGGAAATCTTACAGGGCACTAAAAACTAAAATATTCCCTGAAGAGAATGTGTTGCCATCAACTTGCAGAGAGGTGCGCCTATTGTTGGTTGAGTTGGGGATTGAATATAAGAAAATTCATTTGTGTAAAAATGATTGCATTTTATACAAAGATGAATATCAAAACAAGTTAGAATGCCTTGTATGCAAAGAGAAGAGATATTGTACAGATGTACAAGGTCCTACAGTTCCAAAGAAGGTTTTAGGTGGCACATGTGTATGGAAGCATAACATGTGGTTGTTGATGTTCCATATGTCTAACTAGCCACCAACATGGGTAGCAATGTGTATAGCCACACTATCTAGATCCTTGAAGATCTGTAAACCCTGAATAATGCCCCTAAGCCCTAACCCCTAAACCATAAACCCTAAATAATGCTCCTAAGCCCTAACCCATAAATACTAAACCCCTAAATCCTAAACTGCAAACCCCTAAACCCTAAACACTAAACCCAAGAAACCCTAAACCTCTATCTCCCTATCTCCCTATCTCTATCATTTCTCTACCTCTCAATATCTCTCCCTATGTCTCTGGCCATGTCCCTCACTCTCTATATCTCTTTATTAGTCCTCTCTCTAAACATTAAACCCTAAACCTCTAAACCTTAACCCCTAAACCATAAACCCTAAACCCTAAATAATGCCCCTAAACCTTAACCCCTAAACCCAAGCAACCCTAAACCCTTATCTCCCTATCTCTCCCTTATCTCCCTATCTTTATCGTCCCTCTACCTCTCAATCCTTCTCCCTATTTCTCTGGACATCTCGCTCACTCTCTATCTCCCTATATCTCCCCTATGTCTCCTCTATCTCCTGATATGTCTCCTCTCTCTCTATCTAGCTATCTCTAAACCTAAGCAACCCTAAACCAGACCTAAACCCCAAACCCCTAAACTCTAAATCTAATCAACTCTAAACCTCTATCTCCATATCTCTCCCCTATCTCCCTATCTCTATCATCCCTCTACCTCTCAATCTCTCTGCCTATGTCCTTGGCCATGTGCTAAACCCTAAACTTGAGCAATGCTAAACTCATAAACGTTAAATAATGCCCCTAAACCCTGACCCCTAACCCGAAGCAGCTCTCTCTCTCTCTCTCTAAATCCCACTAGTTTTTCCCTATTTTGCTATTTTCCACCTCTCCTCTCATCATTCTTCCCATCCAATGAACTTTAGTTTTATCTTGTTTCCATTTCATCCTGCCAATTTATATCCTCATCCCTCTTTTCATGTCCTAGTTTTCTTGTTTCCATTTGCTTAGTTGATAAGGGAGACAGATAGAGACAAAGAGGAAGAGAGAGAGTCCTAGTTTTCTTGTTCATTTCCTTCATCGATAAGGGAGATGGAGAATTAACAGAAGGGAGAGATAGGAAGATATAGGAATGACAGGGGGAGAGAGGCAAGAGATAGAGAGATAGGGAGAGATAGCTAGGTAGAGAGAGATAGAGAGGAGACAGATAGGGAGAGATAGGGAGATAGACTAGAGTGACTAGAGAGATGTCTAGAGAGATAGGGAGATAGAGGAATGATAGGAGAGAGAGAGAGAGAGAGGCAAGAGATAGGGAGAGATAGATAGGGAGAGAGAGAGAGGAGATAGATTGGGAGAGATAGAGGAGACAGAACAAGAGATAGGGAGACATATAGAGAGTGAGTGAGATGTCTAGAGAGATAGGGAGAGAGATTGAGAGGTAGAGGGATAATAGAGAGAGGGAGATAAGGGAGAGATAGAGAGATAGAGGTTTAGGGTTTAGGGGTTATGGGTTATGGGTTAGGGATTAAGGGCATTATTTAGGGTTGAGGGATTTAGAGAGAGAGATACTTCTTTTGACATGCAACCGTAAACCCTAAATAATGCCCCTCAACCCTAAACCTGAGAAACCCTAAACCTCTAAACCCTAAATAATGCCCCTAAACCCTAAACCCTAACCCCTAACCCCTAAAACATATACAAACCCTAAATAATGCCCCTAAGCCTTAACCCGTAACCCATAAACCCTAAACCCCTAAATCCTAAACCCCAAACCCCTAAACCCTAAACACTAAACCCAAGCAACCCTAAACCTCTATCTCCCTATCTCCTAGCTATCTCTATCATTCCTCTACCTCTCAATCTCTCTCCCTATGTCTCTGGCCATGTCCCTCACTCTCCATATCCCTATCTCTTCTGGATATGTCTCTGGCCATGTACCTCACTCTCTATATCTCCCTATTGGTCCTCTCTCTCTAAAAACTAAACCCTAAACCTCTAAACCCTAAACCGTAAACCCTAAATAATGCTCCTAAACCTTAACCCCTAACCCCTAAACCCTAAACCCGAGAAACCCTAAACCCCTATCTCCCTATCTCTATCGTCCCTCTACCTCTCAATCCTTCTCCCTATCTCTCTGGATATCTCGCTCACTTGACTCTATCTCCCTATCTCTCCCCTCTATCTTCTATATCTCTCCCTAGCTATATGTCTTCTCTCTCTCTCTAGCTATCTCCAAACCTGAGCAACCCTAAACCCCAAACCCCTAAACCCTAAATCCAAACAACTATAAACCTCTATCTCCATATCTCTATATCATCCCTCTGCCTCTCAATCTCTCTCCCTATGTCCTTGGCCATGTGCCTCACTCTCTATCTTCCTATCTCTCTCCACAGTCTCCTATATATCTCCCTATCATTCATCTCTCTCTATAAACCCTAAACCTTAAACATCTAAACATGAACCTCTAACCCCTAAACAATAAACCCTAAACCCTAAATAATGCCCCTAAACCCTAACCCCTAAACCCAAGAAACCCTCAACCCCTAAACCCTAAACCCCAAACCTAAGTAACCCTAAACCTCTATCTCCCTATCTCTCCCCTCTCTCCCTATCACCTTTGTCCCTCTACCTCTCAATCTCTCTCCCTATGTCTCTAGCCATGTCCCTCACTCTCTATCTCCCTATCTCTCCTCTCAGTCTCCTCTATATCTCCCTATTGGTCCTCTATCTCTCTCTAAACCCTAAACCCTAAACCTCTAAACCTTAACCCCTAACTCCAAAACCCTAAATAATACTCCTAAACCCAAGTAACCATAAATTAGGCACTAAATTAGGTGCTAAATAAGGCACTCAATCAGGCGCTAAATATGACGCTAAATAAGGCACTAAATCAGGTGATAAAGAAGGTGCTAAATTAAAAGCTAAATGTGGCGCTAAAATAGGTACTAAATTAGGTGCTAATTGGCGCCTAATTTAGCGCCTACTTGTTTTGATCGGTGCAAAAAATGCCAAAAATAGTGCCATCCTAATAAATAGCTTGCTGACTTTTTCAAAAAAATGGAGAAAAATACATTCAAACAGTGGGTGGAAGCAAAAAAGGGAGCTAATCACAAGGATTTGTTGTAGTGCACCTTCTAACATTGTCCCAACTCTCAGGCTTGTAAATTCAATTAAGGATTTTCAGGGGTTGGTAGGTCCTTTGGAAATAAATATCAGGGAACTTGTCAAAAAGTTTGATGAATGGAATTTTAGTCTGCTTCCTGTTATTTTGAGTGAAAATGGTGGGGTTAAACCTCTACAATTGTGGAAGGACTAGGCAAAACAAATAATATCTGCTCAAGTTCAGATCATCTGTGACAATGTTGATTTAGATATGTTGAGAAGCAGCATGGATAAACTGATTCACACTGGCATTTTCTTAGAGCAATTTGACAAGGAAGCTAATCAAGTGGTTATCAAGTACACACCCTACAAGACCAAAGCAGATGAACTTGTCAATTTCATTTGGCTAACAGAGGAGGAGTATCAGCTATGGAGGTCCAACTATGTTGACACTTTAGATTTCTAAATTGCTGAAATATATGTAAATGTAAATGTTAATGTTTTGGTGATTATTGTATTATTCATTTATTGAATATATTTGATCTGAGATGATTTTGTTGAAATTAGAAAAAAAAAAAAAAGAATTACTCCCTCTTTTTATAGTATTTATTATTAGTTTATTGTATATAAAATTGGTTGGATCTTACATATCAATTTACAAATATTGTGCTCCTTTTAATTCAAAATTGGTCATGTGTCATGGATTGCATATGTGGAACATAGTTTGAAACTCTATTAAGTATTATCTATATACTTAAGTCAAATTAGGTATAAATATTTGCATGCAAATTAAATTCACTTGAACAGATACATCATATCACTTAAATATTGGCACGCTTGGAAAGATATCCCAAAGCTTTGAAGCTGAGCACCATTAATGAAGCCTAGCTCTATTTAATAGAGCCCAACAACACTTTCTTGAAGCTAGCTTAACAAAGAAAATGGATATGCCAATTTTCCTTATAGCGCTACAAAGGCAAATTGCTTTCTTAGGATTCATCACAAACTCGAGGCTTAAAACGATAACGAAGCCTCACAGAATTGCCTGTTTGCACTTCCTGGAGTTGGAAGCTGTGAAAATGGTGCTTGGGAGGGATTTCTTAATAGATAGGAATAGATACAGAGTGAATTCTGACATAGCTTCTTGGTTCTTGGTGTCATTGCTAGACCTTGGAGGTGTGAAGGTGGATATTCTCATTCTGTTGCAAGAAATTTTCAAGCCAGATTTTTTGGGTAATGATTTGGAGGTGGTAATTGGTGTAGAGATGGGTGTGGGGATTCTGCGGTCTTCTGACCTATCATTGGCAGTTTTTGGGGTAGAGATGGGTGTTGTGGTTTTGTTGCTTCCCTTTCTTCTAACCATGACAGATGGGGCTCTCGCCCCCCACTATCACTAGGCCACCATCGGTTAGAATTTTCTAAGGCGCACTCGAGCTCTCAACATGGAGCTAAATCTAGAATGGGTGTTGCACTTCACAGAGCTGGTGGAAACATGTGATTTCTATGGTTTCCCTTAGCAATGTTTTGATTTTTGCTACGTAATTTTGAAATATTTATGTAATACATGGGAATTTTTTGTAAGATTATGCCAAGGGCATAGCTATCCCCCAACGGTAAGAATTTTTTGAATTAATATCAATTGAATACTCACTTTCAAGGCTTAAATTTGACAATTATATAGTTGTATTTAGGCATTTTTGCTGCACAATACAATCAAAATTTTAAAAAGACCTTATCATATGGAAGGAGAGATTTTGGACAAACTATCCAAATTTATATAGGATTATGCTTATATATATTTGGTTTCTATATAATCTACTTATACTAATGCATGCCACAGTATTTTAAAGGCAACATTGAATAGATTACTATCATAAGAAAATTCCTTGACAGGCAAGGTCAATTATCAAATTTAAGCCCCGTGAGCCACTTTGTAGATTTAAAACATAAAAAAATATTTGCATGCAGATTTAAAACATAAATCAATACAAATGAAAAAAGAAAGTTGTCAGCAAATTGACAAATTACATTATAAATTGTTTATATCATAAATTACTCAACTGTTCGATGAACATTTGTTGGATGGTTGTAGTTGCATTCCGGCATGAAATGCACGGAGTACTAGGCTTGTGAACTTAAATCTCTAGAATCACCCTATAACCGTTATATTTTCAAAGATCAACGATTTAGAAATTGTTGTGAGCTGTCAATGTAGGACAGCTGTCAACCATGTACTAATTGTGTAGTTCAGAAGCAACACGTTGACTTGACTTTTCATTCACTTTAATGTTCGTAAAAAAATTCACTTTATAAAAAAAGAAAAACTTTCTACTGCTAAGTGATTTTATTTTTAAGTGAGAGGCTCAATACACAAGGAGATTTTAGATTGTTCATTACAGTGCTACTTCCTTGGAACAAAGCCAGTAAGACAAAAGACAAAATTCCTAGGCTACGTTTCATCATTTCTTAAAATCTTATTTTGTCAAACTTTGGGTTTAGGGTTGAGAGACTTAAGAAAAATTAAGGAGGACCTAAGAGGGAATTCACAATTTCACATTGTATAAGCATGTCTACCACCACTAGCAGACCAGACAAAGTTTTTGGGAAAGACAGAGCAAGTTCAGATAGAAAAATAGATTATTCTAGATTGCTTAAAACCTCAGGTTTGACTAATGAATACCATGATATTTATGATCCTAAAATCTATGGTAAACTTACTAAAGAACTTAGATTTTCATGTGAGAATGAGGCTGCAAACCAAAAGCAAGTTAATAGTATCAATGTACCATGGGTAACTGGATTAGGGCGCATGATGTTACATGAGGTTTTCCCTTGCCTAGAATTTATCATGGTCTATGCCCACAATTATGATGATAACAAAAGAGCAATTGTAAATAAAGATACCAAAGAAGAAATTTTATCAATTAATGGAGAAGAATTTGGAAAAATGTTGGGGTTTGCAACCGAAGAATTTGGAGACGTCCACATTGACCTAGAAAAGCTTGCTAGTGATTATGAAGAAATGGATGAAAAGGACAAAAATGTTTTCCTAAATAAAATAGTTCAAGAAAGAAACAAGTTGAAAGGTAACCATAAGCCTCCTTATCCTTTGGAAATTTTTAAATCATGGGCTCAGGATACTATTTCCATGCTAGCATTTTGCCTCGGACTGGATAGCAATTGGGAAGTGGATGCAATCCTCCTTGAAATGGTATATAATATCCATTATGGTATTGGTGTACATGTCAAATATAACTTTATTGAGCACATTGTACAATCCATGCATAAACAATTTTTAATGATTAAAGGAGGTTCCACCAAGACATTTAGGTTCACAACCTACTTGTGCTATTTTTTTCTATTCAAATTTAGTGGAATGTTTTAGAACAACAAGCTTTAGATTAAGCCCTATAGTAATGCTAAGGAAAATAAAATGGCTCCAGTATATGATTGGACCACTAAGATAAGCATGCACGATTCTCGAAGGAAATACAATCATTTTGTAGACTACTTTTTGGCTCCATTGCATCAAGCAATTACAAATAGTCCAATGCCTATATTGCCTGTATCATGTAGAGATTTCATTCAACTAGGAAAAGAAATACAATTGGCTTATCAGTACTTACTGGAAGAATATATTGTGCTAAGATTTTATGGATCAGGAGTAGAGCTGTAAAAACTTCCAATACATGTGACAGAAAGGGTTTTTGCATTGGAATATGTAAGGCAGATGTAGAGTACTGATGAACAACACTTTGTCGGTTAGAAAAAAAAGACCTTATTTCCTTCTTTACCTGTTTCATGTGGAGGGTTCACATTGGAGAGAAAAGCATTTAAGGTGGTACATGATCTTTTGAATTTTTTTAATTTTGATTCTATCTGTCACTGGCAGTATGATCCATGTGACACCATTAAAATACTAATTCTGACCAATAGGAATGCTACAAGTAGAATTCAACATCAAAGTAAACCTAATACAGGAGCATCCCTAGTTCAAGAGCAATCTTGCATCAACTAAAAATATTTACATTTCAGTTTGTTTACATTTCAATTCTTTCATTTTCCAATTTAGTTCAGGCGGTTCAGTCAGAAGCAGCTTTCAGCTTGTGGTCCGGTTTTGGCATTTCATATCTTGTGGATTTGGACTTAGCATCTAGACTCATTCATCTACATCATATCAAGAATTCAGAGCATTTGGATCAGTTACTGAAAAGATATCGCTATTAGAAGATCAACTATTTTCTCAAAGCAGAGCATCCTGACAATCTTAGACAAATCAGCTAAAGGAGAAGGCTTGCGGATCATTCCTTGACTTGCAAATCCTAATGACACATCATTCAATGATCCTTGGTTTGTGGCCGACCTTCCCTAGAGGTACGCACGTTGTTCCATTCATTTTTGGGCATGTTCTATGCATTTAGGTCTGACCTATCTGTGAACACGTTACATCTCTTCATTGAAGTTTGTGATCTTCCTTGTTTGATGTGGAGGAATCTATTGGTCTGGAGATGATATATAATGGTGTAATAGATCCCTAGGAGAGTAGTTCATATCATAGTGATAGTTGATAGTTTCGATTTTGTGTGAGGGAGCTTCAAAGCTTTATCTTGCGCATATATGTAATCAAGCCTGTGAGCCCTAATTGTAAGCTAACATATTGCCGGTGGATCTTTATTTTGAATTCTATGATATACTAAATGACTGAATCTGCATTTGCTTCATTTCTTTGAGTTGTTTCCATTGTGTTCACTCTTACTGCATGGTCTAGACAGTTCATTCTGTGAACCCTCCTACTGTGACTGCACCAAGTGGTATCAGAGTGAAAGTTCAATTCTTTGGAGTGAATTGGCAAAGGGGATTCCGTAAGATCTTGTTGTGAACAGATCACCTATTTGAGGCAGGTTACTTGTGCACAACCAATCACCAATTGAGAGGCAGTTGTCTCTTGTAGCTCGATCACCAAATTTGAAGCAGTTTGCACTTGATCCTAGGAAGATGCCGCTGCGAAGAGTTCCTCCTGTTGGTACAATGGCTAATAGAATGGATGAGATGATGGAATTGATGAGAACAATGTGAATTCATTTGGATGATGTTGAAGAAGATAGGCAAAGAGGATTGACACCCAGACCTAATGTTGAAAGTGAGGATGAAGAAGAATTTCAATCTACTGAACAAACTGGCGAAACCCTAGAAGGTAATGAAGAAGAAGAATCAAATCAGGTAAAGATGTTGCGAGCTATTTCAAAGATTAGAAAGAGACCTAGAGTTGATGTGCCAAATTATACTGGTAATTTGAACCCTGAAGAATTGATTGACTGGATAAATGACATGGAAGAATACTTTGAATATGAGGAGGTTGAAGATCTGGAAAAGGTGAAATTTGCAAAGACAAAGTTAAAAGGACATGCTGCTATATGGTGGAAAGAGTTCATTTAGAAAGAAATAGAAGAGGGAAGGAGAAGATTACAAAGTGGGATCAGATGGTGACAAAGTTGAAGAACCAGTTTATACCTGCTGACTATGAGTTGGAACTATTGAAAAGATTGCAAAACCTGAGACAAAAGGAGAAATTTGTGAAGGAATATACTGAAGAATTTCATAAGATGATCATAAGAACAGGACACAGCAAAGCAAACAAGGAAAAAGTGGCTAGATACATCAATGGACTGAGATTAAACATTCAAGAGGAACTAAGCTTGGTAAGGATGACATCTTTGGAAGAAGCATATCAGTTTGTCCTTAAGGTTGAAGAGAAGCTGAATAAGAGACATGATCAGAGACAAAGAGGTAGAGGAGTTAAATTTCAGAGAGGTAGAACATTTTCTAGAGGAGACAGATCATTTGTGGAGTAGAACAAGTTTGACAACCCCTTTAAGAAGGATGACAAAGACAACAATGCTTACCGAAGAGATGACAAAATTTTTTACCGGAGAGGAAACCCTAGTGCCTACCAAAATGAAGGGTATAGAAGAGAAGGTAGAGGATTTGATAAGAGAACATTTAGAGGTACTTGTTTCAAGTGTGGAGGTGAAGGACATAGAGCATTTGAGTGTAATCAGGGTAGTACAAGTAAGAGGACAGCAAATAGTGGAAGAGTAGCCTATGTTGAAGAAGAACCTATTGAACTAAGTGATCCCTGTTTAGTTGGCAAACCTAAGAAAGGAGAATCATTGGTGATGAGGAGAGCACTATTTCAAGTAGAAACAAATGAGGAACCACAACAGAGGAAAAGCTTGTTTAGAACTAGATGCAAATCAGGAGGTAAGTGTTGTAAAGTTGTAATTGATAGTGGTAGTTCAGATAACCTAGTTTCAAAGGAGATGGTGACTAAGATGAAGTTGGAAAGATTGAAACACCCTAAACCTTATCAGATAGCATGAATTTAGGATGATCATAAGGTACTGGTGAGTGAACAATGTTTGGTGAAATTTCATATTGGATCTTATCATGATGAAGTCTTGTGTGATATTATGCCTATGGATTTTTGTCATATCTTGTTGCGTAGACCTTGGCAATATGATAGAAAATATATGCATGATGGAAGAAAGAATACATATACTATAACAACAAATGGAAAGAGAATTACTTTGATTCCTTTGGAGGATGATCCTAAGAGTGAAGTGTGTGGGAATGCTAGAATCTGTTTGGTAGACGGAAGAAAATTTCTGGATGGTTTGAGACATGAGAGTATGTGTTATGCCTTGATTCCTAAGAAGCCTGAAGCATTAAAGGAGACTGAAGAATCACAACCAGAGGAGATAAAGGAGTTGCTGACAGAGTATGAAGACATCATATCAGATAATGTACCTGAAGGATTACCACCTATAAGGAATATCAGTCATCACATGGATCTTATACCGGGAGCAAGTTTGCCTAACAAAGCAACACATAGAATGACACCGATAGAGAATGAGGAATTGAATAAACAAATACAAGATTTGTTGAGAAAAGGTTTGATTAGAGAAAGTTTGAGTCCTTGTGCAGTACCTACAGTTTTGGCACCTAAGAAGGATGGAGAATGGAGAATGTGTACTGATTCTAGAGCTATAAACAAGATCACAATTAAGAATAGATTTCCTTTACCTAGGATGGATGATATCATGGATTGTTTGAGTGGAGCAAGATATTTCACAAAGATAGATTTGAAGAGTGGATACCATCAGATTAGAATGAGAGAAGGAGATGAATGGAAGACTGCTTTTAAGAAAAATGAAGGATTGTACAAGTGGTTAGTGATGCCTTTTGGATTGACAAAGGAAGAACATT
This sequence comes from Cunninghamia lanceolata, assembly GCA_027924645.1. Taxonomy (NCBI): domain Eukaryota; kingdom Viridiplantae; phylum Streptophyta; class Pinopsida; order Cupressales; family Cupressaceae; genus Cunninghamia; species Cunninghamia lanceolata. The sequence continues at coordinate 1,374,303 of BSBN01001232.1, forward strand.
TGTGGCATATTAGACAAGTTTTGCAGAGATTGAGAGAAGAGAAATTGTTGATAAACGTCAAGAAGTGTAGTTTCATGAAGGAAGAGTTGGTACATTTGGGATTTGGGATTTCTGCAGAAGGATTGAAGATGGACCCTGAGAAAGTAAGAGCAATTGTTGAATGGCCTATGCCAGAGAGCATTGGAGAGGTTAGATCATTTCATGGTTTGGCTAGTTTCTACTAGAAGTTCATCAGAAATTTTAGTTCAATTTGTAACCCTATGACAGAGACAATGAGAGGTGACAGAAAAGATTTCAAGTGGACATCAAGAGTAGACAAAAGTTTTGAGTTGTTGAAGCAGAAAGTGACAAAACAACCTATTTTTGCATTACCAAATTTCAATAAGGTATTTCAAGTTGATTGTGATGCAAGTGGAAGTGCAATTGGAGTAGTATTAAGTCAAGAAGGTAGACCTGTAGCATATTTCAGTGAGAAGTTGAATGATGCAAGGAGAAGATATTCAGTTTATGATCAAGAGTTCTATGCCATAATTCAAGTCTTGAAGAAGTGGAGACATTACTTGTTGCCTAAGGAGTTTGCGTTGTGTACAGATCATAAAGCTTTGCAGTATTTGAATAGTCAAGGTAAGTTGAATCAGAGACATATGAGATGGGTAGAGTTCATGCAGAGTTATACTTTTGTGTTGAAGCATAGGAGTGGTAACTCAAATAAAGTTGCGGATGCCTTGAGTAGGAGAAGAAACTTGTTGATAGAGATGAGAGTTGAAGTGTTGGGTTTTGATGAATTGAAGAACATGTATGAGGGAGACACTAATTTTGTAGAACCTTGGAAAGCATGTAAGGAACCTGTTGTGACATATAGGAGTAAGTGGTTAGACTATTTCATTCAAGAGGATATGTTGTTCAAAGGAAATAACTTGTGCATACCTAGAAGTTCAATGAGGGATAATTTGATCAAGGAGAAGCATAGTGGTGGATTGGCAGGACATTTTGGCATTGATAAGACAGTGGCTTTGGTGAGTGAAAATTACTTTTGGCCTCAGATACATAAGGATGTTCAGAGATTTGTGCAAAATTGTAGAGTTTGTTAAGTTGTAAAAGGGAGTAGTTAGAACACTGGATTGTATAAACCTTTGACAGTACCGGAGAGACCTTGGGAAGACATAAGCATGGATTTTGTAATGGGATTGCCAAAGACTCAGAGAGGACATGATTCAATATTTGTAGTGGTTGACAAATTTTTAAAGATGGCTCATTTCATATCTTGTAAGAAGACAACAGATGCAGTGCATGTAGCTGACCTATTTTTCAAGGAGATTGTGAGATTGCATGCATTACCTAGGAGTATAGTTTCAGACAGAGATACAAAGTTTGTTGGATACTTTTGGAAGACACTTTGGAGGAAGATGAAGATAGATTTGAAGTTCAGTTCAACTTTTCATCCACAGACTAATGGATAGACAGAGGTAGTGAATAGGAGTTTGGGGAATTTGTTGAGATGTTTGGTTGGAGAGAAAACTGAAAGTTGGGATTTGATTCTTTCACAAGAAGAGTTTGCATACAATAATTTAGTAAACAGGAGTACCAAAAGAACACCTTTTGAGGTTGTGACCAGAATAAATCCTAGAGGAGTTGCAAAATTGAGAGATATTAGTACAGAGAAAAAGAGAAGTGCAGAAGCAGAAGAATTTGTAGATTACATGAAGACAGTGCATAACTAGGTGAAGAAGCATTTGGAGGATATGAACAGTAAGTACAAAGAGAAGGCTAATGAGAAGAGAAGACCTAAAGAATTTGAAGTTGGAGATGATGTAATGGTGTAATTGAGAAAAGAAAGATTCCCAGTTGGGACATATAGCAAGTTGAAGATGAAGAAGTTTGGACCTTGTAAGATACTCAGAAAATTTGATTCAGGAAATGCATATGAAGTAGAGTTACCAGAGACATTGGGCATATCACCTATTTTCAACATTACAAATCTATATCAGTATCATGAAGCAGAGTTTAGTGATAGAATGGAAGAAGACTTGAAGTAGTTGCCACACAAAGCACCGAAGCAGATAGAAGACATTTTGGACAATAGAATTAAATGTAGCACTAGAGGAGGACAATACAGAGAATATCTTGTGAAGTGGAAAGGCGGACCAGAAGAAGACTCATCTTGGATTTCTCAGGCTAAGGTGGATCGTCTTGGTTCTCCTCTAGCCCCAGGAAAGTGAGGGACTCACTTTTTCAATAACCCTGGATGTCTGATGTAGGAGCATCCTTGGTTCAAGACCAATCTTGCATCAACCAAAAACATTTACATTTCAGTTTGTTTGCATTTCAGTTCTTTCATTTTCTAGTTTAGTTCAGGTGGTTCAGTCAGAAATAGTTTTCAGCTTGTGGTCTAGTTTTGGTATTTCACATCTTGCAGATCTGGACTTAGCATCTAGACTCATTCATATACATCATATCAAGAATTCAGAGCATTTGGATCAGTTATCAGAAAGATATCGCTATTAGAAGATCAACTATTTTCTCAGAGTAGAGCACCCTGATAGTCTCAGACAAATCAGCTAAAGGAGAAGGCTTGCGGATCATTCCTTGACTTGTGGATCCTAATGACAGATCATTCAATGATCCTTGGTTCATGCTGACCTTCCCCAGAGGTCCGCACGTTGTTCCATTCATTTGTGGGCATGTTCTATGCATTTAGGTCTAACCTATATGTGAACACGTTACAGCTCTTCATGGAAGTTTGTGATCTTCCTTGGCCAACACGGAGGAATCTATTGGTCTGGAGATGATATATAATGGTGTAATAGATCCCTAGGAGAGTAGTTCATATCATAGCGATAGTTGATAGTTTGAATTTTGTGTGAGGGAGATTCAAAGCTTTATCTTGTGCATGTATGTAATTAGGCCTATGAGCCCTAATTGTAAGCCCACATATTGCCGATGGATCTTTATTTTGAATTCTGTGATATACTAAATGATTGAATCTGCATTTACTTCATTTCTTTGAGTTGTTTCTATTATGTTTACTCTTGCTGCACGGTCCAGACAGTTCATTCTGTGAACCCTCCTACCATGACTGTACCAAAACCCTTGCTTGAAAACTTGAGAAACAAGGATTCTTGGGATAAGGTCAAAATAGCAATGGAGAAAACTGCTGCTGAGAAAGGTATTTCTTTTGAACAATTGTTAGTAGAAATTATGGCATTGCACCAAAATATAGGAGCACTAGCAGAGAATCAAATCAAGAGGTACAACATTTTTTATGAAAAAAGTGATAAACCATCTATTAGAGTAAAAATGTCAGAATCTCTAGATATGTTTGTTACAAGCAAAAATTGGTCACAATAAAAAATTACTGCCTTTTGGTCTATGAGGAAAGAGCTAGGTGAACCAAGAACTGTTGTAGAGTTTAGAGAAATCGATGAAGATGACGAGTTTAGTAAATTCTGGAATATAGAGCATCCCTATGAATGTGAAGATGAAGAAACTGATAATGAGCCTGATGATGATAGGGATGAACAAAGCAATTTCAAACCTGGTTTAAGTCAGGCCACAAAAGAAGCATATACTTTAGGAGTAGCCATAGCTGAAAATATGGGTTATCATGGTGGTGGTTTGGGGTCCCAAGGACAAGGCATTTGGAACCCAATAGATTTAGTCACTAGAAAACCAATTGATAAACGAGGCCTTAGAGCTGAATCAGCTGATAAAATAGACCAAGGGTATACAAGTATAGCCGAAAGAATTCATTTTCTTACAATTTCAAATCCTAATCCTCATGGTCAAATGCAATCACAACTTGGACATGCCCATGGTGGAGAGCCTAGTGCAACTGGCACTACCATTGGTGAACTTAGTCAACATGCGCTACAACAACAGGTCCAACAATAAATTACACACAAGAAGACACCAATACAAGATACCACACAAACACTCAATGATCAAGGGATACAAAAGAGACAAAGGATTATGACAGGTCCAAGTCCAACTACTAGTTCCACCACAAAGGAGTTATTTCTAGGCACTCCCCTAGTTAGTGTGGCTGCAACAGAAATTGCAAGTACTCCTATTCCTTCACCATTCAAGCATTCCCTTATTCTTGTATCCCTAGGTTTTGATTACATTCAAGAGTTTAAAAATAAATCAGAATTGTATAAAAGAGAAAAGAAGCAACTGGTGGAGAGTGTGTCTGTTGTAACTTTAGAGCCTGCAACAACCATGATATTACCCACATTTGACACAAATTTAGAAATCATGGAGTACACAATTGTTGTTCCCATAGTTCAAAATAAACTAGAAAATTAGATGGATCGATCTGAATTTTAGGTGAGTAGTTTGCAATTTGATTTTTCTGGATTAAAAAATACTGAGAAAATTAATATATCAAAGAAGAACAATGAATTGGTGTACACATCATTGCTAAAGCATGATAGAGAGAAAAAAAGTTGCAGAATCATATAGAAAAATTATAGGCAGACTTAGCAAATGAGAAAGTAAAGAGGAAAGCAACAGATAACAAGAGCAATGAATTAGAAAAAAAGAATAAAAAAATATGCCTCTACATCAACAAGCAAAGAGGATAAACAAACAAAGGTGGAATTGAATGGACTGAAGCAAAGGTTAGATGAGAGCAAAAAGAAATATGATGAGGAAAAATCCACTTCAAAAAAATTAAGACAAAGCATTGGGAAAGAAAATGAATAGTGGGAACAAAAATTGGAGAAAGAGAAAAATAATGAAACATTGGCCGCAGAGCTTATGGAAGCAAAAAATGAAATAAAATCTTGTCAAAATAAGTTAACTGAATTTTGTAGACAAACAATGAGGCACATGAAACAAAGGATCTAGGAGGAAATAATGCAGAGGATTGATCATTTGTGTGAATTGTTTTAATTGATTGATGCCATGAGACTACATCATAAGAAGCTGAGCAAATATTTAATGGATAACAAAAATGTGCAACTACATGTAGAAGAGAAATCTGCAAATCAAGTTCTAGAAACAGTCTACAAAGCCAGTGACAATGAATTGATTTCAAAAGGCATTACTAATTGGATTGAATCCTCAATGAAGGTGACATCTATCATTTAAAAGTGTTCAAGAATGCGTAAAACAACAAGATTTGTGATTGAGGCTGCAACAAAGATTAAGAGGAGGATGAAAAGGTAAGGAACTTGACAAAGCTTGGTTTGCCACAAGCTTTTGACACAAATGAGCGATTCATTGGAAAGGATAATTTTAGAAAGAAGATGGAGGATGCAAGGAAGATTGATTTAGACCAGTTTCCTCATAACCTAGATGAGACAAATTTTTGGATTGCATCAAACCACTGATAATCTTGAATGTATCTTTGGTTGAAACATTCAAGTCAGGATCCAAATTGAAATTTGATCATACATTATTAACAAAAATTCAAGTCAGATAACATCAGCTAGAAGAAATGACAATTCCACCACTTGAGCAGTGGAATTTGCTAAAAAAGTTGTTAGAATGATTTGATATTATTAATATGAGTTTCCAAGTTCCAACTCAGCTCTGTGTAGTGTTGTCTTTGAGCAAGATTTTACATTGCCTCTATGTATTCCTTCATTTGGAAATCAATAGAAAACTCAAATTCAGTAATGTGTTGATGTTCAATTATCTGTATTATTTATTTTATCAATTGAATAAAAACTCTGGTTTCAACTACTAGATACACATTCAACGATTGCTGATGTTCATTGTTCTATATGATACTATTGAACCATTAATATGTTAAGCTAATGTTATTTACCATTTCAAATGTTTTAATCACATGCCATTGAGACCGCCCGCTATCCCTCTGGCTTCAGCAGTGTTTATATCTACGATAGCGGGGTAGTGGGGAACAGTCTAGATTAAGTCTAGGCCCATCAACTTGCATGCTATTTAACCTCCTTAGTCATCCATCTAGCAGCTTAACTTTTTAATCATCAGATGATTAAGATTAAAACATCTTACCGCATATTTGCCCATGTGCTTTATAATTCCTTTAAGTAGCTCATTGTTTAAAACCCAATGCAACTCCTTTGAAATATTTCAAAAAATTTCATTTCATGTCTTCTAAAGTCTCTTCAACGGTCCAGATAAAGACACACGTCATCTCCCTGCTATCCCTCTAAGAGATGAAAGGTTTTGGTGGTCCCCCTGCGGGCTAGCAGGGAACGACCCAGATTGACTCTAAAGATGTTGATTTTCAATGCTTTGCAACACCTATAGTGGATAATGGGTCCCACTTTGACAGACAACATGTGTCACTAGCCCGCTATCCCTTTAGATTTCTTAAAACATTATTTTATTCAAGCGGGATGGTGGAAAGTGGTCAGGATTCAATCTACGAGATCCAGCGCTCCCATTAATGTTCAACTATGCACATGCGAATTGTTTGTGACTTAAAAGTGGACATCCCTAGGTTGATGGGACAAAGGGACATAATTCACATAAAACTTTGGGGTCAAGACTTAAGATAAAAGATGAAATATTTAATCCCTTTAAACATTTTGACGCATAATGTTCCCAACCAAGCGGTGACTAATGAGACAAGGCAAAGGGGCCAATAACACTGACGGGTTTGATGGCTTAAGTGTGAACTTGGATGATCGGGAACCAAGGGTAACAAGTCAACTTAAAAATATAATGCAAAAGGCTAAAAGGTTAGGTTTATGTATGAAATGAAGACAAACCCTAACCAGTGGATCAAATGGTATGTTGTAGGAGTATATTTCATTTTCTGACCCAGTTGCGGATAAGGCATTGATCAAAATAATTCATAAACTGTGAAAAATGATGTAGAATCACATATCAAATCCAAAACCAAAATTCTACTTTACTGCAAATTTTTTTATGTTTTATGCACAAATCAACTTTAGCAAGGAAATATTAAACATTGAGTTGAATGATGAATCATTGAGTACATGTAAAACTTATCAATATGACACAATTAAAATATGAAATAATTAATAATATGTTAATGTATTCAATTTGATTCACAATTTCAAGGAATACAATATAAAATATCATCAACTATAGTTTTGGAATATGATTCATGAAATGCAATATAAATACCTAAAAAATTCTAATTTTCTTCCATTTCCCAAATCGAGTCAGGGTCCTCAAACTGACATTCAAATAAAGTAAAAGAGTCATCTTGATTCTGAGTCTGGTCTTCCTAACACCCTCAAGCAATTTTCCAAATTCTTGTCTAGTTTGTTTCTTATCTTTGATTTCAAAAACCCCAATGCACTTAAAACTCTCTCATCTTCCATCGAACCCAATATCACTGTTTGACATAAATTAACAAGTTTGAAATATTCTGATATCGAATCACGCAATATTTCACTCTAACCCAAGTTTTTCCAAGCCTTTGTTATTGATCCTTCTTTGAAGGGATTCTCCATGGCATTAAACTAGTCTATCATACTTCTTGCAAACCGACTGCATTGTCCTCTAAGTTTATTTCCATCTATAATTCCTTCTATTGTCTGTCAATTACATTCTGCACTTTTTGAAAAGTATGCGGTCAAGGTAGTTACATTTTGATGAAAAAATATTGGGCTATCTCAGTGGCCTTAAACCCAAAATTGAGGATACACAATAGACATGGCTTCAAGTATTTCTTCTTGAGGGAATCGATTATAAAGCTCCATTGAAAGATTGCTTGCAATTTCCTTCAAATTATTACTAGCAGATTCAACAATGCCATCAAAATCTTACTAGCAGATTCAGCAATGCCATCAAAATCTTCCTTTCTAACAGGTACTTCTCTAATAGAGCACTTGACCATCTTAGAATGGTGCATTGGTATCTCAAATCCATGTACAAAGGCACATAACTCCTCGCTTGCATTAAACTATAAATAATTTTCAAGATGATTCAAATCTGTAATTATCTACCACCTATAAAAATTTGGGCTTTGAGAAGTTAGATCTAGATATAGATTATCAAGGGCCATGCATGTCATTCTATGTAGTTTGGTATACTCATAGATATACATAGTTCTGTCTTGCGCTTTCTTCACAAGATTGTTCATTTCATCCAGCATGGGGAGAAGACTAGCTAAAGTTAAAGTGTCTCTAGATCGCTTAACCTATGTAAGAGGTCAGGAGCTTTGTCTACTATGTTGAGATGCTCGTACATTATTCCAATCAAGGATGGATATTCTGAAAGAACTCATTGTGCTAGTCCATGCAAGGAGATCCATCTGGTATCAACATCCTTAAGAAGCTTGTTTCCTATTCTTATTCCCTCAATAAAATTTTGAAATTCTGCAAAATGTTTGGGACTTTGACAGAAGTATGCATGGAGCTCGCGGACTAGATTTTCAACTTTTCATACTGTAGGAAACTTGCTTACAATTTTAAATGCTAAAATCATTTAGTGGGCCATGCAACGAATGCCAAGCATGTATGGTGCACAAGTAGTTTGTAATTTTGTGTAAAGACCGGTCCTATGACCTTGCATTACTGCGGCTCCATCAGTTCCTATGCACACCAACTTTTTGGCAATTGTCAAGTCATCCGTACCTGCAATTTCATTAAAGACTTGTTAACTAGTTCAAATAAATTTTGTGATGTTGAACTATCCTTCATTTTATGAACACAAAGTAGATGAGCTCAGCGGACATGTTCTTTTACAATATACATGTGCATACAGACCCAAGAAGTATTATCTACCACAGTAACTTCATCTAAAGATAATGCAATGAAGTTTGACTCTTTTACATTCTCCATTAAATATTGCTTTTCCACCACAGTGAGACAGTTTTCCCATTCCCATCCAATGTTTATTGACCAATGTGTGCTAGGATAGTGAGGAACACTCAAAAAATATAATAAATTACTATACTCTAGGTAGTCTGTCATAGGACGCCTTCTGGACAAAATATGAAAAACAACTCATTTGAATAGTTTTTTTCCAGTTGTGCTCCTTCCATTTCTTTTCTAAATTGAGCCTTGATTGTACCTCCACTTGCAGAAAGCTTTGTCATTCTTTTCTTTTTCTCATCATATTCCACGGCATACTTCACATGAAGACATTCTTCATTTGATTTCCATCATACTACTGATGTTTCCTTTCCATTTATGATTTGTTTTCATAAACTTTACCGATATGCTTTTCTATATTGTCAAGCTTTAGCTGCAATTTCTTGTCTCTTTTACATTTCCAACTACAAATCACACACTTGGATTATGTTGGCTGTTCATCTTTGTTTTCTTTCTCCACTAGTTCAATGAATGGGTACTTTGACACCCAATCAAGCTAAAAATTCTTTGACATTTCCCACTCGCGCCCCATTTTTTATTTGCCTTTTCTTTTCTTGTTACCAACATCATCTACAGTACCAACATTTTCATCCAAGTCAATTATCTCAATTTGGCTAACTAGGGTATCCCTTGGAACATCTTCTGCAGTATTGCCATCCTCGTTCTAGCTAACCAGGGTATCCCTTGGAACATATTATGCAGTATTGCCATCCTCATTCTGGCTAACCAAGGTATCCCTTGGAACATCTTCTACGATATTTCCATCCTCATTCTGGCTAACCATGGTATCCCTTAGAACATCTTCTGTAGTATTGCCATCCTCATTCTAGCTAACCAGGGTATCTCTTGGAACATCTTCTGCAGTATTGCCATCCTCATTCTAGCTAACCAGGGTATCCCTTGGAACATCTCCTACGGTATTTCCATCCTCATTTGACTCAATGGCAATCCCACCTTCTGGTGGTGGTGAGGTATTGTGAATGGCTTCTTCATTAATATTTGGTGCCAGAGTTGATGATGTAGCTCCATCTTGATTTGATGGATCAGAAACATTACCAATTCCAAAGTAAGACTGTATACTAACTCCACATTTTCAGTGTTTGATGGCCTCCCAGTCCCTTCACCACCCTGAGGAGTCTTACCCTTATCGCACTTGCGGCTCGACATCTTGATCTCTCACTTCAAATAAAAGCTGGAAAATGATGTCTTCTTGTTTAAGAAGGACAAACTCATAGAATATAGATCTCATTCCCTACTAAATATCTTCTTTAAGATTGAAGCAAGAATGGAAAAGAGATAAAGAAATCTTATAACACTAATACTATGAAGAAATGATTACTCACCTTTAAGTTTAGGTTTTCACTAACTTGCTATTCATTAATGCAGGAATGCCTATGTTGTAAGTTTGTAACTTTGCCTAAGATCAACTTCAAGGTTCCAACTCCAACTAAAATCCGAATCGAGAGCTCACAAGTTTAGAACTGAACAAAATGTGTAAGAATAAATCAGAGTTTCGATTGTATATATATATATCAATCCATATTTGGCAAATTCCATAGGAATTCCTAATGGTATATTAAAAATTTGGCAAATCCCACGTGATTATATAAGGAATACGTTTAAGTGTCAGTGAATCAAACCTTGACGGACTACATACTTTGTAATTTCCAAGGTGAATATGGCCCTACAATTAGCACAGAGGTGTCATGGAAATTGGCGAAATGGCCCCTCATAATCAACTACTTGTAAATTTTAATTGGTTCAGTGACCATTTAATGGTGTTGGCAAAATGTGTCCCAATACACAATGTTGTTTTAATAGTATTGGTGAATATATAGGTGATTTAGTACTTGCTTCCGAGATTCCAGGAAAAAATATTAGTCGGCCCATTTGAAACGTGTAGTTTGTTATGGCAAAAATATTACTTCATTGATTCTCATAAAGTAAATCAAGGGAGAATGGATATGCATTTGATTAATAATATGTAAAATCTTGATGATTTGACCACCCTATTGGATGCAATTTATTGGCTAATTCTGACTTGGCCGATCTGCGATATTCACCAATTGGCAAATATTCACCACTAAAAAAATCTTTGCTCCTAGATGCTTGCAAAGTGGTCAAACTACTTATAGTGTTGTTATAACTACTCATATTGTCCATATATCTTTGGCATTGTCTCATAAAGGCATGGTATAGTTGTGTCCTCTCATCCTAACTACCCATTGCATCTCTATAAGACATGTGCCTCATGAGGTTGGACTAATTTGGACACTTCAAGGCATGGAAGAATGATTCAATCCTTTTACACATTTTAAACAGCATCTTCAAATTCTCTTTATGGCTCTCAAACACCTTTTTCTCATGTCATCAAACACTGTCTAAGTTGAACACTCCCGATTTTGAGAAAGTTAATCTAAAACTTGCATTTCAACCAGGAGCAGTCTTATGGTCCTATTTCACATTTGTTGTACCAATACTCTTGTTAATGGCTTCTTCTCACTATCTTTTACTCCTTTGTAGAATCACTCTCTGCCTTGTGAAGGACTCCATGATAGTTCCTTGGATGCTCAAATCTCAAACAATATTTGTTTGATTTGAAACTACTTTGGCAATGCCTCTATCCCTATTCTCTGTCTTGTCATTGTCCCATGATGTTTGTCTTGGCTCTATCTTCTTGATGTTGTTCTATGATCTTCAATAGGACTTAGACCCTAAACTACTCCTAGATTTCTATATACAAACCTCTATGTCTTCATCATGAAGCCAAAATGCTTTTGTATTTTATTGTCTCAAACATAAGAAACCTTACATGGAACCTCCATGGGCCTAAAAGACCTCTGCACTGCACTTCCTTTGATGATAGCATAGATCCCCTACATTTATAAAACAATGAACAATTTATCATCATTGTAATATTCCTTTGTAACTGTCTCAAACCCTTCTTGACACTTTACAGGCCCTTCAGATCTTGATAGAATCTTCAGTTGTTGGTAACATTTTAGATAATGATGAGACCTATAAACTCTTCCAGAAGATCTGCACTTTTAGTAAAGCTTAGTCTTACTAAATCTCATGTAGATCTACATGATTCCATGTACTAAACATAAATAGTTGAAGACTCCATGAGTTTGTGTGTGGTTTTTTGCACCTTCAAAGTGTATATCATCCCATACAAGGTTTCAAAATAATTTATCACATTTTGGCAGACCTTGAAACTTGGCAGACCCTTCAATTGTTCATGCACTCAGTACACTATCTTCCTCACTATATACTATCATTGCACTATTTTTTGCAAGTTTCTGCATGGTATAAACAATGACTTTCTTTGAATCTTCATTGTGCTCTACCATAGTACATTAGTCTTGTAGACCTCTATTTCTAAACTCTGTCAATAGTCTTTGACACTATGAGAAACTTTACTTTTGTAATAGTCTTCTGAAACCTAGTAAAGGCTTTTGACTATTGTTGAACATAGTTTATAACCTTTGGGTATTAAAACACTCCCTTAACACATGTTTTTCTCCTTATAGGACCTATTTGACACTAGGATTTAGATAGTACTCCAAAATATTTCCTCACCACGTTTCTATTGGGAGAGTGGTTTATGATAGTGCAGTGTTTCAAAGATGGTTCCAATTTTGATAGAGTCTCCTTACTCAACAAACCTACATGACCTTATACTATAACTCTATTGGAAATTTGGCTAAGCTTGATGGTTGATGGTATTGTCATTGATGGCAACAAGAAAAGGAACAAGCTTGGAAGAGAGATTTTGGTCCGATGAAGAAGACTTAGTCATTTTGGCTAAGTGTTGGTAGTGTACAGAGACAACAACAGAGAGACAGTGTTTGGATTGGTATTAGTCCGCAGTTGAAGACCAGGTATTGTGGTTCTGGTATGATGTTCCTAACTCTTAGATGATCTTATACCCAAAGGTTCAACTTTTGATCAGTTCTAGAAGTATATCTTCAAATGGCCTAAGTCTAGTAGAACATAATACAATACAAATTAAACTAGAACACACATTTGTTTTGTTCCACATTCCTTTGGTGTTAGATATTTAGTTATGTGGTTTTGAGGTGTTGTAAACACTTGTATGAAGTGTCTAAATCTAGAGTTGTAGAGTCTGAGGTCCACTGGAAAGACAGTTATGAGTCACTGAGTATCGCTACATGGTTTGACAGTGACTGGCTGTGACAGAGTCTATGTTCCAGCAATCCGCATTTTGACACATGTTGATATTATGTTCTATGGTTCTAGAGGTATGATCTATGATGTCTAAGGAGTTTTTGATATGATTTTGAGTAATTATTGTGGTCTGCAATGAAATTTTTGATCTGATAGTTAGACTGAGTCAGTAACAGTCTGTGTTTGAGGCCAACATGATAGTTTGATTTGTGTGCAGTAAGTTCTATTGATTGGAACTTTATCCTAAGTGGTTCTATAGTTGGAGCCAACATATGAGAAGGTGTTTCAAATGTTATTTGGGTCCACTATGTATTTTGGTGAGTAGATTTGGCCAACAAGCTACAAGTTTATTGACTATATGCTTCATCTAAGTAGGCCGACCTAATGTGAAGATTCTAAGTGTTGCGGATATATATATGAGATAAAATTTAGTGTTTAAGAGATGCATTGCAAATGTGAAGGTGTCTATGCGACATGTGAAGTATAGTAAGTGTGACAAGTGCAGAAGAAGAGAGATCTTACTTGTTGTAAAAGCAAAGCGGTGAAACAGAGCAGTTAGAGATGAAGAGTTTTGAGACAGTATTTCTGTGCTTCATTGGAATTTTAATCATGCATGTGTAGATGCAACTAGAGCAATTCAACTTGGTAGTGAGCCATCCTTTCTTCCTTCTTTCTTTCTCTAGGCAGTGAGCACTTCTTTGGGTAGTGAGCCTCCTTGTAATTCGGTATTGATATTACATAATTATTGTGAGCTAACACTCACCGTGGTTCTTCCCATTTTTGGGTTTTCCACATAAAAATCTTGGTGTTCATGTGTGATGCTTTGTGGTTGCTTCTTCTGTGTTTAATTTGCTTTGTTGTTGTTTGTGGTAAATGGACTACTAGTTTAATAAGTGAACGATTTAATAGAATACTGATTCACCCCCCTTCTTAGTATTCTAGGTGTTCAACAGACTCTATTTAACACTATTCATGGACTTACTTAACTCTGATGCAGACCTCAAATAATGGGTTCTTAGGCTTTCCCTTATAACTGCTATGAACCTTGAAAATGTAGGTACCTTCATGCTTCTTATCTAAACCTTTTTTCAAATCCTTGAATCTCTTCTTTTAGTTGACACTAGGTCTGCTCATAGCAATAGCTTGACCATCCTATGTAATTTTATAAGTGGGCAATGATATCCATCTTGTGTAACATTGTAGAGATCACATTTGCATTCTATTGTTCATTAGACCTTCCAAACCCTGTTATCTGTCTCAAAACATACAAAATGTCAAAATGTGATGCTAGAGCATCCAGTGGTGTAAGGGAAATCTTGCATCACCCAAAAAAAGATGATGATTCAAAATCAATGATGTTGTTTTCATTTCTTTTCAAAATTAGTATTTCTGGTTCCATAATCGCTTGAATAATGATGTAGAACTTTTAGTTTTTCCAAATTGCTATTTTTGGAAAGTTTACATTTGGGCACAGATTAAAGTAAAAATTTACAGGAAACTTTGTAAATGAAAAATAAGACCTTTGGTGAAGGAATCATGCAGAGATCATTTGTGAGATGAAAGATATTAAAGTTTTCGTTTCCTGAAAAATGCTTGAAAATTATTCAAATTCAGGTTTGAGGCACTACACGGCCATGTACGGGCCCAAAAATGGGTGGAACTGATAGATCTGGTTCTTAGCACATAGAGCACTCTGTGAGCTTTCTAGCGCTTCAAACGATTCATCAATCGGACACCCGAATCAAAAGTTATGGCTCTTAAAAGTTGACCTATTTTTGGAGCGAGATGCAAAATTTGAAATTTGGTTGGAGGCCACCAAAAAGGCTATTAATAACCATTTTTGGGAACCCTTGGCAGTAGTATAGATAAGGGGGAAAGTGTAGAGTCAAGAATAGGTAGGAAATTAGAAACCCTAGCTGATTTGGGGTTACAGAAGGTAGAAGATTTTAGAGTCTTGAGATAGGAAGTTGTAATGTGTTACAGCCTGTGGAGGATTCATCCTCTAGTTGTATTTGACCTTTTGTAATGTAACGAGTTGTCCAAATCAATAAAAGAACATTATATTTTCTGTGTACAATTTCTGTTGTTGTGTGTTTTATTATTTACCCCCTTCATCAAGTGGTATCAGAGCAAGGGTTCCTGAGTGTGTAGACAGATCGTCGACTGTGAGGCAGTTTATACGAGGACCTGAGGTTGTGGGTTTGCTATGGAGATCAAGATGCCTCCATGAAGAAACCATGTTGGAATAAATGCTTTGACAAAAGAGGGTTTTAGAGCCCTGCAAAGGCAGATCGATGCATTGCAAGAGGAGCTGCGAATAGGGTTTGAGCCAAGAGCAAGAGAAGAAAGCGAAGATGAAGCTGAAGAAGATCTATCTGAGGAAGAACAAGAAGTTGCAGGAGATCCTACAAAAATTAGGTTGTTGAGGGCCATTTTGAAGATCAAAAAGAGGCCAAGATCAAAGCTTCTACTTATTCTGGAGCTTTGAACCCAGAATAGCTTATTGATTAAATCAATGATATGGAAGAATATTTCAAGTATGAATATGTGGAGCATCTAGTGGTGTAAGGGAAATCTTGCATCACCCAAATAAAGATGATGATTCAAAATCATTGATTTTGTTTTCATTTCTTTTCAAAATTAGTATTTCTGGTTCCATAATCGCTTGAATAATGATGTAGAACTTTCAATTTTTCCAAACTGCTATTTTTGGAAAGTTTGCATTTGGGCATGGATTGAAGTGAAAATTTATAGGAAGCTTTGTAAATGAGAAATAAGACCTTTGGCGAAGGAATCACACAAAGATCATTTGTGAGATGAAAGATATTAAAGTTTCTGTTTCCTGAAAAATAGTTGAAAATTATTCAAATTCAAGTTTGAGGCACTAAATGGGCATGTACGGGCCCAAAAATGGGCAAAACCAATAGAGCTGGTTCTTAGTGTGTAAAGAACTCCATGATCTTTCCAATGCTTCAAACAGTTTGTCAATTGGACACCCAGATCAAAAGTTATGGCTCTCGGAAGTTGACCTATTTTTGGAGGGAGATGCAAAATTCAAAATTTGGCTAGAGGCCACCAAAAAGGCTATTAATAACCATTTTTGGGAACCCTTGGTAGTAGTAGAGATAAGGGGGAAAGTGTAGAGTCAAGAATAGGTGGGAAATTAGAAAACCTATCTAATTTTAGGTTACAAAAGGCAAAAGATTCTAAAGTCTTGAGATAGGAAGCTATAATGTGTTGCAGCCTGTGGAGGATTCATCCTCTGATTGTATTTGATCTTCTGTAATGTAATGAATTGTCCAAATCAATAAATGAACATTCTATTTTTTTATGTGCAATTTCTATTGTTGTGTGTTTTATGATTTACACCTTCATCAAAATGATCCTCGTGCTTCATTAACTGTCTCTGCTCTATAGTGTTGCATGCACTATCCAAGATGATGGTTCTTCTAGATCTGATAGACCTTCCTTTATCTAATAGTCCCACACTATATATCCATCTCTTAATGGTGATAAAATCCCTTTTTCTTCATTATATAACTGTCTCATATGATACTTTGCATCTCTATCTAGATCAACATCACTGTTTAGTCTATCTATGTCTGACATGCTCTTTAAGGTATACAAATCTCATCACTCATTTGTCCACCCCTGATTTGATTTATCTTTGCAAAATGTTGATTTGAGTCTTCTTATGGAAACTAGAGCACATGTGGATTTATAGGCTTTGCATATTATCCTCTTGCCTTATCACATACGCCTTGATTCCCAATGGTTCTACAATAGGCATTGGTATCCTCACAGTGAACTTGCATCAAGAATCTAGAGCTGATATTCTTTTGTAATTCTGATAGAATCTACACAAATAAGATGTCCTACAAGGCATTGTGGGTACCCAATGTTTATGGTTGTCATTGGTCAATAACCTCAATTGTAATCTTGAAACATCAATAAAGACTTCATGGCTTGTGTTACTTTGATTTCTTCTTGTTTTTGGTAGTAGCATGCCAAATTTAAGTATATCTCTTAGGCTTTTTAGGCCAATCCCCTACAAGAGTCATATGCTAGGAGAAAAGCTTAGGTTGAAATGGATTGACAAGAATTTTAATGTTTCTTCATAATAGTGCTGTCTTATAGGCATTTAGCTTAGCATCTACTCTACTTTGTATGATCCTTGACAATACCATTATCCTACAGTGAGAGACACAACCCTCAGATGATCTTGTAGAATCTCTCAAACTTGGATATTTGAAGTTGATTGACACCAATGTTTCTTTTTCATTATAGCAGATCTCTTGCATGATTTGGATGTCATCGGGGTACATCTCTACTTTTATCTTTGCATTGTACATTGTGCCTTACATTGTATACAATCCTTTTTGCACTTGACATTTCATAGACATGTTTCATAATATCTTAACTCATTAGCTAAATCCTTTGACAGGGTCTAGACCACTTTGATCAAGATTCATGAAGATCATAGGGTTTACAAATGATATAAAGAGAATATAAGCATTTAGTAGACCCTACTAATATACTAGTATTACTTGTCACTATCTTTTGTAGGTCTCTTAACATGGCTTCTCAGGTTTAAGATTTCATTGAAGTTTGAAAGGCCTAGGAATGAACCTTGCACTTCACTATCTCTATATTTACTATTGTAAAGGATCTACACACTATTGTTTTATATCCCTCTCTGTCACAATACCAAACTCTTATCTCAGACAAGCTTTTGCATTTGTATTCTATGCAAGTTTGTGGATCTCTGCACTTCATCTCTCTATCTTTTATTTCTTTATGGATCTCTATGCTCATTGCCTCATTAAACATTGTCCTCCTCCTCAGCTGTAAGTCTCTCAAAGGGTTTCTTTTGCTTCAGATTCACTATACATCTCATCAAGCCCAATAGTTGAAAATACACAATGGGCATTTCAAACCATTGAAATCTCTCTACATTTCCATGGAGTCTCTAGATTTGTGATATTTGTAGCTTCTTTCATGATGAAAGCAAACTCGTAGGTTAGAAAGAAGAGTTCTAATAGTCTCCTCATCAATAAGAAACCCTAAGAACAATCAACCAAACCCTAGGACTTAGAGACCTATTCAAACTAGTGTTTCCCTCCTTCAAATGTACCTGGCCTTTGGAGACAATAAGGTAATTTTTGAAAAGTTTAAAGTTTAAACCAACTTTAAGAGCTTTTAAAGCCCTTTTAACTCATAAAAAGTGTCATACTATCTTGTGGGAACACTTTATCATATTTATGCATTTATGAAAACTTGATTTAAGCTTGTCAAAACTCAAGACTCCAAAAAAACTAATCTATGGCCACAAGACCTGATTTTTACATAAAAAATACCTTGTAAACACGAAAATAAAAACTTGAATAGGACTACTAAGCAAGAGATTTCCCTAAGAGACCCGAGGTGACTATTTGGACCAAGGAGGCACAAATAAGTAACAATTACAATTTTCAAACCCTTATTTTTCTAATGTCATCTATAGGGATGCATAGGAAGCCATCATGAAGCTATAGACTTCAAGGATCAAATCAGGGAATAAACAACCACTAGAGAATGCTCGAGAAAGAGTTTGCATAAAGAGAGATGAAAAGATTGAAGAAGATGCTTCAATTTATGTGAAATTGACATATTACAAATGTACAATAGCGTTGTTTATATAGGAAAGTGCGGGAGAAGGTAGGTAAAACCAGCCGAACAAAAAAACTAAAACTACCTAAACTATCAAATAATAATTGGTTGCCTAAGTAAACTTAAGCAAGTAAATAAGTAAAATCCTATTTGCTCTAACACCCCCCTTAAGTACAACTTAGGGAGAAGAATTATTATGCAAGTCTAATATGTAAAATGCAATATATGGGTCCCGGCCACTAGGCCATGTTTTGTACCCATGCACAACTAATCTCTTGCAAACAAAGAAAAAGAGAAAACCCTATGGAACAAAACTCCTCTCCAAAAAAGAGATAATGCAACTAGTAGATCATGTGATATATGGAGGTCTTCACAATACCCCCCAAGAACTACATCCATCATGAGAATAAAATACAATTACCCCTCCAATGAAGGGAAAGATAGAGACAACATTGCCCCCCATAATGAATAATCTCCTACGAGAATGGTAAATTTCTGAAGGCAAAACATAATCCGATGCTTACAAACCACTTGTCTCACCTTAGGAAGAAACAAAACCATGTATAGATGTAGGTATGCTTCCCATTTAGGATATACTTTGAAAGATGGAAGCATGAAGAATGATGATGATGTCTCTGAAAACTACTCATGTGTCTCCTTGTCTAAGTAGAATGATGATGTCACAATCCAATCAGGTACATCCCCAATCAAGAAGGAAGGTGATAAACTAGAACTATGTGGAAATTGATATAGAACAAATTCCAAAGACAAAAATATGGAAATGTGTCCTCCAACCAAATATAAAAGACAATGATGGTCTTGCTGATTAGGAATGATGGAAGTCCTAATAAATGACTCTAGATAAGAAGCCAATAAAAGTGAATGTGGATCAACTATCTTTGAATAAGAATCAAGAACCTCTGAAACAACCTCAACGGAAGTGTCAAAAGACTCCAAAGTATCACAATCATGGGTTATCTTCTTTGAATAAGGAAGAGGCACAATAGGATCATCTAGGAATGGCTGAATATTAGGATTTCCATATGATTCCCAAATGTGAGTCCAAAGAGCATGAGGACACTCAAAATCAACAATAGATTCCAAAATGTCATCATCAACATGCATAACAATGACTCTTAACACAAGATGCCTATTTCTTTTCCAAGCAAATTTTTGATGAGGAGTGTCAAGTTTGGGAACAAGATTATTCAAATATGGAAACAAATGAATCCCACTAAAATGAGTAATGATGCCATCTCTCCATTTTTCATAGTTCCCCCTCTTCAAGATGATCAAAGAAGAATGAAATGTAGAACCCATAGCTAATTATGAAAATTCTTAAAATCTCAAAGATAAAACCATCACATGAATGTAGAAACTTCCAAATAAGATATGCAACTAAAAATGAACTCCCCCCACAAATTGTACCTCTCCTAGTGTCAAGCTATCCAAGTTATCAAACAAATGCCAAAAAAGCACAAAACTCAATAGATAGTACCTGGTGTTGAACTAGAAAAAGTGCATGGACTGGATGAAAGAGATCCTCAATACCTTTTCGATGCAGCAAGAATGACAGAAATTAGAGATCGGTTTACCAAATTATGAGCGCAGGAGTCCCAATAAACAAGGTTAAATTCAAGCTGCAATACATACTGATAGATAATAAAATCAAGTGGATTAACCTGCACCAAGTTACGAGGTTGGCAAAATCATCTTTCCAACAATATATGGAACTTGAAATTCTGACTCTATATGCCCAAGATATCCTCCGTGGAAATAAATCATTGATATGGAGCCCACTAAATAAAAGAGGGGGTCGGATTATGGTGCAGAAGCACCTAGAAAATCATGTTTTCTTTTGTAATAAGGTCTATTTGACCAATGCATTTTCATTTCAGTTTGTATCTAGGTTCATTTTGTAAGTCCCAAGTGACTTAGGACACTTTTATCAAATTGTAACGGCATAATGCTAAAAATAGGGCAGTAGGGCAGTTGGAGGCTGTTTAGACGGTTGTCTCCCAATTGTTTGGATTGGTCTCCCAGCCGCTTAGAGTCAGTTTGGTATTCCTCAGGGCGAGTTGATAAATACCCAGAGGAATGAACCAAATGATCATTGTAAACAGATCGAAGAAAGAGTGTGATTGAATGTAATTGTGATTGTGCTATGGAGAAATACAATCATTCTGTTCCATCAATTTGATTTCTATTTCCTGTAATTGCAACTTGTATAGCTGTAGATTTTTGTTCTCTCTGTGCTTTCCATTTTGTTGTTGTATGTCGTTGTGAAGCATTCCACTAGTGAGATTTCTATCGAAATCAGTGGAATGGGTTCGTTGTATAAATATTTGTTTTCATTTTCTATTTTGTTCTATTGTTCAGTGGTGCAGAGGATCCAGACAGTACGTTTTGCACAGTAGGTTGACCTAGCATCTCCATGTGCTAGGGTTTAGAGAAGGTAGACTGTACGACGGTGTATCAGCATAGCAAACCCTAAGGTGGCTAATAGCAATTGTCACACTGACGAGCAGAGGTTGAAAGTGACATCAGAGTGATCAGTTTGTCGGCAACTCTGGAGAAAGCCCGACTGATAGTGAAAGTCTCACCAAGGATGTTGTTTTATCGGTGCATCGGACAAGGCCTATAAGTGCTCGCCGATGAGATGGGTCTCACCAAATTTAGAGCAAAGTGGAGTCATCGTTGTAAGGTGGAGTCTTCCATTGTGCACTCCCCATCATATTGGTATCAGAGCGGGAAAAAGATTTGGGCAGCAAGTTGAACTGAGGATTTGCAGGAGTGTTGGCATTTGGGTGTTGTCTGTGAATGTTTATGTCAAACAAAGAAAGCGAAACAGAGGCAGAGAGGATGCCTCCCAAAAGTATGTCACAGGACGCCGTTAAGAACTTGATCGAGGAGATGCTTGAATCCAAGTTGGGAGAGTTCAAGTAGTCCAAAAGCAAAGATAGGGAAGATGAAAGTGACAACGATGAAGGCGATACAGAAATTGAGGAAACCAATAAAAAGACAAAGGAGATACCAGCAGACTAGAGAGCATTTGTAAATGCATTGAAGTTAGTCAATAGGGACACCATAGATGGGTTACTATGTATAGTGGAAGTATGGAAGCTGAAGAGGCGATTGATTGGATTGAGGCATTAAATAATCATTTCAAATAGAAAGAAGTCCCTGATGATAAGAGGGTTAAGTTGGCAAAGGGAAGATTGAAGGGATCTGCTCTTGCATGGTGGAATTATGAACAAGGAGAGAGAGTCAAGGAGGGGAATAATATGATAACCTCCTGGGAAAGGATGAAGACCAAAATAAAGGCACAATTCTTACCTCTGGACTATGACGTGCAGATGTATAAGAAATTGCAGAACCTCAGACAAAGAGACCTTGATGTGAATGCATACACACAAGAGTTTCATAAACTTAGTCTCAGATCAAAGAGACAAGAAGAAAAGTCAGAGAAGGTGGCTAGGTATTTGAATGGCCTAAGGATGAACATCCAAGATGAGATCAGCATCTTAGCACCAGAAACAATGAACAAGTGTTTCCAAATGGCCTTAAGGGATGAAGAGAAGATAAAGAGAAAGAGTGAGCAGAATAATAGAGGTAGAGGTGGACAGAATTTTAGAGGCAGAGGCAGTTTTGGAGGAAGAAGTCCTAACCAGAGGCCTAGTGGTGAGTCTAGCCAAGAAGAGCAAGTTGGGGACTCCAGTAGTAGAGGAGGCTACCAAGGAAGAAGGCCTAATGGAAGAGGTGGGACAAGTGGATCAGGTAGAGGATCCAAATTCTCCAATATGAGATGTTATAACTACAATCAGGTAGGGCACCCGGCATACAAGTGTCCCGAGAAGGCCTTAACTTCTCATGGTGGTGAGAAGAGAACCACTTTGATTCAAGAAGATGCAAGGAGTGTGACATCTCCTAAAGTGAATCTAGCATTCGAAATGGGAGAAAATCTGATGCTCAAGAGGACGCTGCTCAAGGAACCAGTGCAGACTAAACCATCACAAAGAAGGGCTTTGTTTAGAATGAACTGCAAGATCCAAGGTAAGGTTTGTAAAGTAATTATTGACTCTGGTTCTACTGATAACATTATATCTTTGGAAGTAGTGAATAAGTTGAAGTTAGAAAAGATACCCCATAGAAGTCCATATAAAGTCAGTTGGTTGAATAAGGGGCAGCACGTACTCATCAATGAACAAGCATGGGAAAAATTTAGTATTGGGGGGTATAGAGACAAGATTTTGTGTGACATCCTTCCAATGGATGATTGCCATCTTCTACTAGGCAAACCATGGCAGTTTGACAGAAAGGCTCATCATGATGGAGAAAAGAATGCTTACTCATTCCAAAAGGATGGTGTGACTTACAGGATACAGTCATTGGTAGAAGAGGATCCACAACATGTAGGGTCTAGTGTAATGCTAGTAGGAGAGAGAATTCATGGACACATTAAAGGAAGGTGATAGAGTAGGTTTTGCTTTGATTGGGAAGCCTAAGGGGGAACAAAAGAAAAGTGTGAGAGAAGTAGAACCTAAGGAGGTCAGAGATTTGCTTGAGAGTTACAAAGGAGTGATTGCAAAGGATATACCTAATTCCCTACCACTAATCAGAGACATTAGCCATCAGATAGACCTCATACAAGGAGCGGTACTTCCTAATAAGGCAGCATATAAAATGACCCCACAACAGAATGAAGAGATAGCAAACTAGATTCAAGAACTCTTAAACAAAGGGCTAATAAGGAAGAGCCTTATCCCATGTGCAGTACCTACTATTTTAGCCCCAAAGAAAGATGGGAAATGGAGGCTTTGTACCGATTCTAGGGCCATAAATAGGATAACCATCAGGTATAGGTTTCCTATTCCTAGAATAGAAGATCTAATGGATTGTTTGGGAGGGGCTACTTATTTCTCCAAAATAGACTTAAAGAATGGGTATCACCAGATAAGGATAAGAGAGGGGGATGAGTGGAAGACAACTTTCAAAACCAATGAATGGTTGTATGAGTGGCTTGTGATGTCATTTGGTCTTTCAAATGGCCCTAGCACCTTTATGAGATTGATGAATGAGGTGTTGCAGGAATTCATAGGGAAATTTGTGGTAGTCTACCTTGATGATATCTTGGTGTTCAGTAAGAGCAAGGAAGAGCACTTGGAACATTTGGAGATAGTCTTGAAGAGGCTGCAAGATCAAAAGTTAATGATAAACTTGGAAAAGTGTGACTTCATGAAACAAGAATTTGTGTACCTAGGTTTTGTCATCTCTAAGGGTGATTTGAAAATGGATTCTTCCAAGGTAGAAGCTATTTTGAATTGGCCTACTCCTAGGACAGCAGGAGAGGTCAGAAGTTTCCATGGTTTGGCCACATTTTACAGGAAATTCATTAATAACTATAGTGACATTTATGCACCTATGTTGGAGACCATCAAGGGTGGAGGTAAGATGAAGTTTGTGTGGATGAGAGAAGTAGATAGGAGCTTTGAGAGTCTAAAATAGAAAGTTGCTAAATTCCCTGTTTTAGTGTTACCTAATTTCAATAAGGTTTTCACAATTGAATGTGATGCAAGTGGACTGGCCATAGGAGCAGTGTTGAGCCAAGAAGGCAGACTAGTAGCCTTCTTCAGTGAAAAGTTAAATGAAGCCAAGAGGAAGTACTCCTCTTATGACTTAGAGTTGTATGCCATGGTACAAGCTCTGAAAAAATGGAGGCACTATTTGCTTCTTGAAGAATTTATTGTATACACTAACAATCATGCTCTCATTTTTTTGAATGGACAAGAAAAGATCGGCCATAGACACAGGAAATGGGTGGAAAGTCTTCAAGCATACACCTTCATCATCAAGCATAAGAAGGGAATAACCAATAAGGTTGCTGATTCTCTAAGTAGAAGGGTGTTGACAGTGCAAGAAGTGCAGCTACAAAGTATGGGTGTTGAGTCACTCAAAGGATTGTATGAAGAGGACCCATATTTTAAGGAGATTTATAGGGTATGCAGTGCGTTTGCCAATGCTTTCCACAGTGAATTTTTAGATTATACATTGCAAGATGGACTTTTGTTTAAAGGAAGCCAACTATGTATCCCTAAGTGTTCAATGAGGGATAATATTATGAAGGAAAAACATAGTGGTGGTTTAGGAGGACATTTTGGGCTCAATAAGACCTTAGATCTTGTTGGAAGGTTTTACTTTTGGCCAAGGATGCAATCTGATATCAGAAGGTTTGTTGAGAGTTGTATGATTTGCCAGAGAGCAAAGGGAGTCTCAACCAATGCAGGACTATACCAACCTTTGCCCATACCAAACAGATCTTGCGAAAGTTTAAGTATGGATTTTGTGATAGCATTGCCCAAGACAAGGACAAGTTATGATAGTGTGTTTGTTGTGGTAGATAGATTCAGCAAAATGGTGCACTTTATTCCTTGTAAAACCACCAATGATGGTAGTTACATTGCAGGTTTGTTCTTTAAAGAAATTGTCAGGATTCATGGATTGCCTTTGAGTATTGTATTTGATAGAGACAACAAATTTGTGGGACATTTTTGGAGAACCTTGTGGAAAAGATTGGGTACAAATTTGTCTTTTAGTTCAGCCTATCATCCTCAGACTGATGGCCAAACTGAGGTTGTGAATAGGTCATTAGGCAATCTGTTGAGATGTTTGACAAGAGAACATGGCAGTAGTTGGGATGTGGTACTTCCACAAGCACAATATGCCTATAATGATTCTACAAACAGAAGTACAGGTCTAAGTCCTTTTGAAGTTGTCTATGGTAGTCATCCTAGAGGAATTTTTGAATTAAGAGATGTTCAAGGGTTGGACAAAAGGAGTGGACATGCTGCTACATTTATAGAGGCTATGAAAGAGATCCATCAACAAGTTAGAGATACTCTACACTAGAACAGTCAGAAGATCAAGGCTAGAGTGGATCAAAGAAGAAGGGATGTGCAGTACCAAATAGGAGATACGGTCATGGTTCATCTCAACAAGAATAGACTACCCATAGGAAAACATAGTAAGTTGATGATGAGAAAAATTGGACCTTGTCAGATTCTGGAGAAATATGGTCCTAATGCTTACAAAATTGAACTCCTTGATGATATTGCTATTTCACCTATATTCAATGTTACTAATCTGACATTATATAAGAGTCCTAATACAGGCGAAGGTACATTAGATTCTGTCCAAGACAATACAAAGTGGGTGCAGTATTTACCACCTAAGGAACCATCAAAGATGGAATGTATCTTGGATAGCAAGACAACCAAGAAGACCAAAAATTAGACCTATTTTGAACACTTAGTCAAATGGTAAGGACTTCCAGACTCAGAGGTGTTGATAACTGAGAGGGGGGGTGAATCAGTTATCCTAATTATTTCTTCTTTTTGAACTTTCTTATTAATCAATGCAGCATTAATTCAAACAAGCAAACATAACCATGAAAGGAGATACACATGACACAATATTTTTGACATGGAAACCCTGTTAAGGGAGAAAACCATGGGGTGATTAACCCAAAGATTATTCTCTGTTAGAAGAATAAGGAATTACAAAACTGGCACTTGCCAATTAGGGCTCACTGCCCAAGCACACTGCTCACAAGAGGCACACTGCCTACAAGAGACACACTATCTACAAAAGAATGTTATACAATACTTGAACTAATTGGTAGCATCCACATATGCTGGAGTTTAGTTTCGGCTAGGCTCAGTACACTAATCTGTTGCACTTCATCTTTCCTCTTCTCTTATGCTGCTTTCCTTTCACATACCGGACCTTCCTTACTATTTCTTCTCTGCTCTGCTTTTATTCGCATATCACATGTCACCACACAACTTCTCACAACTAAATCCATCCTATATATATATCTGCACAAGTGATTTCATTATCTTTCTAGTTGGCACCCAGAATAGTCAATCTTCTCACAAACTCTGTTCTGTCAGCTGAATCCTTGCACATCAAGTAATGCGGATCAAGTATATGCTTGTAGAAATCATTAATCATGTCGTCCAAACATGATTCATGCCTTCATAACCTTTACCACCATCAGTAACACATCTGGAGAGTAGTCTGATGTTCTGTCAGTCAGTTCTTCCTCTGTTCACACTGTCACTCAGGAATCCAGTACTCAACTATTCATATCTTTTTCCTTGTCCATCACCGGAGGCTAAATCCTTGGAATCTATTCCTCAAGGTAATCCTCTTGACTTTCCCAAATCCGTACTTCACCAAGATACTTCCTTTGAGAGATCCGGACCTGTCTGTCGGATCTTGCCATAAGCTCTGTTCTTGTTTACCGGACCTCAACAATCTTCATTCTGACTTCTGGTAGAGACACACCATGTCTTGCGGATGTGTGGGATGAACTTTGTTGCCATCAATGACAACAATCATGAATCCATATAGTGTCTCTTGCCAACAATCTCCCCCTTTGGCATTGATGGCAACACTTAATGAAAAATGACTAAGTGCTTACACTATGCTCCCCCTTGGCTGATGCTCTGTTATTATATACATTTTTCGGAGCTCCCCCTTAGTTGGATTCCTCATTTTTCACTATTCTTCACTCCCCCTTTGACATCAATGGCAAAGGGTAGGGTCCACATACCAAAATTTTCAAAAATTTAACTATATTTAGCCGCATAAGTATATATATACAAGTTGTACTTACATATACTTAAGTATGTCTGCAAAAGTGTCCTTCAACTGTACAACTTCTGTTGCCCAACTCTGCTTCATCCTGTCCAAAATTGAGATATGCCCACTCAACAGGAATGCAAACGCATCTGCCCTTTTTAGATCTATCAGATCATTTGTCTAGGCTGTGATTTGAGCTTCACTTATGGCCTCATGGATGGCCTCTAACTTAGGGATAATAATCCTTCTAAGTTCACTCATCCGGTTAATTATGTTCTTTCTTTCCTTCTCAAAATTCTTTATTGCATTTGTGATTGCAATAGTCTGACATTCTTGATTTATTATGGAGGATGAAAGAGGATCAAAACTTTGAGACAAGCTTAGTAGTTTGTCCTCTTGCTCTTTTATTTTCTTCTCAATCTCCACTGTTACCTTGGACCAGGAGATACAAAATTTGTATATTTCACTGCCATCCTTAAGAGCATTTTCTAAGCTCTTTATCCCAATGTTCATGTTTCTCCTATCATTAATGATCAAACCCTGTACCTTGGAGAACCTTTTATCCAAAAACTCCTTCCGAACCTTTTCTTCAACTAATTTTTCTAGAGAATCAAAATGTGTACTAACACTGTTGACTAAGGTTTTGAGATTTCTGGAAGAGGAGGCTGTGGGATCCTTCTGAAAAGATGGCATGATCTTTCCAACACTCCGGATGCTACCTCCATAAGCTCACAGTCTTCCATGTGAGATTTCAGTAGTTTCTCTTTGACTTTCTCATTTGCAAATGAGGCTATTTTCATTGTTTGCACCGGTGACAAAGAGTCAAAATCTAACAGTCCTTTTAGTAGGTCCGGTTCATCAATTTCTATAGTGGCTTTTGTCAAGAATTCTTGAACAGTTTGTGCAGTGTCTCTTGCTGGAGACAGATGTTTCTTCTCTTCTGCAACCTTGGAGCTGTCCTTTGGAGTTTTCTTTCCTCCTACATTCTCACCACTAGCAGTTGTGGTCTTTTCTGTTGAGGTCTTCGCACTGTCATCTTCTTTTTCTTTTACCTCTACTTCTTTCTCCTGTGATTTTTCTTCTCCTTTAGATCCGGAGACTGTAGGGGAAACCGGAGGAGAAATGCTAGTCTATTCGGGGCCCACCTCTTTTGACATTTTCTCAAGAGTTTCTTTTGCAACATTTGTGGGGGAGGGGTCAGTACCCAAGTCCTCTATGATAGGAAGATTAAATCTTTTCAAGGTTTTCCGGAGAATCTCTTCAGTGTCCTTGGCTACCTTGTCGGTCTCACCAAGCATAAGCTGATTCATCCTTGCTTTGCTCCTGAATTCATCCTTGAAGTCTTTGAATACCATGTTCATTGTCTTGGGATCAATTGAAGGATATAGCTAAATAGCTATCTGTTCCCGGATCTCAATGTCTTTTGCCATGGCATTGTTCTTTCTTATTTCTAACTCCTTTTCTAGGCTCTTAGGAATTAGAGATATAATCTCAATGAAAGTCTTATTGTATATGTTCAGATACCTGATTGTAGCTTCCTGCAGGATCTTTTGGTCAGCCTCATTGTAATCATCATAGAATTCAGCCATTGGTTGAAGGTTTCCATCCACAGTGATTGATTTGATTACACTTTTTAGAGACAGGGTGGGCTTTTCAACAAATTCCTCTGTCATTTCTTCCTTGTCTTGGCCTGTGGAGGGTTTACCGGATCCTATCTTCTTCTGCTTCTTTATTTCCTTTACCCCCTCATCTGATTTGGTTTCCTCTTCATCTCTTTGACTTGCATAAGCCCTTGTGGCTTTTGTCTTGGATCTTTTCTCTCTTTTGCTGGATGCCTAGACTTCCGGTTTTGAGCTTTTAGCTGTGACAAGTGCAGATCTTTTTGATGATCTAGTCTGGGTTGAGGTTTCTACTGGAGCACTTTCCTTGCTTTTCTTTTCTACCTCTTTCTTCTCTTCCTCAACCCTTTCCATCCTTTTCTTGTGAGCATCAAGTGCCTCCTTTGAGATGCCAAGGCCTTGGGCAATATTTTCTACTTCTTTTCTCACCTTCCTTTTGATCTCAGGTTCTCTGAGTTCCACATGAATCTTTACACTCAGTTCTTCAAAGGTTCCAAACCTTTCTGCCTTTGGATCCTTTGCCTGACTTAGCATGTGTTGAACATGCAGCTCCACAATTTGTTCATCAACTTCATATCCCATGGGCATGATCCACACAGTTCTTGGTTCTACTACCTCCATTAGGCACTGATCTGTCTCTACCATAAAGCATACTGTGTCTTTTTATTTTTCAACAAGAGACTGAGGAATTCTTTCTCTTGCATGCATCATGCTCTGAAAGTTCTTGAAGTATCCCCACAGAGCTGTATTTTGTGCTTTGTTGTCACCAAGTCCATGCAAATAATCTCTGATTTGGATAGCTACTGGCCTATCACTCTCCCACACCTAGCCACTAGATCCAGGAAGCTCATTCATAAAGTAGAAGAATAAGCACAATATTAATCCACCATACTTGAATGAATTCTTTTTGTCTTTCTTGATTTTCTGTAGATTCTCCAAGAGTTGGTTCAAGAGAAGCTGACAAAAATCATAGTCTTCATCCTTTCTTAACATTTCATAAGCTGTGTAGATGGCAGTTCCAGGTACAGAATTCTCTCTGCTAGAATGATATATCTTATATCTAATGATCATAGAAGAGAACTTGACATCTGGATCAGTGATGTCATCTACTGTCATTGCTCTCTTTTGTCAAACTTAGATCGGTAGCCTCACTCACAATTTGGTTCTTTACAGATTTAAGAACAGGAATCCCACCGGATGAGTGTAGTCCGGTAACTGCCCTGATGGCATCTTTAGTGATCTTGAATGGTCCATTTAACCACATGAAATTGTCATGTATTCTGCTCAAAATGTACCTAACCCATTCATCCTCCATAAAATAGGGGAAATGTATGTATTGTGCAAAGTGCTTGTTCCGGAGGCCTATGTATTGGGGTTTGAGCTCAAATGAATCATCTAACAGTTGTTTGTGATAGATATCTCTTAGTTTGAATTCCCCAAACTCTTCAACATTTGCATGTATATAAACCCTAATATCTTCGGTGTGCAAAACACCATGCGGAACACTAGAAAATGCACCTAGGGGGTCTACCTCCAAGGATTTGTATGGATGTTTCTTAAATGTAGGGCGAGGTCTATCAGAAATTTTTACAATATTCAGAGTACCCATTATCAAGAGATTTGTAGTGAGATATTTGAAAACGGAAAATACCTTTTGCGCCTATCAGTTTCACGGAGTTGGTTGGATTGATCTCTGGAAGAAATGACTTCTGCAAGTGATCTTCGATGAACTTGAGGAACTTCGTTGCAGAGCTCCGCTTTTCATTTCTTCTTGAGTGCAGAATGAACGAGTGATTAATGAAAAAACCTTATATTGCTCCGCAAGCCCTAATATCAGATTGCAATAAATGCTTGACCTACATTATTCCAGTTTGCCTTATTCGGGTGATTTGAAGAACTGGATCAACCCTGATATTTAAACATCTTGCGGATTTTCCAAATCTTAACTACAGTTTGTTTGAATATATCCCTTATGACTCCTTCAATCCGCAACTCTTCTTGTGCCAGTTCTGGCACCAATTGACTGGCTAAGGGAACAAGGTTTTCTTTGTCTCCCCCTGAGCCAGAGCTCACTTTTTAGTTTCTGGAAGGAATATCAACACCAGAGTCTGGTGCGGATCCAACCTCTACATTCTCAGTACTTTTCTTCACCCAAATCTTGCTCATCTCATTTTTAACTTCATCCGTATTCATCTCTTGTTTACCCTTGTCTTGATTCTGATTATGATATACCAGACCTCTTTTGTCTTGATTCTTGCTTCTACAGACTTTTGCATTATGACCGGACCTATTACAGATTTGGCAAACAACATTTCTTTGCATATTTGACTGATATCCTCTTGATCTGCATTGATTAGCCATATGACCTACTCTATTGCATGCAAAGCATCTACCATTGAATGATTTGTTCATTTGCATACTTCTGCATTCATGAGACTTGTGACCATACCTTTTGTAGTTAAAACACTATCCGGAGAAGGATGAATTAGTCTGATTCATTCTCTTTCTGCACTAATTAGTTTTGTGACCAAAGTGATTGCAGCTATGGCAGTATCCATTGAAGGATGGATATCTTTGAGCATTGGGTTGTCTTACCAGAGGTCTTCTAAGCTTGTTCCTTGGATTTTCTAATCCAAAATTCTTCTGACCAGATCCAGAGCTTTCTCCTTTCTCATATCCCAAACCACACTTGTCATCTACCTTCTTTTGACTTTCAAGAAGAACTTCAAGTTGAGCAGAACTTATCTTGAATTTCTCTTTATATTCATTTGCTATTTGAAGATCCCTTTTGAGAGAGACAATTTGATCCTCAAGTTTTTCTTCATTATCTTTAGCATCTTCAAGATCAGATTCAAGATGTTTGATAATTCTATCCATCTGGTGGCAATCTTCTAATTTCTCCTTGAGAGATTGTCTTAGATTATCTTCAGTTTTTCTTTTCTCTTCAACTTCTTGGGTAAACTTTATAACTCCTGATTCCATTTCATGTCTTACCATAATAATTTATTTTGATAACTTTTCGCATAACTTGGTTTTCTTAGTCAACTCTTCATTTGCATTACTTTCTTCACCTTGTCTTGCCAATTGCTGAAGCAGCTCCTTTCTCTTTTTCATAGAGAGACTTAATTTGTCTTTTAGTTCTCTCATGAAATCATCAGCCTGTTTGAGTCATTCCTTTAATTCATTGACTTTAGAGTTTGACTGTTCAAGATCCTCAAGGGTAGTCTTGAGTTGCTCCCTTAAACCATATGCATCCATTTGGACTCCCAGATCTTCCTCGAGCTGTTAGACTCTGTTGGGAGGA
The DNA here is from genome assembly GCA_027924645.1 of Cunninghamia lanceolata. Classification (NCBI taxonomy): domain Eukaryota; kingdom Viridiplantae; phylum Streptophyta; class Pinopsida; order Cupressales; family Cupressaceae; genus Cunninghamia; species Cunninghamia lanceolata. The sequence continues at coordinate 1,406,489 of BSBN01001232.1, forward strand.
ACTTGGCTCTGATACCAATTGTTGATAACTGAGAGGGGGGGTGAATCAGTTATCCTAATTATTTCTTCTTTTTGAACTTTCTTATTAATCAATGCAGCATTAATTCAAACAAGAAAACATAACCATGAAAGGAGATACACATGACACAATATTTTTGATGTGGAAACCCTATTAAGGGAGAAAACCATGAGGTGATTAACCCAAAGATTATTCTATGTTAGAAGAATAAGGAATTACAAAAGTGGCACTTGCCAATTAGGGCTCACTGCCCGAGCACACTACTCACAAGAGGCACACTACCTACAAGAGACACACTGTCTACAAAAGAATGTTATACAATACTTGAACTGATTGGTAGCATCCACATATGCTGGAGTTCAGTTCCGGTTAGGCTCAGTACACTGATCTGCTGCACTTCATCTTTCCTCTTCTCTTATGTTGCTTTCCTTTCACATACCGGACCTTCCTTACTATTTCTGCTCTGCTCTGCTTTTATTCGCATATCACATGTCACCACACAACTTCTCACAACTAAATCCATCCTATATATATCCGCACAAGTGATTTCATTATCTTTCTAGTCAGCACCTGGAACAGTCAATCTTCTCACAAACTCTGTTCTATCGGCTGAATCCTTGCACATCAAGTAATGCGGATCAAGTATATGCTTGTAGAAATCATTAATCATGTCAGCCAAACATGATTCATGCCTTCATAACCTTTACCACCATCAGTAACACATCCAGAAAGTAGTCTGATGTTCTGTCAGTCAGTTCTTCCTCTGTTCACACTGTCACTCAGGAATCCAGTACTCAACTATTCATATCTTTTTCCTTGTCCATCACCAAAGGCTAAATCCTTGGAATCTATTACTCAAGGTAGTCCTCTTGACTTTTCCAAATCCATACTTCACCAAGATACTTCCTTTGAGAGATCTGGACCTGTCTGTCGGACCTTGCCACAAGCTCTGTTCTTGTTTACCAGACCTCAACAATCTTCATTCTGACTTCCGGTAGAGACACACCATGTCCTACGGATGTGTGGGATGAACTTTGTTGCCATCAATGACAATAATCATGAATCCATATAGTGTCTCTTGCCAACAAGAGGCCACATGGATACTAGAAGAAGACATCAAAAAGTAGGGTGGTGATTTGCAATAGTTAGTCTCTAAGAGGACTTGAGACAACTTTCACCTGGGGAGTATGGTGCAGGAGCACCTAGAAAATCATGTTTTCTTTTGTAATAAGGTCTATTTGACCAATGCATTTTCATTTCAGTTTGTATCTAGGTTCATTTTGTAAGTCCCAAGTGACTTCGGACACTTTTGTCAAATTGTAACCGCATAATGCCAAAAATAGGGCAGTTGGAGGCTGTTTAGACGGTTGTCTCCCAGCCGTTTGGATTGGTCTCCCAGCCGCTTGGAGTTGGTTTGGTATTCCTCAGGGCGAGTTGATAAACACCCAGAGGAATGAACCAAATGATCATTGTTAACAGATTGAAGAAAGAGTGTGATCGAATGTAACTGTGATTGTGCTAAGGAGAAATAGAATCATTCTATTCCATCAATTCAATTTCTGTTTCCTGTAATTGCAATTTGTATAGTTGTAGATTCCGTTCTCTCTGTGCTTTCCATTTTGTTGCTGTATGTCGTCGTGAAGCATTCCACTGGTGAGATTTCTGTCGAAATCAGTGGAATGGCTTCGTTGTATAAATATTTGTTTTTGTTTTTTATTTTGTTCCATTGTTCGGCGGTGCAGAGGATCCAGACAATACAAAGTGGGTGCAGTATTTACCACCTAAGGAACCACCAAAGATGGAATGTATCTTGGATAGCAGGACAACCAAGAAGACCAAAAATTAGACCTATTCTGAGCACTTAGTCAAATGGTAAGGACTTCCAGACTCAGAGGCCACATGGATACTAGAAGAAGACATCAAAAAGTAGGGTGGTGATTTGCAGCAGTTAGTCTCTAAGAGGACTTGAGACAACTTTCACCCAGGGAGTATGGTGCAGGAGCACCTAGAAAATCATGTTTTCTTTTCTAATAAGGTCTATTTGATCAATGTATTTTCATTTCAGTTTGTATCTAGGTTCATTTTATAAGTCCCAAGTGACTTAGGACACTTTTGTCAAATTGTAACCGCATAATGCCAAAAAAAGGGCAGTTGGAGGTTGTTTAGACGGTTGTCTCCCAGCCGTTTGGATTGGTCTCCCAGCCGCTTGGAGTCGGTTTGGTATTCCTCAGGGCGAGTTGATAAATACCCAGAGGAATGAACCAAATGATCATTGTAAACAGATTGAAGAAAGAGTGTGATCGAATGTAATTGTGATTGTGCTAAGGAGAAAAAGAATCATTCTATTCCGTCAATTCAATTTCTATTTTTTGCAATTGCAATTTGTATAGCTGTAGATTTCCGTTCTCTCTATGCTTTCCATTTTGTTGCTGTATGTCATCGTGAAGCATTCCATTGGTGAGATTTCTGTCAAAATCAGTGGAATGGCTTCATTGTATAAATATTTATTTTCATTTTCTATTTTGTTCCATTGTTCAGCGGTGCAGAGGATCCAGACAGTACATTTCGCACAGTAGGTTGACCTAGCATCTCCATGTGCTAGGGTTCAGAGAAGGTAGACTGTACGATGGCGTATCGGCATAGCAAACCCTAAGGTGGCTGATAGCAATTGTCATGCCGACGAGCGGAGGTCAGAAGTGACATCAAAGTGATTAGTTTGTTGGCAACTTTGGAGAAAGCCCAACTGATGGTGAAAGTCTCACCGAGGATGTTGTTTCATCGGTGCATCGGCCAGGGCCTATAAGTGCTCACCAACGAGGTGGGTCTCACCAAAGTTAGAGCGAAGTGGAGTCATCGGTATAAGGTGGAGTCTTCTGTTGTGCACTCCCCATCAGATTGACCCTTGGTCACCCACGTGACCACCTACAGCCAATGAGCTAAAAAATAGCCTATGAGACTAAAATTGGAGCATAGTGATTGGATACCTACTGATTGGGCTAGCAATAACCGATATGTTGGCGGGATACCTACGCCAATCAATAAGTCGCCACAAGTCTAAGAGAGTCAAATGTCTTCAAGTCACCAACCGAGTGCACAAACACAACACATGCACATCACCCACAAGCCACCAAGCGCACAAGTGTGAGCCTCTTTCAAGAGCTCACAATAGAAGGGGAGAGCACGGTGGTCTATAAAAAGGCCAAAATATCCTTTCGCACCATGCATATGGGACTAAAGTCCACGCCCAAACAACTACCAATGGGTCCAAAACCCTAATTGTGATAAGTGCTTGATGCGGCATAGATAGTTAGTGCAGCTATATGTTTAGTTGCATATAATGATACATACACAAATACTCAATTTTAGCCTCCTGTGATATCCTTTCAGTGAACTCTTGCAAGGTATGTCACTATGTATTAGACTTTGTCAAAGTGAGATCGAAGTCTTTAGATATGGGTGTTTTCTTCAACTATTAGCCATGGATCCTTTATTATATCACTGGCGATCACATTTATCCAGTGATTGCATTTACCCAGTGATCTGGAAAGGACGTGACAGTGATTGGCTTCCAATGCAAACACCCAATAATGAATCAGATCACGCCATACGCCACAACTAGCAAGAGGACGCCTTAGACCAGTAACAATTATATTAACAAGGCAAAATAGAAATTTATAAATTTCAAACACCAAATATATTGCAATGAAACTATGTAATGCTTACACCGTGTATTCAGATCGCACCATATTGGGCCATTAACACCTTGTGGAAGGGTTTGACGCTGCCAAAGGAGTATCGATGCCTCAGAATAGAACAAAGCAATTACTAGTTCGCAGAAAGCAAAAAACATTAGCTTTGCCACCACAAAATTAGTATCTAGAAATGGTATCGGCCTCCAATCTAATGTGCACTAGATTTTAGATCAATCTGCACCATATGGAGAAAATCTGCCAAGCACAAAATGCACGAGAGATGCCAGAACAGAGAAAAGGCGATTCAAAAAAATAAAAAAAAATTCAAACATTGGTAATAACGTTCCACCTAGAATGTCATGCCCAAGCTAAACAACTTGAACATGAACCACAAAAAATAGATATATTTCTTTTTCTAAGATAAAAATTTTAACTCTAGTTTTAAAATAGTAAAAACCATATCACTAAATTTTTAGCCGATATGTCATATGCACAACCAAAATTGACTTTATTTTTAAATTAGACATAGTTTTATATATAAGAAAATCAAGGATTAAACATTTCCAATACAAGTATATACAAATACAGTAAGCACCAAATGATCATCCATTCCCAAGGTGGGAAAATACTTTCTTAGCACTAGTATCCTGCACAAGTAACAGTCCTAGATCTGCACAACTAAATGTAAATATTAGTACCACAAAGTTAATAAATTTAAACATATTAGATATCATTGCACAAGATGACAAGTCTACTAGCCCTAAGGGCCAGACCTAATGTCTCAGGGGCTCATCCATGATGGCCTTGCCTACGTATACACATCACAGAAACTTTGTAATTCGAGGTAAACTAGTCTTGCAACCATAAAGTTGACTTAGATACAATAACTCATAAGGGATCTAGTTCATCATAATATTCTCTAGAGTCAATAACCAATTAATATACACATCCCTATTGCTCTCAGGATTGAATACACCATGTGATGGCTATATCATTCAAGTTCTAGAGAGTACATGCAATATTTAAATTTATGAATCATCCCTACAGAGGTAAAATAAGGGAGTTATAACAAAAAAAGCATTCAACCATTCTCTATCTCAATTCATCAACAATATGTAGAAAATAGAAAATATTTTTACAACACATAAACTCAACTTCCAAAGTTGCATGCAAGATCGCAAGAAAGGAACATACATATGCAATAAGACATATTTCTTCAAGAAGCATTCATTTTTCAAGAGCATTCATCACGAGTACATGCATAAGTCATTAATAGACAAATAGATGGTCTAAATTTGCCATATAAGATTCAAGATCATTTAAATCAACCAACCATAGTCTTATTTTGCATTATTTCCTTATTTGAATGATGACATTATTCATTATCTAATACCCATATCATCAATTGTTAATCCTTTTGATGCAGGAGCATCCCTGGTTCAAGAGCAATAGTGCATCAACCAAAAACATTTACATCTTAGTTTGTTTTCTTTTCATTTTCCAGTTCAATTCAGTAAGTAGCAGTTTTAGTATTTTGGTCCGCATTCTGCCACAGTTTCATTTCAGACCTTATGGAGCTGGACTTAATCTAGACACCTTCATGCACATCATATCAAAAATTTATATCATTTGGATCAGATACCAGAAAGATATCACTATCAGAAGTTCGACTATTTTCTCAGAGCAAAGCACCCTGACAGTCTTAGACAATCAGCTAAAGGAGAAGAATTTGTGGAGCATTTCATGACTTGTGGAGCTAAACGACACATCATTCAAGGAACTTTGGATCGTGGCCGACCTTCCCTAAGATCTGCATGCTATTTCATTCACTTGTAGAGGATTCCCATATGTTTAGGTCTGACCTATCCATGTACACATATTACATCTCTTTCATCAGAGTTTGTAATCATCCTTGGCCGATGTGGAGGAATCCTCTGTTCCGAAGATGATATATATTTATGTAATATATGCATAGGAAAGTAGTGAATCACATAGAGATAGTTGGATAGTTTGAATTCTTTTGTAAGGTGCTTCAAAGGCATATCTTGCGCATATACTGTAACTAAGGAATTAGGCCTGTTAGCCCTAATTGTAAGCTCGCATGTTGTCGACCTATTTGTATTTTGAATCTATGATATACTGAATGATTGAATCTACATTTGCATCCTATCTTTGAGTTGTTTCTATTGTGTTTACTCTTGCTGCATGTCATGGACTATTCACTTTGTGGACACTCCTAGTCGTGATTGCACCACCTTTGCACATGCAAATGATAAGACATAACAACCATTATTGAACTATACTTTCATTTTCAAATCTCTTCTCAAATACATTGTAACACAAGAACTTACAACAATCATTGATGCATACAATATTTCAGGAAGGTAACATATATATGTGTTAAAACACAACTTTTCCAGGAAGCGTGCATACATACTTAATTCCATCATTTTTTATAATGAATACACTCATTTAGAAGACAAATCTTAACAGTCATTAACAAGTCTCCAATCTACAATCTAAGTCCTAAGATGATGTTCTCACAATTTAAACAAGATAAGCTCAGGTCCCTAGACTAAAACTAGTTAGCTCAAGAAAGGAATTTTTGGCAATTATTTCAACACCCTAGTTTGCACACTATATTAATCTCAATTGACTACTCATGCAAAAGATAAGGAACAATTTCTATTTTGTTTAACAATGTAAGCCATAAAATAAATAATCACAATAATAATTTCCATAATCAACTTACAAAGAGTATTATTCCCTCAAGCATCTAATTAAGAAGCTATAAGGTCAAAATTTAATATCAATTATAACTCATAAGCCAAGGTTAATTGTTAATAAGTTTCAAGAGTGGCAAACAATTTAACTTGTTCTAGAAAAAATATGGATTAAATAATAGTCTTATTCCCTATTTATTTTAGTCCTATGCACAATCTCATTACTAGGACATATATAGAATAAATCATAATACAAATATTAAAACATTCCCAAACCTAGGTTCAATTTCCTATCAAAACATTCTACACTAAAATCAAATTTAAATCTAACTCATTAATCCCTGAAAACTTAGAACCCAAAGTAAATTAGGTTAGTTTAGAATCTAATCCATGCACAATATTTTCTAATTAATCAATTCTAAGACTAATAAACATAATATTTTCTGATATAGAGTTTTCTAAAATTTACTTTCTAACAGGAATTTAGAATTTTCTCTTACTCTAAAGGAAACAGAAAGATGGTTTGTTTACGGGAAAAAGGATAACCATACTAATAATTAACATAATCGGCTAGCCTTTAGATTGTCTTCGCTTCCTATTTCTTGGTCTATAAAGTCTGTTGCAGAATAACACAATGTTCTCCAAAAGAATGGAATGTAAGTTGTATTATAAGTAGATTCAGAAAACAAGCAAGGTAAACATTTGAAGAAAGTAAATCCATGGGATTATGCTGAGATAGTAATAGAATCACTCATAAGAGAACGACTAAGGCACAAATTCTTGTTACTGCAATTAAGTGATCTCTAACACTAGTGGTCATGCGGCGTGGTCAAATACTAGATGCATTCATGTGCAGCCCAAGTTTAATGTGACTTTGTTATGATAGAAACGGAGGCATTCGAAAGAGCATAATGATAGAATAACTTAGGTTAGCATTTGAAGTGATAGAATCTTTCATGCATATGCAATTTGGTAGGCGTAAAGCCATATTCCTCGATCCAGTAACCTTCTTGCATGCGTCTTATGAGAGCACTCTACTTAAATATCATCCACTTCAATGGTCAAACAGCCAATAGTAATTAGGCACCTCATTCACAATAAAAAGTGGTAAATATTTATCCTATTTTTATTGGCTAAAATTGACCCTTGACTATTGAAGTGGATGATCCCTTCAAATTTGGGAATACGATGGTGAACTGGACAAGGGTTCTGGCCAATGTTTTCCCTCTCCCTTAGATCCCAAATTCGCCTGTGGATTTCCCATTTCTAGGCTTTGGATTAATCCTCAGGTTCTCTATCTGATCTCGTGCTTTCATGGCTTCCCGAGCTTCGCGCTTAGAGTCATACACTATACTTAAATATCATCCACTTCAATGGTCAAACACTCAATAGCAATTTTACACCTCATTCACAACAAAAAGTGGTAAATATTTGTCCTATTTTTATTGGTCCAAATTAACCTTTGACTATTAAAGTGGATGATATTTAAGAATAGCCCTCAATTGGTAATCCTTTTCAACTAACAAATATTACTTCGCATGATTTTTTATTTTCCATAGATTTGCACCATTTTTCTCCCACAAAACTTTTCATTTTTAATCTCAAGCACATTTAATCTATTGGATAATAAAGAATTCTATTTCAATCTCAAGCACATGTAATATATTGGATAATAAATAATCATGTCTTTATGGACTTTCAAAACATTTTCGTATTTTCTGCTACAATTCATACTTTGTTGGGGGGTTTTGTGGTTGTCTTTTGGGACCTAATAATCTGTTTTTTTGAAAAATTGGAAATTTCACAGAATTTGAAGGGCATTGAGTTGTAATTGGGGGGAAATTAGCATATGATGTCAAATTTATAAATTAGCGTACAAGGAATTTTGTAATTTCATGTTGTCCACTGTCAATGTGGTTCCCAATGCTTCAAAACAAATTATATAAGGGCATTCACTTCCATTTAAATATAATTTAATAAGATTGCTCTTTTGTTGTAAGTTACAGTTTTTTGTCTTCTTTCTTTATATAATTTAGTGTGTTGTCATAAACCTATCGGTAAATCATTGCACACAAAAAACTGTGCAACTAATATATATAGTTGGAAAATTAATCTAGAGCATGCATGCATTTATTGCACATAACTCGTCAGAGATCCTCCAGAGATCTCCTTACCGTTGCCCCTGCAAAACAATTAATACATCTTTGTTGGCCCGTCTATGTGTATTCAATGTTGGTCAGTGTCTTTATTGCAGTGGATGAGTTTGATTTAGTTTTGAGCGGCAAATTTTTGGGCGGCAAAGTTTTTTGGTGAAGTATAAGACAAAGGAAAGAATGTAAGGTAGTGTAGTTAGTGAAGAATATAGTAGCAACAGCATTAGAGAATGTTTTTGAGCATGAACAACAATTCTGAGAATATTAGAGTGTGTGCAAGGAACAACAGATAGTTCCAGACAAATAGGAAGTAGAGTTTGTGTGTAACTCTAGATTGCTGCAAATCAAGTTTGTAATTTAGTAGTTTGCAGTTTCATGTTTAGAAATCATATTGTAAATGTTATTTTTCTGATTTAATAGAACAAACAAGAGTTTGCCCAATAGCTATGTGTCTCCTTTGCTTTCTATTTTATTGTTATTACGCATATTATTTGTGTATGGGATTTGAAATTCCATCAGATTGGTATCAGAGCTATACCATTTCCAACAGATTGGTATCAAAGCTAGAAGGCCCTAAGTCTTGAATGAGTTAGGCATTTATTTTCTAGGTGTTTAAAGTTTGTTTTGTTGGAGACATGGCTAGAGATGAGAGTAAGAGCTGGCAACAACCACCAACATTCAATGGACAAGACTATGATGTTAAGGCATAGAAAATGAAGACCATAATGGTTGCAAATGATTTGTGGGAGCTTGTGATCAATGGGTTCAATGATGTGACTAACCCAGCTGCATATGCAACCCTCACAAACAACCAGAAGACCCAGTTGAAGGAGACAAGGAGGAAAGATGCAAAAGCATTGAGTCTGATTGAGGCAGCCTTGACAGAGGCCATTTTTCCCAGAATAGTAGCAACTAGTTATGCAAATGAAGCTTGGGAAATCCTCCAAACCAGTTACAAAGGGACTGACAAAGTCAGATTGGTGAAGCTCCAGATGCTTCAAAAAGGTTTTGAGACTCTCCAAATGAAGGACACCGAGTCTATCTTAGACTTTCACACAAGAGTCTCTAGTTTGATAAACCAATTAAAGATGAATGGAGAAACTGTGGAAGAGCAGAGGATTGTGGAGAAAATCCTTAGAAGTCTACCCTCAAAGTTTGATGCAGTAGTGATTACCATTGAAGAGGCAAAGGACCTCTCAACATTGGTCGTTGATGATCTAATGGGTTCCCTGCAAACCCATGAGCAACGCCTAAATAGGTCTGCAAATTCTTCCCATGAGTAAGCTTTCAAAGCTCAAGCCAATGCAAGAGGTAGGGGAGAGGTAGAAACAACTTCGGATGAAGCTCAAGAGGCAGAGGTAGAGGTAGATCTAGACATGGAAGTGCTGGAGAAGATAGCTCAGGATGAGCACACAGCCAAGATGGAGCAAGCACTTCTTAATCCAGCTTTGAACAAGCCAAGAAGAACAACAACTTGAGTCAGAGGTTTGACAAGAGCAATGTTGAATGTTATTATTGCCATAAGTTTGGTCATTATGCAAGTGAGTGCTAGAAAAAGCAACCTGGTCAGTCCAAGCAAAGTGCAAATGTGGCTTTCATCATGTGCAACATTACTGAGCAAGGTAGTTGTTGGTAATAATTTATGTTTAGGGTTGCAAGAAGTGCACCTCCCTAGTAATCCAGAAAATTTCCTAAGTGTTGGACCCTCCTAGTGTTTTTTAGCATCATCATGGTATTCTGAAGTAGGGGATCATCATCATTTCTCATCATGTCCGGATATCCTGTGGTGGTCATCATGTTTTGCTAACCTGACTTTCGTGTGTAGGGTGATATTTAACATCGAGTGATCTTGGTCAAGATCATCCTGATGTTGGAGCTAAGAAATTTCTAAGTATAACCCGATGTTTTGGAGGGTCATCACATTTGAATATCGGGTGATCTTTGTTAAGATCACCCTGATGTTATTTTATCACCTTATGTTTGTTTTGCACCAAGATGTTGCTGACAACATTCATGCATCAGGGTAATATTGGCTAAGTCTCGTGGCTTCATCATTTTCTAAGGAAGGGGTGATATTTCCAAATATCGGGTGACATTCAAACATCACCCCGATGTTCCATGAAGCTACAGTGCACCCTGATATTCCTACGGGGTGATATTTTCTCGACCTTTGCCTTCGTCTTTTCTCTGCAGGATGATATTCTCAATATCGGGTGATATTTTGAATATTGGGTCTTTTTCTGAATATCACCCTTGTTTTAAATATGACGATGTTCAATTATCAGGGTGACATCCTTCAAGTGATATGTTGCTGACGTCATCCGGATATGAGGAGGTGTGCAGTATGCACATATGATGATGACGTTAGTAGGATGTGACGATGACGTCATCAGGATTTTTGTGGACATGCAGGATGTTCATCGGCCAAACATTTGGTATCGGCTAACAGGAGGATCTTTCTCTGATGCATCAGGTTGTGCCGATGAAGGTGAATATCAGGATGATATTTCATGCTGAGGTAAGGTTGGTCATCAGGATGATGATGGTGACGTCAGGGTGATATTTCGAGTAACAGGATATCATGCTGGAGGATGATGATGATGAGGTTTATGCTGGCATCGTCGGAAGCAAAATCGCCAACATTATATATGTAACCAGCCCAGTATATAAAGTGTTGAGGAGGTCACCGCGGGGTGCATGTGGGATAATTAGATCCTGCATGATTTGAAATATCAGGATGATGAATCTTGGCGGGAAACAGTGGTGATGCACAGTATGATGTTTTTCCCAAGGCCGCGAGTTGGTGCGCCATTAATGGTGGTTGTTGCAGAGGTATGGGCGATGGCGTGACGAATCTAGTACCCAACTGAAGATGTGAATCCCCAGGCGGTGACACAGGGCTCAAGGTTTCTTCCTGTCTCCTCCCCTACCTGTTGCATTCAATGCGATGAGCGCCATTTTCTCAATGTACTGTATCTGGCAAATTTTGATCTACCATATAATTAATGTTGAGGACCTTCCTTGTTGTATATAGCAGGTTGTGTTTCTCATTTTCAAGGTTGTTGAAAATTGGACATATCTGGCTCTGTAATAAGATACAACTGGTTCTGGTTGCTCTGTGCCGGTGACCTTGTGAGTTTATGTATCTCTTGTTGTATGTCTCATGCATGAATCTACTGATTTCATGATTGGTTTTATATGAGTAATGTTGTATTTGCATGTGTTTTGTTATTCTGTCTCTAGTATTACATGTATCCTTCTTCTGAATCTAGATATCGAAGGGATGTCTGGGATTCTAGAATATAGAATTCTTGTATTGAATGCTTGATCTTTCAACTTCTGCTCAAGGGGTAGATTAAATTGTTTTCAGATTAAGTGTTGGGAAAGATATACTGCAATAGGGATGCCATAAGTAGAGATGACTTAACACTCTATTCTGGGAGGTATTTGTAAGGTAGATACACAACATCCCCTTGAAATCTAGTTTTAGTGTTCATGCTGATCACTCACAGGTGTATGTCTACTGACTCCAAGCCCTGGATAGGCACCAATCTAGCTCTGTGTTGAAATTACATACTAGGTCCTAGTTTTGCATCCAAACACATAAAATCAAATTCAAACTTCCAAAACAACCATTAGGACTGTAGAAGTAGTTTAGGACCAAGATCCTCTGATTCACAACTGAACATAAGCCCAAAGCTAGCCCCTTTGCACTTATCTCACAGTTTTGGTCTTCATACAGGAGGATTTATCTCCTTTGTATCAACATCCCAAGCCAACCCACAAGCATATTCTCATGGGTGTTGAATAGGGAATACCCCCCTAGGTTTTGCAGAACCTGAAGAAGAAGAGGAGATAAAAATAGAGTCTATCTCCTATGCTGTTGGCCCCTGGCCCAGAGATCATGTTGATCACTGATGGCTACCTTGTAGGGAAATCTGGGAGTGAACATCCAGTCAAGGAAAAAACCAACAGAAATTGGCGACTCTACTGGGGAACTATTTGTGTAAGAACCCTGGTTTTTAAAAGAAATAATTCCTACTTATAGGTGGTGACTCTGAACAATCTCCCAAACTGGTAAAGTAACAATTTGTATGCAAGGGAGAAAATCCCTGCGTAATCCTCTATTAGAAGAGTTACCTGTCTCAGCCAGTCATGAGGGCTCTCCCAGAAATAATGATGATGCCCAAAATAACCCTAAATCATTAGGACAACATGTGCCTTACTTTTTAAATGCAGAAGTTGATATTCAAGGTGCATATGAGAGGCAACAGGGTGGTGGCATAAGGATGAGGTCAGAGGTGTTCCAAGAACGCCCTTTCTTAGACCCTGGTGAAAGATTTGAAGAGGCTGAATCTCCAAGGGATGGTGAGGATGATGACCAAAATGGAATGAGACCATCTTCTTCCATGCCTAGAGATGACCAATTAGCTGAAGAGATCAGGAATTTGAGAGCTGAATTTGAGTATCTTTAGGCTATGAAAATTAGAGACGATATGAGACAGAAGGTACAAGCCTTGAGGATAGCTTAGCGGGATGCAGTCCCTACCCTTGATAATGTAGATGCCCTGAGGAACTAGCATAGAAATGAAGTCCAGTATCAGCAAAATGATCAAAGATAGAATGCAAACAATGCTAGAGTACCATTAAATAATGTGAGAAATCTAAATGCTAATAGAAATGTTAATGCTAATCAGTTTGGTAGACAACCTATGCAGCTAGATAGATTCAAACAGCTGGTGTTTGATGGTATTCCTGGTTATCCTAACCCCATTGACAAGCATGTAAGGCTTCAAGTGCCAAAATTTCTAGGAAATAATACTGTGTCAGGGGAGGATCATTTGAAAGCTTTCCACAATGTCATGGATAACTTTGAGGTTGAGCATGAGGATGTCTTTATGAAGTCATTCATGCAATCTTTGGTTGATGAGGCTAGAGAATGGTACAAAAATCTACTTGATCAGAGCATTTCATCATGGGATGATTTCAAAAGGATGTTTAAGGAGCAATATGGTGATAAAACTGACCCTAGCTTCTTTGTACATGAGTTCACTAGTATCACTAAAGGGTCAAATGAGTAGGTTGCAAACTTTAATGCTAGATTTACTAAAGTGTTGAACAAATTGCCACATCACATGAGGCCAAATGAACCAATGTGCATAATATTATATATTAATGTTTTTGATGCCAAAACAGCATATGGGTTAAGAGATAAAGGTCCTGCTACTCTCAAGGATGCTTTCAAGATAGCAATAAATATTGAGAATAACAGGAAAGCATCAGGCAAGACAAACAGAAGGGATGATGTGAAAATTCTACAAAATCCAAATAAATTTCAAAATATTCAAGGTAATACATCTGCTCCAGAAGACAAAATTGATAAATTGGCAAATGTTGTAAAGGACCTAAGCTATAGACTGGCTAGAAGTGAAAAAGGGATAGGTCCTGATAGGCAAGTTTACCAAAGGCAGGAAAAAAGGCCATCATTACATGATATGCCATATAATACCAATTGGCATAATGGTAAACCTATATTTCCACATAACAACACAAATCAGAGGGCTCAACATACCAAGGAAACTCCTGATCCTTTGAAGAAAGCTATAAACATTGCTGATGATACCCCATGGTGCATAATCTATCAGATGCCTCATTCACAGTCATAATACATGATTGCTCAATCTTTGTATGATAATGCTGTGTCTTGTAATGAATGCAAAGAGCCACATTATGTACAGGATGATGATGTTAATATGCTATCCATAAGGAGTGGACAGCCTCCTCATGATGCAGATGAGAGTACAGATAATGAGATTCAGGCCTATCAGTAGGTCTTCTATGATGAAGATAATTATGTGTATGCTCAGGGTTCACACAACTTCCTGAATAACCTGTAGAGACCTTCTGATGAAGAGATTAGAGCTCTCACAACTGCAGCAGTGGCCCAAGTCAGGAGCAACTATAACCTCAGAGGCAAAGCTCAAGTAAGTAACTCACACCAACCAGAGAGTACTTTCACAAGTCAGCCAGTGCATAGTCATAAAGGGGTTGAACCGTAAAAGAAATAGTGGGGCAACAACAAGCAAAATTTTAAGTAGAAAACAGGTCATGAATCTCAAGGACCAGAAAATAGAATTCCCCATGTTGAAGATCAAAACAAGAGTTCCCAAATCAGAAATGATTATCAGGGGACTATGAAGATAAAAGCTGGATCATCTCAGGATAAAAACAAAGCCACAACACAAGTTACAACTGTGGTACAAAATTATGCTCCCTTTGATATAACTCAAGTCCTCTCTCAGGTAAAGGTTTCTGTCCCATTGATGGAACTAATGAAGGTTGATGAAATCAAGAATAGGACAGTATCCCTAATTTCTGGAGTGCCTTGTCAAGCTAAGCAAAATGATGAAGCCCAAGGTAAGAAGCAGGCCTTGTGCAATGAAGAGGATGAAGTCCCTGAAGTATATCTGGGGGTGACCATGACTAAATGTCCTTCACAAGTGGAACCATTCTATGTCTCCCTTGTTATCAATGGGAAAATAATCAGGAATTGTATGCTTGACTCAGGAGCATCAACAAACATCATGCCTCTAGCCATTATGCAACAAGCAGGATTAAAAATAGACAAGGCATGTGGAAAATGCTATGCCATGGATGCTAGAGAGGTACCAGTTGTAGACACCCAAAATTGTCCCAACTTTGTCCATGTCTAGCAACACCTTGTTAAATCATTATCCATTAAGCCAATTAATTAAATAAATTTTATTTATTTAATTAATTTCCACATCATATCTTATCCCATCCTATTCATTTATCCTATTAATTAAATAAATTTAATTTATTTAATTAATATCCAACTCATATCCCAACTAATTCAAATATTTTATTTGAATTAAACACTCATCTTTTATCACATTCCAACACTTGTCCAGTCAATCATGTGTTGTTATACAACTTTCATTCATATCCTTCACATGCACAACTAATGGGACCTAAATATAGTATACTTCAATCCTAGCCATTCATATAGCCTCTGAATCTCCACCGTCGATTGATCTTGGTTGAGTCCTATATAAACACCCTCTCATTCCATATGAGACATCCAGCAATTATATAGAACCTACATTATCATCTTGAGCATCCTAAGCATCTGAACATTCATTTGAGCTTTTTATCATCTATCATGGCAGCTTTCAGCTTTGTAATTGTTCATTGTTGAAGAAGCAATCCACATCTCTTAAACAAGGAATCGCACGGTCTAGGTGATGTTATGCTTGAATTGCATTATCCTTTGATTTCATTTAGATTAGATTCTTTGATGATGGTAGGGTTAGGGTTTCATGGCTATGCTTGATCTTCTAAACCTAACTTTTCACCTATCACATTTTGGCATGCCCAGTGGGACTCACGTCCTTGATTAACTTCATTTTTGGAGTTGTTTCTTTGAAGATTAGATTTTGTAGGTGCTTATGGTAAATTCCAGTCGCTTCTAAACGAAAGTCTGCTGCTTTCTGTATCTCTGCATTGCTTTTACACTGGGATCGACCGCTTTTATCGCTTTCTAGATCACCTTTACACAGACAGTGATCGCCTCTGGTATGATACGCCTCGCTTTTATCTCAATAGCACTCGCCTGTGTGTGTTTTCGCTATTAGTTGTCGCTTTTAAACTGTGTTGCGCTCTTATGACCTAATAGTGATCACTTAGGTATTCATTCGGATCGCTTTTATAATAACAGTTGTCGCTTTTAAACTTATTTGCATCACTTTTGAATACACAGTCGTCGCTTGTAATCTGATGTGCGTCGCTTATGAATTGACAGTGCTCACCTGTGCAGAATAGGGTTTTGTGTTTCGACTGTCATTTTGCAAATACAGATTGCTTTTAGGCTACAATTAGTCACTTCTAGATTTATCCGCATCGCTTCTAAGTTTACAGGAGCCACATCTGGTATTTTTCTTGTCGCATATGATCTGCAGTATCTCACCTATTGAAAAATACAGATCGCTTCTAATCAACAATGAATCACATCTGGTAAAAGTTCATTGTTTTGAGATCTGTTTCAATTGCAGTTTGCTTTCTTGGCTATTAATTGGGTATTTGTGCAGCATCTTATCGATTTGTCCAAGAAAAGAAGGTTATCAAACTACTGACATATCTGTTGCAAGTTCAATCGGTCCAAGATTTGTGGTTTATCACTAAATTAGGAACATTTGGGCTTGGTGCTTAAAATGAATCATTGCTTGCTCCGTGCTTGATTTATCTTTTTTGACTGCTTGCATGTGCTTGATTGTAACCCAAATTTAATGACAAAAGTATCCTCTCCCCTTGCCTATCAAATGGATCTTGGGTGTATGAGAACTTGTCATTATCTTTAGAGGGCCTGCCTTCCTGGTGTGAGAAGGGATACAACCCAAGCGGTAATGGGCTAAAGCCAAGTCCTTCCGAACCGCTATATAAGAAAAGTGTTTGTGTTGAAAGCCACAAACAACGGGTGTTGTTGCGTTATACCGACAGCCAACCTCCCCCAAAACCCTCCAAGGTGCAACCCTTGCAGGCTGGGAGACTCCATAACGGAGAGTAGTGCTGCCGCATGTATAGCCACCCGAACAGATGCCCTTATTAGCAACTTTGTGTAGTAGCCAAAAACCTTCTATCTATTGATGCAAAAGGTGGGACCTTTGAAGTGACCTTGATTCACGTGGTTCTTAGTAGAGATAGCAGGGACAATCCTAAAGTTTGGTGTGGGGACAAGCCTTACAGGAAGCCCAGAACTTGGTATGCGTGAGAAGTGAGTGCAGTGGAGGGGAGCCGGTGCTACCAAGATCCTGAAGCTATCCGCTTTGAATAAGCACGGCCAGGGGATTCAATGGATACAGTCCTTTCCTAGCCTAGGTTGTATCAGTTTGTGATTGTTGTGAGTGTGAGTGACTGTAATCACTGTTTTCTTGCTGAAAAACTGCAAATCAAACATCCTTTTGACAAACACAGTCACTTTTGAACCTAAACTGCCCGCACAAAGATAATAGAAATCACTTTTGAACTGTAGAGAGCCGCTTTTAGCCTGAACTGTGTCACCTTTAAACAGCAGCTGCCTGCATATAGACTGAACTATGTCACTTTTAAACCATAGCTGATTGCATATTGCCTGAACAAAATTACATTTAAACCACAGTTGATCGCATGTTGTCTGGACAGGATCGCCTTTAAGCTGCAGTTAGTCACCTTCTGTCTGAATGAGCTCACCTTTGAACAACAGACTATCACGTTTAGGGAAATCTGTGTTGTTTTGATCAATAGAAAACTTCTTTCAAACCAACAGTTGTCACCTTTGGCAAAGCATTTGCTTCTGGTTAGTACTGTGATTTACTGTCTAAACTAAACCAGATCGCATTTAAGCTATCATTGATCACCTTTGGCATCTTTTGAATCTCATTTGAGCTATCATCAGTCGCCTGTAGCTAAAATACCTGTAAATCTTAGTGCCTCAGCTAAGTTAGCCACAGATCCAGCTTTGCTTAAGTTTTAAACATCAGCTTTCAGACTTCTCCTTGATCAACAGCAAATACTTAGACTTTGTCTCCTGTTTTTGAGCTTATCAATCAATCACAACTCATGAGCTTTCCATCTTTTTGAGACCCCAACTAGCAAATCAGATATCAACCCAACATTTCAATCAGCAAATATCATCCTTCAGCGTTAGCTTCAACAAACATCATCCTTCAGCCTTAGCTCCAACAAACATCAGTAGCAAACAATCTTTCCCTTGAGTGTTTGAGCTATCCTCTAGGGAAAACCAACAACAACCCAACAACAACAACTCAGCCAAAACAAACCAACCAAGCGAATTAGCAAAACCAGCGAACCCAAATAGCAACCAATCAACCAACTAGCCAACTATCATCTTTTGGGTCTCAAAACTTTGACAAGCTCAACTTCATCATCAACATCATGCCTCAAACTAGGAGTCAATATCGAGCTGAAATAGAAGCCAAATTGAGAGCTGAAATGGAAGCCAAATTGCAAGCTGAGATGCAACAATTCAAATCAACACCTCTTAAGGACGCTACTCAATTCACAACTGGTATGCCTCCTCATATGTTTACGCCTCAAGGATACACTATTGGTGAGTCATCTTCACAACGAATGCAACCTACACCATCCTTGGAAACTTTCGAAGAACAATTTCAAGACGACTCATCAGAATTCCAAGATACCCATGTATGGGACCAAGTTGAGAAACTCATGATATCTGAGCCTAATCGTTGCTTTCTCCAACTTGCTCGCATGGGTGCTAAACTACCAAAGGACTTTGACATATCCGCTATTAGAGAGCAAGATCCCAACACTACTGTTGTTGTTGCGAAGACACCATCTACTATAGTCACATCATCTCCTATTATATCGCAAACATCATCCTCATTGCCTATTGTTGCTTCATTTGAGCCACCACGATCGGAGCATACTTTAGAACCATTGATAGTGCCAACCAATGTGCTCCCTCTCATGTCACAAAATCTCAACATTCCACCTTTCCATGTTCCTCAACATATCTCTCCTCCTACCATGATTGTTTCCATGCCTCAAGTAACACAAGCTGTCCATGTAACTCAAGCACAAACGTTTCAAGCATCACAAGCTATTCCCATGTCTTATAGTGTGTAAACCTCTCAAACTACTCCAACAACACCTGTTGTCCATGCTTCACACCCATTACAATCTACTACATCTCATACGAATACCATATCCCATATACCAACTGCTAATCCCTCCATGCTATCATATAATCCCAACGTTAGTCTCATTGACATGAGTGATCCCCCCGTTTCTCAAGCCAATCCGAACAATAAGATCGCTTATGTTGATCAACTTACATCCATCAATCCATCTTATGCTACCCAAGGCTTCCCTAATATCACCCAACATATGACGCATACCAATCCCCATATTATCCAAAATACAAATCCAAATGTTTATCCTTCTGTCGTATCTACCAATCCCTCCGTCACTTACCATGTCATGAATTCAATCCCAACTTCCCAACCATTCGCTACTATCACTCCGCTATCCACTTCCCATGTGATGCACACCCAATTGCCGCTTGTGTCTCAAGGACAGCAATCCTCCAACACATACGTGTCACATACCAATCCTTTGACATACATTATGGGTACACAACCGCAACAAATAGTCACAACTCCATATATCCCACAACCGCAACCACAATATATCTCATACCATACTCCAGCCCCTTCGCAACAACAACAATTATCTTCAGCAAATGTTCAACAGATGATCGATGAAAGGGTAGGACAAGGCAAGAAACCTTTCTCTCTCGAAAACATATGCGCCTGTCCATTTGACAAGTCTCTTAATATGATACCTTTTCCACCACATTTTGAAATCCCACAATTTGATAAGTACAAAGGAAAAGGAAATCTGGAAGACCATCTTCGAGCCTTTTTTGTGGCATGTCTTGATGTCTCTTATGACGATACATATCTTTTGAGACTATTTCCTCAAAGCTTAGCAGGACAAGCTCTCGAATGGTTTTCTCATTTACCCTCGGGCATTAAATCTTTTGCGGAATTAGCAAACAAGATTCGATCACACTTTGCCTTCAACATTGAACATGAGGTAAACATGAATGACCTTGTCAACAACAAACAACGCCATGGCGAACCCTTTTCTTCCTTTACCCAACAATGGCATAATATGGCTAGCAAATTATCATGGGAAATACCTGAGAAACAACAGCTTGACATCTTTGTTCAAAATCTTCATCCTGAGCTGTCATTCCAACTACAATTGCAAAGTGCTAGCACCTTTGACAAACTAGTTTCCAAAGGAGTTATTATTGAACGAGCTCTCATTGACAAGGGAACTATCAAGATCTTTCGCGACAACAAAGACTCTCCCCAAAATTCCAATGATAAGTCTCGCTTTTGGAACAAGAACAAGAATGTTGTAAATGATGGTATTGTAGACACAAAGAATATTCAAACTATGAGAGCCCCCATCAACATTCAAGCAGCCTCTACACCAACACAACCTTTTCCACAACGAAGAAACCAACGCCGAACTTCCAATCCACGCCGACAATTTACACCATTAGCGGAACCCATGGAAGTTGTTTTTCGAAAGCTACTTCAAGAAGGAGATATTATTCTACCTGAGGCACCACCAAATGGCGAACCACTCTTTCGAGCTCCTCGGTACAAAGAAAAATGAGTATGGTGATTACCATCGAGTTAAAGGACACAAAACAAATGGTTGTATGCGCTTAAAACATGTTATCCAAGACTACATTGATCAAGGTTTAATCAACGTCACACCTTCAATGGCTCAACCTTCCCAACAATCAACATCAAACTATGATCTAGAGACTTTCAAGAATCCACTTCCATCTCATGATCAGACATATAACCTTCATGCTGGAAATGCTATTCAGTATAACTATGAATCGTCTACCATTGGTCGCATTGACCATGCTCGCATTTCTACCATTACCGTCCAAGGGAGAGCACTTGATTGTGCCGTAACCACACAAAGAGGTCGAGTTACTATTCAAGGAGCACCTCCACATCCTCCTCGACCTCTCTCTAACTGTAACCTCTTGGATCACCTCGGCAAAACACCCACGCACATATCTATTCTTGAGCTACTCCGCATATCCCCCGCACATAAAGCTATCCTTGATAAAGCCTTACAAGAGTCTTCGGTGCCTAATAATATTAATATCACACAATTCCAATCTATGGTCGCTACCTTTTCTGACAAAGATCTTCAACCCTCCATATTGAAGTATTTGTTAAACAACGCCGTATCAAACGAGTCTTGATAGATGGGGGAGCTGGTCTTAATATATGTTCTTTGAAACTTATCAAGCAATTGGGATATTCTGAGAAAGATGTTGATGCCTCCAAGGTTATTACCATCAGAGCATATGATGATGCTGAAAGAGATACCAAAGGGATTATCTTATTGCCTATTCAAGTTAGGCCAGTCATTACAGAAACCCGCTGTCAAGTCCTTGATATTGATCTTCCTTACAACATTATCCTTGGTCGCCCTTGGATCCATACCCTTAAAGCAGTTCCCTCTACATACCACCAATGCCTTAAATTTCCACATAAGGGTATTGAGGTTACCATTCAAGCCGATCCCAATCCATTTGAGTTTTGCCGTGCCTTTCAAGCTAAATATCACAATCCGAATTGCATTCCTATCAACACCGAGGCATATCTGTCTTCATCCTATATAAACCCATCCAACCTTCTCAAGCCCTCATCTAGTAAAGCTGCTTCCAACCTCCATATCAAATATACTGAACATGGCCCTGGTGAATACAAATTACAAGAATCCTGTTGCGTTGGTACCCTTCCATTATCTCCTAAATCCCACGGTAAGCCTTCTACATCTAAGCCAACTTCATCCTCCACTGTTATCAAAGCTCCCCCTACAATGTTCATTAAAGGTGGATTCTTGGATGATGAAGACATTGAGGATATAAACTCTTGGATATTCTTTGATGAAAATGACCAAGTCCAACTTGAAGTAGAGCGATACAACAATGGGTTTCGTATCATAAAGAATATGGGCTATAAAGGACATGGCGGCTTGGGATCACAGGAACAAGGACCTACTGAGCCCATTATTGTGTCTAAGAAGTTTAATAAGCAAGGCCTTGGTTACCAACTGGAGGTACCGCGACCCAAAGACATTAAGTGTATTTCTGATACTGACGTTGGACCTTCTTCGGTAGGAGAGACTTCTAATTTGGATACTATCGATGAATCCTCCCTTCATATCACTGACCTTTTTCAAGAACATTCCATCTTCATGTTCTCCACAGCCTCTTCTAGCCATCACGATTCCTCCATTAGCCTTTCACTCGTATATCCTGACCTTATCGATTGGGACCAACAGGGGGCACCGATATTAGATACATTTGAAAATGACGAAGCCATTGCAGAATTCATGGGTTTGAGACAAGGTATTCCACTAGGTGATCATAAAGTAGGTTTCATGATGGATTTACCTAAACCAGCATATTTTGGCGGAAATATCAAATCCTTCAGTCGCAAAAGTGAAATAAACAAAAATTCAACAAAATAGGTCACTAGGTGAAAACTGAAAGGCGCCTCTTGACCATGAAAAAGTAAAAATAAAGGACATATCCGAAGGTGAAAACCTCTCTGAGGCACCTGAGGATGGGGGATTTGATCTTCCTGTTGCCATTGGTTACCATGAGAAATCAACTGTGCTAGTTGAAAAATCACAAGACATGAACTTGGGAACAGAGTAGAATCCGAAGATCACTTTTTTGGCAGCATCACTATCAGAGAAAGAACGAAGAAACTTCACAACATTTTTTATGAGAAGAGCTATAAATTTTGCATGGACTTATGCAGACATGCCAGGTCTGGATCCTTCACTTGTGGTACATCATTTAGCAGTATTTCCTGATGCAAAGCCTGTCAAACAAAAATTGCGCAAAATGCATCCACAAGTCGCCTTATTGGTCAAAGCAAAAATTTAGAAACTGTTAGAAGCAAAATTTATAAAGCCTATTCATTATCCAGAATGGGTTTCAAATTTAGTACCTGTAGCAAAACCAGATGGACGAGTTCGCTGTTGCACAGACTTTAGAGATCTTAACAAAGCATGTCCTAAGGATGATTTTCCACTACCAAGCATAGACAACATTGTAGATCTTACAGCAGGACATGAAATGCTATCTTTGATGGATGGATTTTCAGGTTATAATCAAATCAGAATAGCAGAGGAAGATCAAGATAAAACATCTTTTATTTGTCCATGGGGCACATATTGCTGGGTTGTAATGCCTTTTGGTCTCAAAAATGCTGGAGCCACCTATCAACGAGCCATGACAGTTATTTTTCATGACCTTTTCCATACTATCATGGAAGACTATGTTGATGACATCCTGGGAAAATCTAAGACAAGAGAAGGACATCTACAAGTCTTGGCACAAATCTTTGATCAATTAGAAAAATACCAAGTCAGACTAAATCCAAAGAAGTGTGTATTTGGCGTAACATCAAGAAAACTACTAGGATATATTGTGTCTCGACGAGGGATAGAAGTGGACCCAGCTAAGGTAAAAGCCATCATAGAGATGCCTCCACCAACGAATCTTAAACAGCTCCGCAGTTTACAATGTAGGTTACAATCTATCCGTAGATTTATCTCACAACTAGCAGATAAATGTCATCCTTTTTAGCATCTTCTTCGTAAGGGTGAACCTTTTAAGTGGGATGAAAAGTGTCAACAGGCTTTTGAAAAGATAAAAGAATACTTGGCAACACCCCCTATGTTAATACCTCCTGTACTTGATCGTCCATTATTGCTCTATATATCATCAACAACCGCAGCATTGGGTGCACTCCTAGCTCAACATGATGATTCAGGAAAGGAACAAGCCATCTACTACATTAGCAGAACCCTTGTGGGATATGAACTCAATTACTCATTCATGGAAAAAGCTTGTTTAGCATTAGTGTTTGCTTCCCAAAAGTTGCAACACTATATGTTGAACCAAACAACAAAGCTCATCTCTAATGTGGATCCTCTCAAGTATCTCCTTTCAAAAGCACTTCTCACAGGGAGATTGGCAAAATGGGTTATGATCTTAAGTGAATTTGACATACAATATGTGAACCGCAAAGCTATCAAAGGACAAGTTATTGCTGATCAATTAGTTGCAACACCCATCACAGACATTCAGCCAATGTATCCAGAATTCCCTAATGAAGGACTGTTTAATTTAAATTCTCCAACATGATGGCAGCCATATTTTGATGGATCATACACACAACATGGATCTGGAGCAGGTATCTTGTTTGTCACTCCCCAAGGAGATTGCATACCTAAATCATACAGAATAGCATTCCCATGTACCAACAACATAGCCGAGTATGAAGCTTTAATCACAGGCTTGCGCATGGCAGTACAATGGGCTATCAAATAGTTACAAGTTTTTGGTGATTCTCAACTAGTTATCAAACAAGTTCTAGATGAATATCAAACAAAAGATGAAAAGCTTCTTCCATACAAGCTAATGGTGGACGATTTCAAGAAATATTTTGAGGATATTACCTTTGAGCAAATTCCAAGACTACAAAACAAAGCAGCAGATGCCATGGCTATGATTGGATCTCTTTTAGACATGCCATCTAATACCCATAAATGTGAGTTCTTGGTCGAACAACTTTTGATCCCAACATTTGAAGTTCCATAGTCTGAGCTCATATGTGAAATTGTTGGTCCCAACTCGTCGTGGTACAAGGATATATACGAGTATCTCCATAATCAAACCTTTCCATTTCAACTATCCAACACCTAGCGCAAAACCTTTATCCGTCGAGCCTCTCGTTACACTATCTTATGAGACACCCTTTATCGCAGGAGTCTTGATGGTATCCTTCTTAGATGTCTTGATTCTGAGGAAGCAAAAATGGCCTTACGTGAAGTACATGAAGGTGTCTGCGGTTCGCATTCCGCTGGCCCTGGCCTTGTCAAGAAACTTCTACGAGCAGGATACTATTGGCCAACTATGGAAAAAGATGCCCAGCAATTTGCAAAGTGATGTCTACAATGTCAGAAACATGGAGATCTAATACATGCACCAGCACATGAGCTTCAGCCTATTGTCACTCCATGGCCTTTTTTGCAATGGGGACTTGATCTCATAGGTAAAATCCATCCTACTTCATCCAACGGTCATAAGTTTATTATTACCGCCACTGAGTATTTCACAAAGTGGGTAGAAGCCATACCAATGACCTATATCACAGGTAAACAAATAGTCAAGTTTATCTTACATTTTATTATCTACCGTTATGGAGTTCCTCAAGCTATTGTCATAGACAATGGTTGCCCTTTCAAGAATCAAGAGGTTAGAGATCTTTGCAACAAGTTCCATATTCAACATAGATTCTCTACGCCTTATTATCCTCAAAGCAATGGTCAAGCTGAAGCTTCTAATAAAACAATCATCAAGATCCTTAAAAAGACTGTTAATGAAGCTGGTCGAGATTGGCATCTACAACTGCATCCTGCATTATGGGCATATAGAACAAGCATCAGAACTCCCATTGGAGCCACACCCTATGCTCTCGTATATGGCACTGAAGCTATTTTGCCTATCGAGGTTGAGATCCCCTCTTTGCGCATATCCCTGCAACATACTATCTCAGATGAAGAATATCGAGTATCCAGACTCCATGATCTTGAGCTATTAGATGAATGTCGCCTTACAGCATTGAACCATCTTCAAGTCTACCAAAATTGGCTACGCCGTAGCTACAACAAAAAGATCAGAGAACGCAGATTTCAAGTTGGCGACCTTGTCCTTAAAGAAAATCAAAGGAATCAACAACATCGAGAGAAACAGGGCAAGTTTGAACCAAATTGGCTTGGTCCTTTCATTATCACAGCAGTCTATGGATCGGGTGCCTACACTCTGTCAACACCTGAAGGCATTCCCTTAGATGAACCAGTCAACAGCATTCATCTTAAGAAGTTTTATCCATGAATATCAGCTATCCCTAAATAAAAACAAAAAAAAAATCCATGAGATAAATAATCCGTCCTCTGGTGAAAACCTGGTAAACAGGCGTCTTGGATAAGTACCATAGTGAAAACCTAGCAAACAGGTGCTATGTGTAGTGACTAGCTTCCCTCATCTGCTTGCTTCGTTTGATCACATTTCCCCATTTCATCTTGTATAGTCCATAATCACAATCCACCTCGCAATGCCATACATAGCCTTACGTCTTCATCTTCGTCTTTGCCAATGCTAGCTATCATATTTGAGACATTGTCGCGATACCTATATCTTTTGGCACCTTAGCATCTTGGCCACATCCTTTCCACATTGTCATTTCTGCATAATAAACCTCATCCCGTACTGGGGGCATTTGTTGAGTCTTATTTGGAAGTGGATACTACTATCTCTAGCTCATAACACATCAAACAACTTAGCTTACAACACAACAAACCTTATCAACTTCAGCCATGGCATATATCCAACGACAAATGTGACCTAACAACTTACAACCAAGACCCATATCTTCGCAATCTATCCACATTCATCCAACAATCGCAACAAACATCGCTTGATCAAACATCCAACCAATTAGCCACATCAATAAGAACTACATCCAGCTCTATCGTTGACGCCTTGATCCCGTGGATACAGGGTATGTAGGCAATCTGAGATGTGAAGGAAGCACTCTGATTCAGGCTAAGACGATAGCCCCTTTCATCATTCATCTTTCATCTTTCTTCTAAACATCCTTCAATCTTTCAGCTCACATTCTGCTATCTTTCATCACTTACATCATCAATAAAACCCAGAACTACATATTCATCATGTCTCATCTTCATCGTAAATGTGCTTTGATCCCATGGATACAGGGTATGTAGGCAGTCTGGAATATGAAGGAAGTTTCCAGTACTCAAGCACAGATGATCAAC
The DNA here is from genome assembly GCA_027924645.1 of Cunninghamia lanceolata. Classification (NCBI taxonomy): domain Eukaryota; kingdom Viridiplantae; phylum Streptophyta; class Pinopsida; order Cupressales; family Cupressaceae; genus Cunninghamia; species Cunninghamia lanceolata. The sequence continues at coordinate 1,433,579 of BSBN01001232.1, forward strand.
CCCATCTTCTTCATCTTCTTTCCTCATCCATCTTCTTCTTCTTTGATTAGCTCAAACAGGAAGCAAACCATGTGTATATTGAAAGCTCAAGCACTTTAACCAATCAAGAATAAGCTAGAAGCTATTTGTCTGCATGCCTTAAGCCAACATTTGCTATAGCAGTTTATCAACCACTTTAGCCTTCAACAGGATGTAGCTTTCCTCTTAACAAGGCGCCAGCTTGATCCATCCAAGAGCACCCAACATTTGGCAAGAGAACGTGATGACAATATCTTTTGTTTTATCTTTTGATTTATCTTTTGTCCCTTTCCTATGCCTAATCAAGACTACCTTGATCTATTTATATCTTGGTATGTTGCGATGAAGTAAGGACTGGGGCATGGTCATATAGCTTTCATATGCCGTGTTTGCAGGATGATCTTATTCTCTTCCTATGCGTATTGGTATCTTGTACGTGTTGGGATTAGCATCTTACATATCAATATCTCTAGCATCTGAGAAGCTAAACAGTCTCTTATGCATATGAGACTATTCTATGTTAAGACTAACTCCATACATATAACCGGCAAGCTATCATTATGTGTAGTGGAAATAAGCTCAAACCATTGCTTGTAGCGTCAAAGTCCAACACTAGCTGTTATTCATACCTTGTGCATGTTGGCTCAACATCTTGACCTCATGCGTTCAGACAAGATTGTAACATGCTAGTTGCGCATTGGATATCTCGACACCTTGGTCTCTTATACCCTGGTGCATAACATTCATATGCTATATCAAACATCAGGACTGCATTTCTTTTCATTCTGAGCAATTACTTGAAAGCTGCCCATCATCATCCTATCTATTCATTCTATCTATTCATTCCATCATACTCAGCCAAGATCAATCATATCCATCATCCTTTGTCCATATTCCCACTCCTGCAAAACAAGTGTGTTAGACATACATAAGTCCATCATATATCCTTTCATTACCATCTATTTATATGCATAAGTCTATCCATATCATTACCATTTACATATTCACACATTTTCCATTCATCAACATTTGCATAAACATCCATATATAATCCATAACAATATACACACAACATGCATAGCCATCATAATATCAACATAATAACTATTACAACATCATATCAATCGCCAAAACTACCATATATATATACATGTGTGTCAAAATACAAGTGTCTACAATACAAGGTGAGCCCTGAAAAACTAAATGTACAAAATCGGCTCTAGGCCTCATCATGATACAATATAAACAAAAGTAGCCCTAGTGACTACTGGCAGCTCCCTCGCCCTGACCACCACCACCACTAGGTCCTGTACTTGGTCCTCCATCTCTCGGTGGCCCCATCACTGAGGCTACTGATCGAGATCCACCTGACCTCCGTGAACTCGAAGCCCCTGACCTGCTCCTAAAACTAGGTTGCCTCTGCTCTGTCGGCATAGCTCCATAGTACAAGCCTCTGTAATACTCAGCCTCACCCTGCAGTCTCCAAAGCTCTGCTTGTACCTCTGTCAACTGTGTAACCAAGTACATCATAGCTCCATTAGACCCCAATGTAGCCACTACTCTATCTCGCTCACTGGTCATCCCCTGCAGCTGCTGCACTGCCCGATCTCTCTCAGCTCGCAGACCATCCCTCTCTGCTCTCATAGCCTGCATCTGTTGTATCGCAGTGTCTCACTCTAGTCTCATCATCTACTCATGCTGTCTAGCCGCATCCCTCTCTCTTGTCACTCTAGCTAGAGCACCGTCATCCTGTCCATCTCCCCCTGTGCTCTCAACTGTAGCTGAGCCTGATATGTCTGTGCCTGTGCTCTCGCATGCCCTAGACTAATCACTGCTTGATGCCTATCTATCTCCACCCTCCTCAGCCTCATCTGTGCTCACTGCCTCCATCTCCTCTCCTCTCTAATCCATCTCCGCAACTGCTGAATACTAACATCATCACCTGCTATAATTTGTGCCTGAGGCTGTGCTAATATAGCAGGCTGACCTGGCACCTGCTCTGGCATCTGTATCCCTGGTGCGGCTGGCACAACAGCCTGTGCTGGTGGAGCCCGTCATCATCTCCTCTAAACTAGTCTCTCCATCCCAATCTCTCCAATCTCCCCATCCCGTGTCAACCAAGTCGGCCTAGCTGTCGCCCAGTGTACATCATACTCTGGCAAGGTGCCTGGATTTGTGGGACCCTGTCTCCACTGCCATGCTACTGGCTGTAATCCATCTCTCTTTGCCAAAGCTATCTCCACCACAACCTCTGGACCCTAATCAAACACCTCCTGTCTCATCCTCCCAAAAACAACATCACCTACTGGTACTGCCTGTGCCTCCCCGAACTGTCTCAAAGCTCTCTCTGGTAAATAGCACTCTATAATATACATGTCGCATCCAAAAATGTATCTCACCTGTCTAGCATAGACAAGCTCTGCATCCTCCTCATCCCAGTGCTCACATCCTAGCCATGGCCTCCATACAAATCTATCCACCTCATCCAATCTCCTCCACCAGTATACCACACCTCGGCACTATCGATATGTCAAAGCTCCTCTATACATCCACGCAAAGGGCTCTCCTGCTACTCTAGCCATCCATCCCTCTGGTCTCGTAACCGGAATGTGCTCATATGCCCATACATGTAGCATTGTCACTCCTGGTGACATACTCGCTCCAAACATATAAGCGCAATCATGCAGATAATGATAGAGCTGTCCCAACACACACTCTGCCCATGCATATCTCGTGCCATATGAAAACATGCCCTCCATCACTATTCCCCATCCTACTAGAAAACCTATGGCTCTCCTATCACCCACTAGCCATCTAATGATAGCCACTACTACCCGCTGTAACCTATCACAGAGCTCCTCCATCCTCACCATCAGAATCTCTGAACCCTCTGCTCCGATGTCTAGTGTCCCAAATACTCTCCTGAATGCCGCTGGACCCATATCCGGATCATAATCCACACGCTCCCCATCTATCGAAATCCTCAAAATCTGGAACACATCCTCTAAGGTGATGGTCGCCTCTCCTATCGGTAACAAGAATGAACTATGCTTGCTCATCCATCGCTCCACCATCGCTGTCATCAGCCCCCGATGTGCCTAAACTGGCTCTAATCGTGATACATGCTCTAAGCCAAGGACCTCTAACACCAGTCGCTCCTCTGCATCTAACTGTCTCACTAGCCGTAAATCTCTCAGATGTGGCTCTCGTGATAGCAATGGTGGTAGTACATCCTGCATCATCCATTTATCCTTGTCAGTCCATTCCGTTAGTTATCCATATCAAAATCTTCTTCTCTATTTGCTATTCTACCTTACAATTACCATAAGCATTCCATTTTACCACATGCACTTCTTTTTTGCTCACTAGCGACTGGCTTTACCTTATGCGCTTCTATTTTGCCTACATGCGAGCTCTTTTGCATATGCACTTACTGTTTAATTAAAAGCGAGCTCAACTTCCGCATGCGCTTATCCTTGCTTCATATGTGCGTTATATTCTACATGCGTTCATGTTTGTCCTAAAAGAGAGCCATATCCTATATGCGCCTAGCTTATTACCGTAAAGCGAGCCAAATAACCATCCACGACCATTCTAGCCCTAGAAGCGCTCTATTTACCCTATGCGAGCCACTCCTATTCATATGCGTGCTATACTACCTTATGTGAGTGCTTTTTGCCTATAAGTGATTTAATTTGCTCTTTACGCACTTTTCGCCTGTGTTCTTCCTGCCGATGGGATGCGACCACTTTTTGCAAAAGCAACTACCCCACGCCCATAAGCGAGATATACTATTGTATGCGCCATGTTTTCCTCCATAAGCGATCTGAAACCGCTATTCCCTAACCTAGTCGCTTTTGGTGACGTGTGTGCATTAATGACGCTTTTAGGCTATTAATTATACGCTTTTGGGAAAAGTTTTGAAACATACCAGTATGCCTGCTCCCTCTGGTCGCCCATGTGTCCTCACTTGCTCCGCATTATGATCCTTGCGTGGAATAACCATCCTGATAGCTCTCCAACTCTCACTCTCAGGAGCTCTAGATTTCTCTAGTTTCTGAGCATAACTAAGCACAAATGAGCCTATTTGCCATTGTAGAACCTACTTATAGCCTTTCTCAAAACCCTAATTCTTCTATGCCACAGCCTATTTTCTTCCACCCAACCCCCATTTTCTTCGTGTCTGCCTTCTTTTTAGCCTTTTTCTTCTATCGCGAGCCAACCCAACCCTTCCTGGTTAGCCTGGCTTACCTCTCGAGGGGGCATCACCTACCAGTTACACTGGGGCATAACTTGTTTATCGAACGCATATCGTATCTTCTTTGACACAACGCTCTATCGAACATTGTATCAAAGAGGGGCAAAATGTAGACACCCAAAATTGTCCCAACTTTGTCCATGTCTAGCAACACCTTGTTAAATCATTATCCATTAAGCTAATTAATTAAATAAATTTTATTTATTTAATTAAAATCCCATCCTCATCCTACTTAGCCAATTAATTAAATAAATTTTATTTATTTAATTAATTTCCACATCATATCTTATCCCATCCTATTCATTTATCCTATTAATTAAATAAATTTAATTTATTTAATTAATATCCAACTCATATCCCAACTAATTCAAATATTTTATTTGAATTAAACACTCATCTTTTATCACATTCCAACACTTGTCCAGTCAATCATGTGTTGTTATACAACTTTCATTCATATCCTTCACATGCACAACTAATGGGACCTAAATTTAGTATCTTTCAATCCTAGCCATTCATATAGCCTCTGAATCTCCACTGTCAATTGATCTTGGTTGAGTCCTATATAAACACCCTCTCATTCCATATGAGACATCCAGCAATCATATAGCACCTACATTATCATCTTGAGCATCCTGAGCATCTGAACATTCATTTGAGCTTTTTATCATCTATCATGGCAGCTTTCAGCTTTGCAATTGTTCAGTGTTGAAGAAGCAGTCCACATCTCTTAAACAAGGAATCGCACGATCTAGGTGATGTTATGCTTGAATTGCATTATCCTTTGATTTCATTTAGATTAGATTCTTTGATGATGGTAGGGTTAGGGTTTCATGGCTATGCTTGATCTTCTAAACCTGACTTTTCACCTATCACACCAGTCATTGGAATCATAAAGGATGTGGATTTCAGACTGGCAACATATCCTGAAAAGACTTACAAAATGAATATAACAGTGGTTGACATAAAGCCACAATATGATATGTTGTTATCAAGGAGATGGGCAACACTGATTGGGGGAAGTATGCAACTGGACTTGTCATATGCCATGATCCCAATGAATGGCAAAGATGTCAAGCTGATCAAAGAAGAAAGATCATAGGAGTCAGTTGAAGATCAAGATTCAGAAGAACACATCTGTTTTGTAGACACTGACTATGAGAATTTCAGAGTTGTCTCAAGTGATCAAGAAAACTAAAAGGAAGACCTTTGCATTCAAGAGTTGGACTAGCAGGGTCTGTGGACCATGTATTTTGATGGAGCTTGTGCAAAGGAAGGCTTTGGAGCTGGAGTTGTATTCCTATCTCCATCTGGTAAGCTCCTAAAATTCTCCTTCTTGCTAAGATTTGCTTGCACAAACAACATTGCAGAGTATGAAGCCTTACTCTTAGGCTTAAATATGGCTCTCAGACATGGAATTAAGATGTTAAGGGTATTTGGGGATTCTGAGTTAATTGTTTCCCAAGTTAGAGATAGGTATGCTTCAAAGAACAAAAGATTAAAACAATACAAGCACGCTGTCTGGGATACCATTGAACTATTTGATGCATTTTCAATAGGCTGGGTAGAGAGATCAAAAAATGTCATGGCTGATTTCTTAGCTAATGTGGCCATAAGGCCAGATGACATCACTCTATCAGATGTTACAAATGTTGAGGTGAAAATCAGACCTGCAGTACCAGAGAACATATGCAGTTGGCAAGTGTTTGATGATGATAAGGACTTGTTAAGATTTTTGCACTGCATAGATGAATATGAGAACCAAGAAATTGATTTTCAAAGCTTTGTTGAAATTGTAGATGGAAAAGAAACTCTTATGGGGAAAGAAGTAATTCAGCTGAAGACTAACAAAATTCCCAGAGGGTTGGTAGCTTTAGAAAGAACTTTTGACAATAGAGACCAATTGGTCACAAAGACATCTCCAACAAATAAAGATGACTTAGAGGAGATAAATTTGGGGACATCCCAGGCCCCCAAGAAGGTATACATTGGCAAATAGCTCAAACCACACATTAGGAGCATGCTGATAGCATTGCTAAAAAAGTATAAACATGTTTTTGCTTGGTCATATGAGGACCTAAAGACCTATAGAGTGGACCTATTCCAGCATGAGATCCCTTTGAAACCTGGAGCTAAGCCATTTAGACAAAAGCAAAGGCCTATTAATCCTACCTTAGCTCCAAAAATGCAAGAAGAACTCAAGAAGATTAGGGAAGCTGGAATCATTGTGCCTATTAGACATTCAACTTGGGTGTCTAACCTTGTCTCAGTCAGAAAAAAGAATGGTGATATTAGGCTTTGTGTTGACTTTAGAAATTTGAATGTATCCTCCTTAAAGGATAATTATCCACTGCCTAACATGGAGGCTATGTTGCAGAGGGTAACTGGTTGTGAACTCCTATCCATGATGGATGGATTCTCAGGTTACAATCAAGTGAAGGTAAAGGAATCAGAACAATACAAGACTGCCTTCACCACTCCATGGGGAACATATGTATATGTTAGAATGCCATTTGGACTGAGAAATGCAGGTGCTACATTTCAAAGAGCAATGGATGTTGCTTTTGCAGGGTTGATCGACTCAATTTTGGTTGTATATCAGGATGATCTTACTGCTTATTCAAAGAAGGAAGAGCAACATTGTATGCACTTGGAGAAAATTTTCATTAGAGCACTGGAGTATGTCATTTCTTTAAATCCAAAGAAGTGTGCTTTTGGGGTAGTTGAAGGAAAGCTCCTGGGGCACATTGTTTCCAAAGATGGAGTTAGGATTGATCCTGAAAGGGTGGCTGCCATTGACAAAATTCAGATGCCTAAAATAGTGAAAGGAGTTCAGTCCTTCTTTGGACAAATTAATTTTGTTAGAAGATTTGTTCCCAACTTTGCAGAAACCACAAGGAACATTTCTAAAATGCTGAAGAAGGGTGAGATTGTCAGTTGGGAAGGTGAAACAAGCAGATCTTTTCAAGACATCAAGGAAGCAATCAAGATGGCTCCTATGCTGAAATCTCTTGATTTTTCCAAGCCATTCCAATTGTTTTCATTTGCTTCTTTCCACACCATTGCTGCATGTTTACTATAGAAAAATGAAGATGGATTTGAGCAGCCCATAGCTTTCTTTAGTATGTCCTTGCAGGCTTCTAAGTTAAAGTATGATATCATGGAGAAGCAAATATATGCACTAGTCAAAGCGGTCAAGAGTTTCAGGCCATATTTGGTAGGATCCCAAATAGTTGCATATGTGCCTCATGCAGCAGTCAAGGATATCTTCGCTCAGCAGGAGGTGACTGGAAGAAGGTGCATATGGATAAACAAGCTGCAGAAATTCAACATAGAGATACAAATTACCAAGTTGGTAAGAGGACAAGGATTAGCCAAGATGATGGCACAATCAAACTTAGAAGCATGCCAAATCAATGCAGTCCAAAATGAGAATGTCAATGTATCAAAATCTAAATGGTATAAGGACATCATATATTACTTACAAAATCTGAATTGTCCTTCCCATTTCAGTGACAGTCAAAAGAGGACCTTAAAACTACATGCAATCAAGTATGTTATTGTTCAAGGTGAGCTATACTGGAAGAACCCTGATGGTGTGCTACTAAGATGTGTGGATGAAAACCAGGATAAGGACATTCTAAATGGCATGCACCATGGAGTGTGTGGTGGACATTATCCTGCTTATACAACATCCCACAAAGTCCTCAGAGCTAGTTACTGGTGGCCAACTCTTTTCTCAGATGCACATAGAATGATAAGAAAGTGTGACCCTTGCCAAAGGTTCTTAGGAAAGCTAAGATATGATGGTGCATTGCCCCTCAGGACTATAACTGTGGAAGCTCCATTTCAACAATGGGGAATTGACTTCATGGGGGAAATTTTAGAGAAATCTAGTGGAGGACATAGTTGGATTCTGGTTGCCACTGACTACTTCACTAAATGTATTGAGGCTATCCCTACTAAAAAGGCTACAAGTAAGGTGGTGATGGATTTTATCCTGGAGAATATTATTATCAGGTTTGGAGTACCAGTCAAGCTAATCACAGATAATGCAATGTGCTTTAGATCAGGTGAATTTGTTAATTTTTGCAGTAAATATGGAATTGACTTGTCTCACACATCACCATACCATCCACAAGGAAATGGTTAAGCATAATCAAGCAATAAAAGCCTAATGAAAATCATCAAGAGGATAGTGGATAAGAACAAGAGAGCTTGGGATTCAAAACTGAAGTTGGCATTATGGGCTAATAGGGTGATAGTGAAAAGAGCCACTGGAAGGTCACCTTATGAATTAGTGTATGGTGCAGCAGCTAGATTGCCTATGAATAACCTCCTGCTAGTTCACAAGTTCATACAAGAGAATGATGGGGAGGCTAATGATTCAATGACTAAAAGGATCAATCAGCTGGTGGAGCTGGATGAAATCAGGGCAGAGGCACAAAAAATAAACATCAAGAAACAACAAAAGTTGAAGTATCTATTTGATAAAAGGGTTACAGAGAGAGGTTTTCAGATAGGTGATATGGTCCTTATGTGGAATGCAAGGAACCAGGATAAGGGTAAACATGGCAAATTTGAACCCTTGTGGGCAGGCCCATATCAAATTAGCAATATCTATGGAGGAGACTCCTACTTTCTTCAAGCCCTAAATGGTGAACTAATGGGATTGCCAGTGCACAACAAATTTCTTAAAACCTTTTTCACATAAATGAGTAACTTGTGTGCACAATGTAAGATAGTTGTAAAAATTTTGTACATACCTTGTGTGGTCGGTCCTTTTTTGATTTTTGAGTTTTGTCTGGTCTGCCCTGGAGTTATGTGGTTCTCACTGTAGTCTTGCACCTGCACGTCCCCAATTGGAGCCTATGTTGGTAATAATTTATGTTTAGGGTTGCAGGAAGTGCACCTCCCTAGTAATCCAGAAAATTTCCTAAGTGTTGGACCCTCCTAGTGTTTTTCAGCATCATCATGATATTTTGAAGTAGGGGATCATTATCATTTCTGATCATGTCTGGATATCCTGTGGTGTTCATCATTTTTGCTAACCTGACTTTCATGTGTAGGGTGATATTTAACATTGGGTGATCTTGGTCAAGATCATCGTGATGTTGGCGCTGAGAAATTTCTAAGTATAACCCGATGTTCTGGAGGGTCATCACATTTGAATATCGGGTGATCTTTGTTAAGATCACCCTGATGTTATTTTATCACCTTATGTTTGTTTTGCACCAGGATGTTGCTGACGTCATTCATGCATCAAGGTAATATTGGCTAAGTCTCGTGGCTTCATCATTTTCTAAGGAAGGGGTGATATTTCCAAATATCGGGTGACATTCAAACATCACCCTGATGTTCCATGAAGCTATAGTGCACCTTGATATTCCTACGGGGGTGATATTTTCTCGACCTTTGCCTTCATCTTTTCTCTGCAAGATGATATTCTCAATATCGGGTGATATTCCGAATATCAGGTCTTTTTCTAAATATCACCCTTGTTTTAAATATGACGATGTTCAATTATCAAGATGTTCAATTATCAGGGTGATATCCTTTAGGTGATATGTTGTTGACATCATCCAAATATGAGGAGGTGCGCAGTATGTAGATATGCTGATGACGTCAGTAGGATGTGACGATGACGTCATTAGGATTTTTGTGGACATGCAGGATGTTCATCGGCCAGACATTTGGTATCGGCTAAGCAGGAAGATCTTTCTCTGATGCATCAAGTTGTGCCAATGAAGGTGAATATCACGATGATATCTCACATGGAGGTAAGGTTGGTCATTAGGATGATGATGCTGATGTCAGGGTGATATTTCGAGTAACAGGATATCATGCTGGAGGATGATGATGATGAGGTTTATGCTGGCGTCGTCAGGAGAAAAATCGCTGACATTATATATGTAACTGGCCCAATATATAAAGTGTTGAGGAGGTCGCCGCGGGGTGCATGTGGGATAATTAGATCTTGCATGATTTAAAATATCAGAATGATGAATCTTGGCGGGAAATGGTTGCGATGCACAGTATGATGTTTTTCCCAAGGCCGCGAGTTGGTGCGCCATTAATGGCGGTTGTTGCAGAGGTATGGGCGATGGTGTGACGGATCTAGTACCTGACTGAAGATGTGAATCCCCAGGTAGCAGTGCAGGGCTCGAGGTTTCTTCCTGTCTCCTCCCCTACCTGTTGCATTCAATGCAATGAGTGCCATTTTCTCAATGTACTGTATCTGGCAAATTTTGATCTACCATGTAATTAATGCTGAGGACCTTCCTTGCTGTATATAGCAGGTTGTGTTTCTCATTTTCAAGGTTGTTGAAAACTGGACATATCTGGCTCTGTAATAAGATACAACTGGTTCTGGTTGCTCTGTGCCGATGACCTTGTGAGTTTATGTATCTCTTGTTGTATGTCTCATGCATGAATCTACTGATTTCATGATTGGTTTTATATGAGTAATGATGTATTTGCATGTGTTTTGTTATTCTGTCTCCAGTATTGCATGTATCCTTCTTCTAAATCTAGATATCTAAGGGATGTCTGGGATTCTAGAATATAGAATTCCTATATTGAATGCTTGATCTTTCAACTTCTGCACAAGGGGTAGATTAAATTGTTTTCAGATTAAGTGTTGGGAAAGATATACTGCAATAGGGATGCCATAAGTAGAGATGACTTAACACTATGTTCTGGGAGGTATTTGTAAGGCAGATACCACAACATCCCCTTGAAATCTAGTTTTAGTGTTCATGCTAATCACTCACAGGTGTATGTCTACTGACTCCAAGCCCTGGATAAGCACCAATCTAGCTCTGTGTTGAAATTACATACCAGGTCCTAGTTTTGCATCCAAACACATAAAATCAAATTCAAAATTCCAAAACAACCATTAGGACTATAGAAGTAGTTTAGGACCAAGATCCTCTGATTCACAACTGAACATAAGCCCAAAGCTAGCCCCTTTACACTTATCTCATAGTTTTGGTCTTCATACAGGAGGATTTATCTACTTTGTATCAACATCCCAAGCCAACCCACAAGCATATTCTCATGGGTGTTGAATAGGGAATACCCCCCTAGGTTTTGCAGAGCTTGAAGAAGAAGAGGAGATAAAAATAGAATCTATCTCCTATACTATTGGCCCCTAGCCCAGAGATCATGTTGATCACTGATGGCTACCTTGTAGGGAAATCTCGGAGTGAACATCCAGTCAGGGGAAAAACCAACAGTAGTGATGAGGTATGGTTTTTAGATAGTGGATGTAGCAACTACATGAGTGGTAATGAGAGTTTATTTTCTTTCATTGATAAAAATGTCAAGTCTGAGATAAAAATGGGAAATAATAAAATAGTTTCGATTGTGGGAAAGGGGTCTATTATGTTTCACACTAGTCAAGGTGAGAAGAAGGAGATTGAAAATGTATATTTTGCCCCTGGTATAAAGCACAATCTCATGAGTATTGGATAACTGATCCAAAAAGGCTACAAAGTGTTGATGGAAAATGGTGAATGCATCATTTATGAGAAAGATGGAAGCAAGAAAATACTTGCAGCAATGTTAATGACAAAGAATAGAATGTTTCCCTTGAGGTTTGAGATGTGTTTCTCACCTCAGTCTACAATTGCACCCCCCAGGCATGGAAAATGTACAGCAGTACAGCAACAAGCAACCTTCAAGATAGTCATTCAAGACCCCTCCAATCTTTGGCATCTCAGGTATGGACACTTAGGTTATGCTAGTTTGAATCTTTTGTCAAAGAAGGGTATGATTAGAGGTTTGCCAACCATTGTAGAGCCTAGTGGTAGATGTGAACCCTACATTTTAGGCAAACAACATAGGCAGGCTTTTCAATTGGGTAACTCTAGAAGGGCAAGAGCACCATTAGAGTTGGTGCACACTGACTTATGTGGCCCTATGCAAACAATTTCTATTGGTAAGAGCCAATATTTTATGACCTTCATAGATGACTATAGCCGTAAGACATGGGTTTATTTTTTACAACATAAGTTTGAAGCATTTGAAAAGTTTAAAGTGTTTAAGGCCCAGGATGAAAAGGAGAGTGGACATTTCATCAAGGTCCTAAGCTCAGATAGAGGGGGAGAGTATACCTCCAATCAGTTTGTGAATTTTTGCAAGCAACATGGCATTAAGAAGGAACTAATAGCATCCTATACTCCGTGGCAAAATGGAGTGGTTGAGAAGAAAAACAGAACCATTGTGGAGATGGCAAGAAGTATGCTTAAAGCCAAGAGACTCCCAAATGAATATTGGGGTGAAGCTATAGCAACAATAGTATATTTGATAAATAGAAGTCCCAAAGGTAGTTCATGACAAGATTCCACAAGAGGCATGGACGAAATGCAAGTGGATAGTTGAGCACTTGAGAGTTGTAGACACCTAAAAATGTCCAACACCTTGTCATTAGCATGTTTTGCCCTAGGTACCTGTATCATTCACCTAATTAGTTAAATAAATCTTATTTATTTAACTAAGTTTTATTTATTCCCTTTCTATCCATTTATCCTATCTTCTATAATTAAATAAATCTTAATTATTTATTTAATTATTCATGACCATTAATCCTCTCTAGTTAAATAATTATTTAATTAGTCATTTATCCTTTTCCTATAATTAAATATTTATTTAATTACCTTTCCACAATCCAAAATTAATTAAATAAATTAAATATTTATCTAATTAATAAAATCTTTAAAAAAACTTTGCTTTCTTTTATCCCATTCTTTTCGAAGATTTATGAGGATTTAAAACAAAAAAAACAAATCTTTTTATCTTTTTCCCTACCTTATCTAAAAAATCAAATCCTACCTTATCTTATCAAATCTTCTTCCCTTGATCCTCAAAAAGTCTATAAATATGGCCTCTCACAAGCCATTTCATAGATCATGCATTGAGTTCGATATCCTTACTCTATTGAAATCTTCTTTCAATCCTCTATCTATTTTCTATCTATCTTCTTCTATCCTTTCTCATCCAATCGTTATGCTGCGAATGTGAGCAATCAACATTCGATCATCTACATCAATCAATCTTGCACGTATCATTCAAGGTATTTGATAAATTTTGGGTAAAAGGTAATTTACATTGTATTGTTTTATCTTGCATTTATCTAAATCTTATCATTTACATTCTGGCACGCCCGATGGGACCTACTTCTCTTGATCAAATTTTATGTTTTTTGCAAATTTTCGTAGTAAAAATTTGTGTTTCTCTAACCTCCGTTGTCAAGTTTTGCAAGGATCTATCAAAAGGTGACCTCCTGGGCTGAAACTAATATCACCAACATGCTCAGAAGGGTCGAAAACCTTAGAATCACCTATTAATTCACAAAAATTAGAGACTAAAAAAAATCACTGGGATTTTTTGAGGGTATGTCCTTTTATCCAACCGTCCGAAGAGCATTTTTGTAGGGTGCATCCTTTTATCTAGTGGTCCAAAGAGTTCTTCCGGAGGGTGCATCCTTTTATCTAGTGGTCCGAAGAGTGCTTCTACAGGGTGCATTGTTTTATCCAGCGGTCTGAAAGGTGTTTCTACGTCCTTTTATCCAGTGGTTCGAAGAGCATTTTCGTAGGGTGCATCCTTTTATCTAGCAGTCCAAAGAGCACTTCCATAGGGTGCATCCTTTTATCCAGTGGTCCAAAGAGTACTTCCATAGGGTGCATCATTTTATCCAACAATCCTCCATCTTGTCTTCTTCTACATGCCATAAAAGGGGAGACTTTTTCTTTTCACTGTAACAGGAGCATACGGTGGCAAAATTTTACAAATGAACACTTGTTAGAAAGATGAGAGGACAAACTTCGCAACAGAGCAAGTTTTATTAGGTGATTGTATCATTTTCTAGTCTTTTTTCGTATTCAAAGTTAAAATTGTATATAAACTTCGATTGAACATAACTTGAGCAATTTTGATCGGTTTTCAGTGATTTTTTTTTTAAAATTGCTTAGAATCTCTTGAACTTTCTATTTATTCAATTAATTTTTTTGTATCAAATCATTTTCATTAGAATTTATCAGATTTTATCTTTTTCAAATAATCATTCTTCTTTTCAAGTTTACTTGGTCTTTTTCAATTTTGTGACTTGTAGGGGCATCTAAGGAGTTGGAGCAACATTGGCATCAATATCTACAACAACTTGGAAAGTGATATAATCAGGTGCATTTGTTTCATCTTTCATCTCTTAATCTTGTTTGACCACACATTTGGACTTTGGGATTAAAACGAACAACTTGCTTGTTATCACATCAAAAATTGGGCATAAAATGAATCAATGTATTCCATTCACACATTTGGACTTGGGATTTAAAAAGAATGAGTGCTTGAATTGTTTAGTGAATTTGCATGCAATTAGGGGTGTGTATGCTCTTCCCATGCACTTCATGCGATCTTGAGAATCAAAAACACCTCTTGTCCATTCAAATTCACGTCTCACATTTCAATTTCTTAAGAGCAATTTACAAGTGTGTGTGTGTATGCTCTCTCCTCGCACTGCAAGGTGATCTTGGAGATCAAAAACACCTCACTTGATTTATTTTTACCTTTTCCTAAGAGGCCTGCTAGGGGATTTCATCACCCCTAGGGATGACCTCAATCGAGGCTGAATCGAAAGACACCCTCATTTGGAAGCTTGAAATCTTGTCACTCTTGGCTAAGCCCCAAAGAACTTTATACCTTTGGGAAGTGAAGGTGAAGGGTGGGTTACCCCTTTCTCCCAGCTGTGTGGCAGGATTTCACTTTCAAATTCCTAGTCAACCTCATGTAAACATAGCCCAAAAACCTAATTAGCCATACCCTATTTCAAACTAGACATTAGGCTTGTTGTTGTGTCTTCAAGTGTGTGCTTAATCATAACATTTAAACCTTGAAAGGCAAATTCATCATCTTGTTTGGTGTGTGTGTTTATGCATTTACTTGTGAAATCGTGTGTTTGATATTGCCCTAAAGCAAGCTTCCAATAAACACTTGCCACATCATCTTCATCTGACTTTCCAATAACACATATCTTAGACCACCTCGTCCACATCATCCAATCATCAAATCCTCATTCCAAATCATCTCCACATCATCATCAACTGAGTCCTAGTCAACACTTGTCAAGATGGTCATAATCATTCAAGGGAGCTATCCCTCTAATCATGAGACAAGACCTAAGCCTATAATCACAATTCAAGGAGGCTACCCCTCTAATTCAAACAATGAAATAAAACCAAAGCCCAAGGTCACAATCAAAGGAGCCTCTCCCACACATCAAATCAATTCCACATCAACCTATCCCACATCATCCTATCAATCTAATCCACCCACATATCAAATCCATGCCATATAAAACTCACTTCAAACTCCATCATCACCCAATGCAACACCCACACTTGACCAAGTGGTTATCAATTTCATGGAAGATATCGACTGTATGGATCTAGTGTATAGAGTCCTTGAATCAGATCCTACTAGGTTTATGGATCATCTCATTTGACTTGGGGCCACTCCATCTTCCACTAATCCCACAAACACTAACACTGCCACATCTATTCCATAAATCACCCTCACTATTCCTAACAAGACTACAAACAAAAGTGCTTCCATAAGCATACCATCCAATGATCCTAACTCCATTGCCTTCATATCACAATTACTTTCTCAACAAACTTCCAACATCAACCAATGTTCACAACAATCCACCTCACAATACCTTTCACCTACAAATCCTATCATGCCACCTCATCATCAAACCCATCTACAAGAAAACCAAGTGTCCTCACAAGAAGCACCCTTGATAGACCTAAATCCACCTATGAAAGACCTAATGTCCTTTGACAAGGGAAACACCAATCTAGACCAAGCATCTTATGAGAATTCTCCATCATCATCCACTCAAGTACCACTTCATGAGCCTACTTGTCCTATCTTAACCCCACCATGTGATCCAACATCCACTCATGACCCTATCAATGAACCTCCCAACACCTTGTCTAGTCGCCAAATCCATCATGTGATCTACAAGCCATCAAGCTTATTAAGGAATCTTCAACTCCAAGTCCAAGTCAGGAATCATCATGCCCTCATACCAATGACTCTCAAGAACATTTCAAGCCTATCTATGAGCCTATCAAGCTTATTGAAGAATTTCCTTTCATAAGTCCACATCAAGAGCCATCATGCCCTAACATTGTTGACCAAGAGCCCATCCAAGAGTCATCCCTTTTCTCGCAAGAAAATCAAGAGGTATGTCAAGAGTATACTCCTAAGCATGTGGAAACTTCAACCCCTCAACTAAGTTAAGATCAAAGCATCTCCAAGATCAACCAATCCATGACTTTCATGTTTTCTATGATCAAGATGTTATTTATGACCATGACCCTATTCTTAAGCAAATGTATCCCATTCATAGCCAAATTATTTTTTTTTATGCTCACATTTATGATCAAGATTCTATATATGATCATGAAAACCATGGTGACCATCTTAGCTAAGCTCATGAAAACTATGATGAGCCTCCTAGCCAAACTTTACACAATTCATGATCAAGATTTTATCACTCCATCCCTCCATCCTCCATCTAGCCTTAATGTGCAAACATCCACTTGTCATGATGAGATATGTACCTCCCAAGCAAGCATAGAAGATCAAACCCATAATGATCCTTCCACATCCACCATCAACCCTATTCTGAACCCACCATCATATCCTATTGATCTTACCACCTTCATCCATGAGTGTTCCTCCTTAGAACACCAACAACCTTCATCCTCCACTTCACCTTCTCCATCCAATAAGGAACTCGTGTCTAGTTTTCCACTTGCACCAAGTCCTATTGTCGATCACATGCTCCAAAGAATGAACTATAAAGGTAAAGGCTTAGGCCCTCTTGAACAAGGTATTTTGGAGCCTATCCATGTCAAGGTCCATCCACGCTCATTTGGCCTTGGATACACACCCCAAGGTCAACAATATAAAGATGTTGGTACTTCCTCCATGCCTCCTAAGTCCACCACCTTCCATCGTAAACCCTACCATATACCTAAATCATATGTTGTCATTCCACCTCCATCATCTTACAAATCGCAAAAACATGTGACCGTACACCTTCCACCATCAACTTTGCCTCCACTTCTTCCAACTCCTAATATCCTTCCATCAAATCTACCTCCACTACTTCCAACACCTTATCCCTCCATCCATAAATCCTTTAAAAATCCCAATCATGGCCAACAAATTCACACATCATGTAAACATAAGGCTTCCGCTCATTCCACCCATCCCATGGGATTCCAAAATAAAAATTTGGATGCCTCTACCTATAAAGTCAAAAATCCTAAGGGTCCTCATGCCTTAAGACACAAAAGCCAAGAATCAAAGAAATATCCATCTCAAAAGTTCCATACACCCACACACCTCAAAGAAAAAATGAAAAAGGTGTGGGTCCCCAAGCAACAAGTAATTGCCTCAAAAGTTGCACAAAAGTTGCATATATCCAAACCCATACATCCACAAACAAAGTCAAAAACTAAAATGGTATGGGTTCCTAAGAAAAAAGTCATCAAGTCAAATGAGGCATCCACCTCTCAAGAATCCCAACCATCCATTTCCATCCAAAAATCCCATTCCATTCAAAATTTTCAAATTCCTCCATCCCACATGAAAAGTAAAAATCATAAAAATACTAAGTCTATGTGGGTCCCTAAATCACTTTGTCAACCATCTCCTAAGCGAACAATGCCATTGCTTCCTACACCATCTTCCCATCAAAAGTTGCAATGTTTATCACAATGTGTGTAACCATTGGTCATGATTCCCTTCCATCCCACAACATTTCCACATACTTCCATCTTCCCTTCCTTCAACTATTATCCAACATATCTTCCTCATCACTTCTCTATGGTCCATGCCTTTGTATAAGCCTTCCCTCCATCTTTCATGCATAAGTATTTCATAATCTATATCAAAATCCACCATCTTCCTTACATAATCCATATTATAATTCACTATCTACCTAATCCATCTTTCACGTAATCCCCTACCAACATCCATGAGCACACTTGTCATGGCCCATGCGACAACATCCATCTAGCAGGACTATCACTTTCATGGAACTAGACACTTGAGTCCCTCCCATCTATATCCACCTTATCCCATCCAAAAAGTCAAAAAAAAGGGGAAAAGAAAATAAAGAAATTAAAAAAAAAAGTAAAGAGAAATCCCTTCGTCCAACGGTGAAAACCTAGCAAATAGGTGTCATGTGTAAGTTGATCTTCTATGTCATCTACACTCTGGGGCACATTGTCTCATCCTTTTCCAAACTATCATACCATTTTCACACCATTTCCATATACATACCTATTACATTGCATCCATTCATCATCCCTTCCTCTTTTGACCTTGACAAAGATTGGGGGCAACTATTGACAAGTGTTTTGAATATCCCTTAACATACCTCATCCTTTCCAAATGAACCATATCATCCAAGTCATAAGCTTTGTCATGTCAAATCCTATCATCCTCTTGCCTTAAGCATTATCCAGAAAAATCCCAAGTCTACTACCTAGACTGGGGCATGTTATTCCTATTTAACATAGTCCTTGGAGATCACATCCTTGCTCACTTACACATACATTCATTCCATTCCATAGGCTATCCTTTTATCCTATCCATATATCATGATCCTTTCATCCATCCACTATCATCCATCCTTTTGTCCAATCCCATTCATTCCTTTGTACCTAAACTTAGTTTTCCCTTGTCATTGGTGTCTAGCACAAAAGGCTGCACAAATTGTGAATCCAAAAACATCATAAAACATCCTGAAAAAATCCAAAAAATCATATAATGTCTTGAAAAAATCCAAAAACATCATAAAATGTCCTAAAAAAATCCAAAAACATCATAAAATATCTTGGAAAAAATACAAAAAAATCAAATATCCAATCAAATCATCAAATCATGTCAATCTATCAATCAAAATCACATCACTCGAATCCTAGAAATAACATCAATCCCATCAATCCAAACCTTCATCATCACCATCAACATCCTCACAAAATTAGAACTACATCTCATCTCTATCGTTAGGTGCCTTGATCCCGTGGACACAGGTATGTAGGCAGTCTGGAGTACGAAGGATGTGCCCAGATTCATGGACAGGCGATATTTCTCTCTCTTCTCTCTCATCATATTCTTCTATCATCTATCCTCATCAATCCATCACTTCTTCCAATCAATCTCAATCCAAAGCAATAGATCCAAATGCAAGTCATCATTTATCCATACCAATCAAGTTAACCAATCTTGTCAAATTATCCAATCACATTCTTGGTCTTGATCCTAATCTTGTCATAAACCAAATCAATCAATCAATCATCATCATCAATGGGATATATCTTTCCCACATCCTTGTGTTGATCTAGGGATATATTGTTCCCTGCCATGACAAATCTATTATCATCATCAATCAATCAAGAATTAATCATTGGTTTACAGCTTGACAGGGGCAATACCTTGTTTGTTTTTGTACCATTTGTGCATGCTTGCTTGCTTTCTTGTTTGTGTTATCTTTTTATCTTGCATTTGTATCACATATGTATCATTCCAACTAATATTCATATCTTGTGTATGTTGGAATGACTTTTTGCATTATCCTTTGCATCTAAGGTCACATCATACCTTTTGTGCGTTAGGACTTTAATGCTCTAAGTTTTCTTCCTCATATGTCTAGACAAGGTTGTATTACGCTGGGGTATGAGAAACATTGTCACCTTGGTCCTCATACCCTGGTGCATAATGTCTAGTGCTATATCAAACATCATGATTGCTCACTTTCATTGCAGCATAACGCCTCATTCATTTCTTCTATTCATTTTCTTCCTTGACCAATCTTTTTCATGTCAAGAGCCTACCCATGTTTGTCTAATCCGCCTATCCTCTCGAGGGAGCATCATCATCCTATCTTTCCATTACCACCTTTTTCTTCTATCCATACCTTAGTTTCTTTGAAATGATGTTACTCGACACAAATTTCATTATCTTGAACATCATCTCAAAGAGGGGCAAAATGTAGAAACCTAAAAATGTCCAACACCTTGTCATTAGCATGTTTTGCCCTAGGTACCCGTATCATTCACCTAATTAGTTAAATAAATCTTATTTATTTAACTAATTTTCATTTATTCCCTTTCTATCCATTTATCCTATCTTCTATAATTAAATAAATCTTAATTATTTATTTAATTATTCATGACCATTAATCCTCTCTAGTTAAATAATTATTTTTAATTATTTAATTAGTCATTTATCCTTTTCCTATAATTAAATATTTATTTAATTATCTTTCCACAATCCAAAATTAATTAAATAAATTAAATATTTATTTAATTAATAAAATCCTAAAAAAACTCTGCTTTCTTTTATCCCATTCTTTTCGAAGATTTATGAGGATTTAAAATAGAAAAACAAATCTTCTTATATTTTTCCCTACCTTATCTGAAAAATCAAATCATGCCTTATCTTATCAAATCTTCTTCCCTTGATCCTCAAAAAGTCCATAACTATGGCCTCTCACAAGCCATTTCATAGATCATGCATTGAGTTCGATATCCTTACTCTACCGAAATCTTCTTTCAATCCTCTATCTATTTTCTATCTATCTTCTTCTATCCTTTCTCATCCAATCGTTACGCTGTGAATGTGAGCAATCAACATTTGATCATCTACATCAATCAATCTTGCATGTATCATTCAAGGTATTTGATAAATTTTTGGTAAAAGGTAATTTACATTGTATTGTTTTATCTTGCATTTATCCAAATTTTATCATTTACAAGAGTGTTTGGGTGTGTGGCATATGCACTTGTGCCAAAAGAGAAGAGGCAAAGGTTGGATGACAATGGTGAGAAGTGCATCTTCATGGGCTATAGTGAAGAGTCCAAAGCCTATAGGTTGTATAACCCAGTCACCAAGAAAATAGTTATTAGCAGAGATGTGGAGTTCTTAGAGAATGAGTCATGGGATGCCTTGATAGATACTGACAGCTCTGTACAACTCCCGACAACACCGATTGATGAAGAAAAGGAGTATGAAGTGCAGCAAGATGATGTTATGGAGCCTCATAGACAACTCTAGAGAGCTCCTAACAGACTATAGACAAGCACAGAGCTCTATACACTGAGTTCCCAATAGCTCTAGAATGCTCCAGACACAAATAGAGAGATCTAGACAGCTCCAGACATGGTCTGCATAGCATAGCAACAGTAGTAGTGAGAGTTCAAACCCCATTCTTGCCTCCCTAATGCTAAGAAAGACCAAAACTCTAAGGGAGATCTACCAAAATGACAGATATGATGAAGAGTTTGATGAAAGTGTGAATTTTGTATTATTTTCTCATAGTGATCCAATTTATTTTGAGGATGCTATGAAAGAAAAGAAGTGGTGTGAAACTATGGATGAGGAGATGGATGCATTAGAGAGAAATAGAACATGGGAGCTAACTGATTTGCCTCCCAACAAGCAAGTCATTGGAGTGAAATGGGTCCATAAGACCAAGAGCAATGCCGATGAAAGAATAGAAAGGCATAAGGCAAGATTAGTTGTTAAAGGGTACAAACAACAGTTTGGGAGAGATTATGATGAGACATATGCTTCAATTGCAAGGATGGAAATCATGTGGGTGGTTATAGCAATTGCAGCCCAACACAAGTGGAAGGTGTATCAAATGGACATGAAGTTCGCCTTCTTGAATGGAGTGTTGAAAGAGGAAGTGTATGTGGAGTAGCGACCTGGTTATGAAGTTCTAGGTCAAGAAAACAAGGTATACATGATGAAGAAAGCTCTTTATGGGTTGAAGCAAGCACCACGGGCATGGTACAATAGGATTGACTCATATTTGTTGAATAATGGCTTTAGCAAAAGCAATGATGAGCCCACTCTTTACATCAAGACAATTGATGGTAAGATTTTAATTGTTGTCTTGTATGTTGATGACTTAGTTTTTTATTGGAGATAATGATTTCCTCATTGTTGATCTTAAAGAGGCCATGAAAAGAGAATTTGAAATGACAAACTTAGGTCTCTTGAGGTATTTTCTAGGCATAGAAGTAAAACAAATGCATGATGGTATATTTATCTCTCAAGGAAAGTATGCAACAAAGATTTTGAAGAGGTTTAGGATGCAAGATAGAAAGCCCGCCCCCACACCAACAGCCATAGGACTGAAGTTGAGCAAGGAAGATTGTAACAGTAATGTGAATCCGACCATGTATAAGAGTTTGGTTAGAAGCTTGATGTATTTAACAACAACTAGGCCTGATATAATGCATAGTGTAAGTCTGATTTCCAGATTTATGGAGACTCCAAAAGAGTCACATTGGCAAGCGAGTAAAAGAATCCTAAGATATGTGAATGGAACCAAAGGATATGGCATTTTGTATAGTGCAACAAATGTTTATGGGCTAGTTGGCTACACAGATAGTGATTGGGTAGGGAGTGTAGATGATAGAAAGAGCACATCTAGATATGTGTTTCACTTGGGATTGGGAGTCATTTCATGGACTTCCAAGAAACAACCCATAGTTTCCCTATCTACGGTTGAGGCTGAGTATATAGTAGCAAATGCAACAGCATGCCAAGCTATTTGGCTAAGAAGGATCTTAGTAGATTTGAAGGAAGAACAAAAGGATGGAACAACTATATTTTGTGACAATATTTCAACAATTGCTTTGACAAAGAATCTAGTTTTTCATGGAAGAAGCAAGCACATTGAAATCGGGTATCATTTCATAAGAGAATTAGTTGAGAATGGTGAAATCAAAATGAAATTTTGTAGGTCTGAGAAATAGCTTGTAGAAATTTTTACCAAACCATTGTCCAAGGAAAGTTTTGAACGTCTAAGACACAACTTAGGCATTGTGGACAACTCTAGATTTCAATTCTGGAAAGAAAGCTCTAGACAGCTTCAAACAACTATAGAAAGCTCCAGAGACAAAATGAAAGAGGTATGTGGCTCCAGATTAAGGGGGAGTGTTGGAAAATTAATCTGGAGCATGCATGCATTTACTGCACCTAACCTGTCAGAGATCCTCCAAAGATCTCCTTACCATTGCCCCTGCAAAACAATGAATACATCTTTGCTAGCTCGTTTGTGTGTATTCAATGTTGGTCAGTGTCTTTATTGCAGTGGGTGAGTTTGATTTTGTTTTGAGCGGTAAATTTTTGGGTGGCAACATTTTTTGGTGAAGTATAAGAAAAAGGAAAGAATGTAAGGTAGTGTAGTTAGTGAAGAATATAGTAGCAACAGCAGCAGAGAATGTTTTTGAGCATGAACAACAGTTCTAAGAATATTAGAGCGTGTGCAGGGAACAACAGATAGTTCTAGATGAATAGGAAGAAGTAGAGTTTGTGTGCAGCTCTAGATTGCTGTAAATCAAGTTTGTAATTTAGTAGTTTGCAGTTTCATGTTTAGAAATCATATTGTAAATGTTATTTTTCTGATTTAATAGAACAAACAAGAGTTTTTCCAATAGCTATGTGTCTCCTTTGCTTTCTATTTTTTTGTTATTCTGCATTTTATTTATGTATGGGATATGAAATTCCATCAAATTGGTATCAGAGCTATACCATTTCCAACATATATACAGTGACTTGGTATAAAATTGGCTTTGCATATGATATATGAATCCTAAGAGTTGATGCCTCTAATATAACTTCCTGGTATAAATCAATGCCATAACTATAATTACAATTCATATACAAGATATATATACTTTATAGCTAGCAAATTATATGCTGCCTCAAAATATCTAAGGTTTTATGTTTAAAGGCTTCTAGACACACAAATAAATTGAACATATGTAAATCACTATTTACAAGAAAACGTCTTCAAATATGGAGATTTTAACGTTTAGAAATTTCTAAATAAGGTTGATGCTTAACAAAAAGATGGATATTATCATCTCTATAGCATAGATGTACCCCTATTCAATCTTTTAGAAAATAAACACATAGAAGTGATTTAATCTTTCTTGCAGATGTTGGGCATCATAGTGCAATCCACATATAAACGATTGATTTAGAATTTTACTTAGAAATAGAGATTTGTTGCGAGATCCATCGATAAGGCACAAGAAGAATCAAAGATTAGTCGCATGCTGATTTTAAAACAAAGAGGGTTTAATTATTATGACCACATGAACTCTTGAGCTAACATCCCTCTAACAGAGTATATATTTCAAGTCAAAATTGCTTGGGAAATTGCTAGAATGCATTGTGAATAATTTCATGTCGATCATAAACAAGAGATAAAATAATAGATTTCTAAATGCTGCAGAGGAGTGACATCAACACAGTGTTTAGAAAAGTATAGAGGAAATGCAATTTAAACCCCAATTAAAGATGAACTCAATACTCATGGGATATAATAAAATTTCTAGGAGTGATTAAAATTCATTTCACAGGCATGAAGCAGTAACTACCTCATTCATAATTAGCACAATTCTATAGTATTATTTATTCTTTTAAGAAAAAGATGATCTAGGAAATGGTTGTGAGAAATGTATCTAGTGGCGCACACCTATGATAAAATTTGCTCAAATACCAACACTTCTTGGCAGCCCCGATTGGTAATTCTTTAGACCTGCAAAATGATTCCCCTTTCCAAAACCAAGATCCTCTCTCCCCACTTCTTCCTCTTTTAAAACTGAACATCTTAACTCTTTGTCTTCCAAGAGGATGATTCTTCCAGAGAAGATGACTCTTCATCTACCATTCTCATTAAAACAACTCTAAAATATATTTTTTATGAATAAACAAGTACCCTATTACTAAATTCTAATTTCTAGTATAACTTATATCACAACTTCATAATCAAGTATATCAAATACATAAGAAATTGGTGGATAACGATTAGGTCTTACACAAAATTCATGAAGGCACAGATTGATGCCTCTCTGATTAGTTGCAAGCACAAATTGATGCATGTGTGATAAATCTCTTCTCTAGCAACTCAATTCTCCAATACGGGCTAGAATCTCCTTGGTTTAGGCTCTAATACCATGTAGGGATGCACAGGAAGCCATCATGAAGCTATAGACTTCAGGGATCAAACCAGTGAATAAACAACCACCAAAGAATGCTCGAGCAAGAGTTTGCATAAAGAGAGAGAGAGATATAAAAAGATTGAAGATGCTTCAATTTATATGAAATTTGTATATTACAAATGTACAATAGCCTTGCTTATATAGGCAAGTGTGGGAAAAGGTAGGTAAAACTACCCGAACAGAAAAACTAAAAATACCTAAACTATTAAATAATAATTATTTGGATAAGTAAACTTAAGCAAGTGAATAAGTAAAATCCTATTTACTCTAACATCATCAAACCATAAATCCTAAGTAGATAAAATGTTTATTTCTAGCAATATAAAACCCTCAGAAATTTATTCAATTGTTGATTAGAAAGTACATAGATGATAAACGACAACAAAATATTTTTTATTGATTTTTTTCAATCATAGCTACTATACGGCTTGGGACGAAGGTATGAATTACTATAAAATGCCAAAAGTACTAGAAACCCATGTTTGTTACTAGAAACTACCACAAATAATATTTTATGAATTTTCTTGAAACCCTAGATGGTATGACAGCTTGCTGCTGAAGTCTGATTGCCCTTGAAACCCTTGTAAAATTATCAAAATATGCTGATAAGAATTAGATTTGTCTTGGAAACATTGGTAACATGTCAAAATATGATTTTATTCTCTATTTTTCTAATGAATGATGATTGAAATGATGCAATAAATAACTGGTATGACTAATCTAATATCCAAAATGACTTGATTTCTCCCTCCCAATGTGGTGCTTGGCTAGCGTTGACTAAGCAACTCAGATCTAGCAATATATAATGCTAAAAAATTCACCAAAAATATGAGGATCAATATATAAATCCTCAAATATGCTTGGGCAATGAAATTATTATGTTTGATTGCAAAAAATATTGTAGCGGCATTGTAGAGACACTGTAGCAAAATTGAAAATACCTCTAAATCCTCCACAAATTAGCACAATTGTGATTCCTAGATGGAATCACCTAAGATTGGAAACAAGGGTTTTCATCTTTGAGCCTAAAATGTGGAATTCAAGAGGGTTTTCATTCTCTCAAACCCTAAACAAACCAAGGGTTTTTATCTGTGGATGTCCTAGATTGAATAAACTTCTCAAATCTAAAAATTGGATGAAAAAAAGATAACTTGAAAGATTGATTCTCAAATGAAGATAGGTGCCTCCTTTTATAGTGCTAAAAAATGGGCCCTTGAGACTAAATTTCCAAAAGTATTTAAAAATACTTTTATTTATTTTTTTAGTATTTAAAATGCTTTTTATTTTAATATTAGTATTTAAAACAATTTTTTATTTTTATTTTAGTACTAGTGTTTAAAAAGACCTTTTATTTTAATTATAATAATATTATTGAGTTGCCTATAAAGTTAAAAATTACCAATCCCAACTTAAATAATATTATTAATTATTTTAATATGGAAAAAGGGGACATGATAGTATGCCCTTTTGAGAATTGATTTCCCACAAGTAATAGCAAACCTACATGATGAATCATGTTGTAATGTCCATAGAGTCTAGATCCTATACCTATCAAATGAAACAACTACCAAAAAATACTAAGCAAACTTAGATGCTCAAATGCAATTGTGCCAACACTATGAATCATGTTATAGCATCTGGATCTTATCTATATCAAGTGTAAAAACTCTTGCTTAAAATCACTATGGGAGCTACTACCACCATCACTCACATTCTTATTCAATCCATGAACTTTGATCACCTCAAACAATTTGACCTTTAGAGGAAATATAACAAAGAAGTGTACATGACTCACAACAACATAAATGCAAACCTTTGGAAGAACCGTGATGAGATGCACAATTATACTTCCCCACCTTTGACTTGGATCAAGCCACAAAATCAACCAACTCAAAACATGCTCCTAGATGTGATGACGAATGATGATTTCTTCCCAATGCTTGAGGATATCTTCAAGCTCCAACAAGAACAAAGGTTGTCCTATGAATTTTCCACTACGTCTTTGTTGGTGATCCATTGCACAAATATCTAATTTTGGAGTTACTCCACCATGCTTATGTTGTGCTACTATGTTGTTTATTTGAACTTATCCTATATGAAAGATGTCTTGAAGCGCTACCTCCTTTTCATTGGACTATGACCATGGAATGCTCAAAATTGTGTTCATCTTTCCCATATTGATGTGATAATAATTATCTTGGGTCTCCAAAGATTCTTACCTCAATGCCCCAAGCTGTATCTTTTGACAAATTGTATGGATCAGATTTTATGTGGGCTAGAAAGTGGCTATAATAGTCATATATCACTCAAAATTTCTCTACAAATAGTAATGTGTAGGATGGAATATGTACACTTAGTGACCCCAATAGGTGAGACCTCCTACACATAACATCAAGAGAATAAATATTCCTCATACCTACAAATCTTTATCTTCTCATGAAAGATATCATCAATCCAAAACATGAATTTATCAAAATGATCAATAGGAACATAGTACCTTGGCTGTAAAACTAAGTTACTTTATTCAAAATCAAGAATGTAAAGACTACAAACTACCTTGTACTAGCTAAGAACACTTCAATAATTCTAATGGGTGGAAAACTCCTCCATCACGTGACCAAAAATCCTTCTATGACTATAAGGAAAGTATGGAAGAGGTTGGAAATATTAAGAACAACAAATCTAAGGTTGGAAACCATATTCATATTTGACCTTGGTTCATGTTTCTTACATCCAACACTTATCCCTACCATGTATAGTTGGTGACTTCCAACAAGAAAGCCCTAGTTTACAAATATCTCATTTGGTTGCCACCTTAGGAATGTAATATTTAGTATATCCAAAACAAACCAAACATTATCATAATGAAGTATCTTACCTAGGATAGACCCTTGATTGTCTCTATGCATTGAGTGACTCAAGCTACTTGATTTGTGTAAAAATATACATCCCTTCTTTTTACCATAGCCATGCCTGGGACTCCATTCATTA
This sequence comes from Cunninghamia lanceolata, assembly GCA_027924645.1. Classification (NCBI taxonomy): domain Eukaryota; kingdom Viridiplantae; phylum Streptophyta; class Pinopsida; order Cupressales; family Cupressaceae; genus Cunninghamia; species Cunninghamia lanceolata. The sequence goes on from BSBN01001232.1 coordinate 1,461,953, forward strand.
TACCTTGAAGTATTAATTGTTTCCCATCATCCTTGAATTTCATATCCATAATAAATTATCAAATAGGATGCAATCATTGAAAGACCCATATTTTGTTGATCCCTCCTAGAACTGTGATATAGAATTCTTTGCACAAAGTGATGACAAATTTTTATGCCTTCATGATGCTAGGAACTGTTATCTCTCAAAATTGCACCATTGCTAAGTTGCAGAACTTAGCATCTTGGAGGAACATGGGAACACTCCTAGGCTGTGGGTCACCTAATAGTTGGAATGAACCTCCAAATACGGTTCGCTCCTAAATGGTTATCACCTAAACTACCAATTACTCTACTGGATGATAAGGAAAAGGGAAGAGAAAATGCATAATTTGAAAAAAACTAAAAACTAAATCTGAGGAGGTGATACACCAAACTGAACAAGGACATAACACTCAAATCATAAACACTTGCCTTCAATGACAAAAATTGAAACTTGCACAACTCATTAGTGTGTGTCTTTGCATAAATATTTCATAAAGAGGTCCTAATGCTCAAACTTCTAGGAGGAAGTTAACTTCACAGCTAAAAACCCATTTGCATTTTTGACACAGATTACAACCTGCATTAACATACTTTTGCATAAAGGTGCTAAACATGAGAAAAAGTTATCAGGAAATAAACAATACCTCACAAATAACTTGATCAAATCAATTAAGTACACACAATGAAGTAAAGAACAAGAGGGCAAAAACTCCAAATCACTGATATCCAAGGTCTTCACTGCTATTCATGTCCAAAATGAGTTACAAAATATGTAGAAACTATAAAAGGACTCCAAAAGTCACAAAGTATAAGCTAGCATAATCAAAACCGAGTACAAATGAGTCAACAAGGTGACTATAACCATCTCCCAAGCAGTTGCACCAAAATAGGAACTAGAAACTACTTAAAAGCCAAAAATCTAGCAACTAAATCCCCTCCAAAAGAGCTCCAATATGCTGAAAAAGTCAAGACTGACCAAGTCCATCATAAAGGCATCCCAAAAATGCTCCAAGTTGCTCAAAAATAGTCAAAACAACCTCCTATATCCCTAGCACATGTTGGTTAACTCCTCCAACCTTCCCCTATATGCTTGCAAAGGCATAAAGCTCAACTAAAACTCATAAATGCATTTACAAGGCATAGTATTCCATTTTGCATTTAAAATAGCAATTTGACTAAGTGATTTATAGCAATATCACTTAAACCAAATACTTTACATTTCAAACTGATGCAAAAATAAATACAAGGTTTCGACCATGTTGAGAAGTCAATGCTAATGATAACAAGGGAACACATATCATTTGCTAGGAAACAATCAAAAAGGGTCATGGTATTAGTTTGTGAAAAGAAAATAAAATAAAGGCCAAAATGCCTTATCCTCATCGGCCAACTTTAGGGTTAAAAACCCTAACACAAAAGTTAGGGTAAACCCTCATTTAACTCTATCATTTTGCATTTCACATTTTACTGTGCCTTGGGGCACCGCCAACAAAGGGTTTCTGTTACTATTTCTTGGAGTTTTCTGGTAGCTTCTTGCATGATCCCTCTCTCTGCAATAGGTGAGAAAGTCTATTTTGCTTTTGGTTGTTACAAATCACTCTTATCTTTTCATTTTCTGCGAACAAAATTGTGTTTAGAAGCTCTTGTTGCAAAAATGATGAATACAATCTAGCATTTCATAATGTGCATTGTATTGCTAAACAAGAATACAGTTCATGTTTCATTTCTCCACAGTTTTTTGAAGTATCTCCCTCTGAAATAGTGTATTTCATCTCTATAGCTCATAATATGAAACTTGTTTGCATTTTGAACACATTTCATGAAGGTATTAACATTGTATTTTCAACCCTTACTCAGCTAGGGTTAGGGTTTATCACTTAATTTGATTTTTATGAGCTTGCTGAGAAAAAAAAGATTTACTCATTTTGGTTTTAATGGCAGACATGATAGAAAAGGGACATGAATTGTATTTTTGTCTTTGAAATACATTACCTTTAGATTTTTATTTTTTTTCGGTCATGTTGGTTGTAGCTCTCTTGACAGGATACTCTGTTATTCATTAGTCTCCTCTTGTCATCTATTCTATTGTCCTTTCATTGAATGGAAATCTATCAAGATCACTTTGACTGTTCCTTTATTCTTTTCACTGTATGCACAATATCCCATAATGACTACATTCTTGAAGAACTAAAGGATAGGTAATGCCTTTAATAGATGTTGAAACTCTGTGATATGATGGTGTAGGAGATAACTGTTGTTGACTGTACCCCTGCAAAGTGCTTGTAAGATCACTGCTTTTTGACATCCATAGTATTCTATTACAGTCTTCACATGACTGTCTTTCAAGATTGTCCTTGTAATCTTCTCACAAGTCTTTATTTGGACTGTTCTTTTTCCAATTTGTGACAGCTTGCTTGTAGGTTTCTATGGCATGCCTACTCTATTAAAACTGAAGGATGTCCCTACTTAGTCTTTGTACGACTTCAAATACATGATGAGTGATAGTCTTTCTCATCTGAGATGACTGCCTCTATTGACATGACTGTTCATTTCAATCCTTTAAGGGTTTACAAAGGCTCCATAATGTTTTTGTCTCACAAAATCTCCCAAGGAATTCCACAGGTCTCACTATTGGATAAAACTTACAATGCCTTGACAAACTTTGTTCATGATTCAACAGATCTGACTAGTGTTTTTTAAATCTCTTGCAAGCTCATAAACCCTCCAGAGGCCTTTGACAAGATTGTTTGTATCATTGAGCATTTATATATACTTGATGGTTGTTGAAAATATCATTAAATGATGATGCTCCTTCCTTTACCTCTATCTACACTCTGATCTATATGACTATCCTAAGTGTGACTGTTCTAAGCTTTGTGACAGTTTTCTCACCCTGAGAAATGAAAAGACCTAGCAATGGATTCTAGGATATGTGATATACAGGTTAAACCATCCAAGACTCCTACAGGGCATACAGTTAAGACCTATTCTCTAGGATTTAAAAAGTCAGCTGAAACTACTTTTTCCTATCTGTCCCTGCCACTGTTGATGGTCTGCTCTTTGTAGCTAAATGTCTTCTTTCACCTTTTTACATTCATTTAGACTGACTACTCTACCCCTTCAAATAATGTAGACTACTTTTTAGTTTCTTGGTAGAGCCTAAAGACAAAGACTATTGTTCTTTATTAGCTATTCCCCCATCTTGTACATTACTTCTCTTTATTTGTTTGACAGTCATTCCATACAACTGCCTATGGATGCTCATCTAGGCCATCATGGAATCTTTGGTAATCATATTTTGAATCATGACTATGTTGATAGAATGAGATGTCTGTGAGGCTGACCCTTTTTACTTTCTGTTCATTTGACTACTTACATTCCTGTTACTGATACTTTTATATTTTTGGGACTGTAGTTCCCAGAATTTCAAACTATTAAACTTTATTATGTTAAAGGAAAACTAATTGGGTGATGTTAGATAGATGTTTGCTTTAAGAGAAAACTAATTGGGTGATGTTAGATAGATGCTTATTTTATAGGAAAACTAATTGGGTGATGTCTGGATAACGTTTACATTCTAGAAAAAACTAATTGGGTGATGTTAGAGAGAAAATTGCAATATGATTTCACTTATGCTATTTAGAACTATGGTATGTTATGGTAATGCATGTTTTAAGTTGCTTCAGCTATGATGATTATATGTGAAACTGACCTTGTAATTGAGTGCGCAGGTTTTACTAACAAACCACAGATACTGGAGATCATTTCGCACCTTATGTTGTGATCCCTTGTGAAGCCGATCTGGTTCCACTAGGAACTAAGGCCAACTCTGTGTTTGATTTAATGTTGTAATATTGTCTTTCATGAAGTTTAATGGGTTAGGTCTACCCTTTTTGTAAAATTGAGTTATGATTTGTGTTGTAAGAATTGTATTTGAATTTTTTTTTTTTTTAAATTTAAAATTTTGAGACCCTTTTTCTTGTGTCTTAACTTGACCCTGGGTGTCCTAACTAGGTGAAAGTTGACCTTGGGTTATACCCCATGGGTCTAAGGTTACTTTTGACTTGGGTAACCCTTGGGTAACCTCCGTATGGTCACCTTAACTTCACACTGAAGTTAAGTGATGAATTTGGAGGTATGGGAGGGATAGGATGAGTGGTACCAACACTCAAGCCCATCCCTCTTCAATCCCCAAGGTAAGAGATGACTCCAAACCCACCAATTATGGAGGATTTGACTTCAAGTCACCCTCACCATTGGTGAGAGTCCCCATGGAGTTGTGTGGTCATTCATAATGAAGGAAGGAGAGGCATGGGTCACCTTTCTTTTCCTCCTTTAACTCCTTTTATTTCTCCCATGCGTAAGAGAAATGACATGTGGTAAGGGATAAGGAAGACTTTAGGGATGGGTGAGTGACATAAGCCAACACTCATCCCTTGGGACACAATAGTAGTTTGGGGAAGAGTGAGGAGGTGACAAGTGTCACCTCCCCATTCCTCTAAACTCATAGAATTTGGGTTATTTTAATCCCACTTGGGATGGGGAGAGGGGTTGTTGAATTTGGAGGATTTTTATTTTTATAAAAAAAAATTTGCTTTTGAGAGAGGAAAGGGAGAGGGAGTTGGTGGCTTAGGTTGAAGGAGATTTTAGTGGAGCTCTACATCAACTTAATCCATTAAAGGGCTTTGTAAGGTTGGTTTTCATGGCCCTTCTTTTGTATTCTAATTGTTGCATGAAGGATGTGTGGAAATATATATTTTGCTTGTGTTGTAAGTTTTGTTTTTGTGGAAATTTTTATTGGGATGTTGACAGAGCTTATTCCACTTGGGAGAAATGCTCATCAAGTGTGGGGTAGGGGAGGAGTGATCCTCCTTGAGTGCATGCCTTGTTTTCTTTTGGGATGTTGAAAGCCTTGAGGTCATTTGTGTGACTTTGAGAAATTGTGTAACTTGGCTTGAGAGTCAAAATATGAACTCCTTGAAATCTTCGTTGACAAGTTTGGCTTGAGGCCATGAGAAAAACTGTGTTGAAATTTAGTTGAAGGGTGACACTCTAGAGTTGAGTGTGTCCACTCTTCTACCCCTTGTTAAACTCACTGTGGTTGAGTTTTTGTGTTGTGTAATATCCATGGGTGTATGTGTGTTTTGGTTGTTGTTTATACCCTGTTGTGAAGTGGAATTTTGGAATACCCTAGGTGTGTGGATGATCTCCCTAGCTCGGGGGTGACTCTCTTGCAGGTCTACGGCAGGGAGGAGAGCAACTTGTGTGGTGTTTCTTCCCTTGTGTGATATGCAAATTTTCTGGGAGCTTATTGTGAAGCTTGGAGAAGATTACTGGATCTTAGAGATTATTTTATTTTCCTTTACTCTTGAGGAGAGCTTGGTCTTTTAAATAGCTTCATCCTCGTTATTTCCCAAGAGGAGAGATTTCTCTCTCTACTGTTGTAAAAAGAAAATTGTTATTTGGGAGTTAAAAGAAAATCCTCCCTTAATGTGTTGTTGGTTGTTTGTGATTTTACAATTTATTTCATTTTATCATTTGTGATAAAAGAAAGAAAGAAAATTGATTTTTTTTAGAGTATTAGAATTGTCTATCCTTCATCACCTATCTGAAAGTTTGTAAATTAGTCATTGAAGTAAACCAAGTTGTTAAAATTTATTTATTGCAATGTTTAGTGGAAAAGTGACATTTAATAAATTTTGTAGTTGTAATTTTGCCTTTTGGAAAAGAAATGAGATTTGATTTAAGTTATGCAATTGAATTTAATCAAAAACGATATACATGCCTGTTATATTGAATATTGAAGTTAAAGACAGAAATTTGGAATATTATTTTGGAAAAATTTAAATTAATTATCTTTGTATCTTTGTAATGCATTGGAAAGAACATTTGTAAAGAAAAATTAAAATTGGCAAATATGATATTATGCCCTCCAAATTTATTTGACAGTAAATAATAAATATATATATATATATATATATAATTTTTTAATCTATTTTTTGTTTTTATACAAGTATCTGTTTAATAAATAAGCTGTCATTCTGAAGAAATTATGAGTATGTGATGAACCTGTTATATATATAGATATATATATTTACTTATATTTAAATTGAAATTTAAGAAAATTAAATGAGATATGAAATTTAATAAAGTCACAGTTTTAATTTTAAAAAAAAACACAGTCAAAAAAATTACATGCAATAATGGTGGGGGTTTTAATCCCCACCGAATGAAACTACATGGTGGGCATGGGCAGGGGCGGAGCCCCACCCACACTTGATGAAATGGGATGTGGGTGGGGCTCCACCCCTCCCCACACCCCCTCCCTATGGCTATCCTCTTTCCCCTCACCCCGCCTGCGAACCCCCGTTTGCTGCTCCCTGCGTGGCCTTCACACCTCCGCCACGGCCCATACGTTCCGCCCACTACCGTCCCTTGCCCACCGCCCTCTATGGTCTCCAAATACTCTGCCCTTCACCCATCTCCGTGGCCCATCTCCACTACTGGACCTTCATCGCCACCAGCGTCGCCCTCTTCTCCCTGCAACACATCACAAACACAAAAAAAAATTAGGGTTGTTCAACCTCAACAACATGAGGTATAATATATAACATTACACTCTGTCATTTTTAGTGGAGTTTATCCTCATATAATAAAATAAAAATTAATATATATAAATATATATGGCTACACTTAAATAAGAATATATATTTATATATAGATCTATATACATAAATATATAGATATATATAAATATATGTATTGTAAATATATAGTTATTCGTTTTACACATTATTCATTGAAAATTTTTGAGAGGGAGCTTCGGAAAATATTTAAGAATATTTTATAATAAAAGAAATAATAGGACAATTATTTTAGACATTAAAATATATATTTATATTAGTTTGATCTGTAAAAGGAATTGTAATTTCAAAGTTTAAGTATTATCGAATGGAATACCAAGGAAATGAAACAAATTAAATAAATAAATAGATAAATGAATAAATAAATAATCAAATATAACAAAGGAAAAATAAGTTTATAAATTAAAAGGAAATATTATATTCATATATATATATATATATATATATATATATTCTATTTAAGGAAGAGTTTCTCAGAAGTTTCACCAATTAACACAAATTAATAATCAGGAAAATGAAGAGGAAAATATGCTCCTCCCATTTATAAAGGACACTGGAAAATAACTTAAACAAGCCATCACAGGCATTCCATGTGTGGCCTTTTTAAACTCAACTGTGTATTTAGAAAACGTCCAATTGAGAAAATAAAAGAAAGAGAAAGAGGAAGAAAAACTAACATCAGAAAACAAAGAGGAGAAAATGTGTGGCATCCTGAAAATAGATTAAGAGAACAAAGGTAGTCTTACCATCCCCGTTTAAAACTGACTAGGGACAAATTGAGTAACAAAGTTAATTCAACGTTGAGATGAAACCTAGAGCGGAACACTAGGAGACTGAGCCCAGCGAAGTAGTAAATCAGTTTAAGTGATCTGGTCTATCCAGAAATTAGGAATAATGTAAAGAATACAGTGATAACTCTGATTAATGAAGAACATGAAGGAAAAAAAATAGGATAAACATAAAGAAAACTTAAAAACTAAAAGAGAGTGACCGAAATATAATCAAAATAAATTTCAGAGAAAAAGGGTAAGGTGAACATGATGGAAATACAATCAAAATTAAGATCCAGAGAAATGAAAGAGAGGGCAAATGAATGGCCTTGTTGGAAATGCTAAGTCTAAAGGAGGAGAAATTAATATTAAATTTCAGGAAACAGGAAAAGAGACAGATGATCGTGCTTTGTTGAAAAATGATCCATTAAGGAGGTCAAGTGTAAATCCATTATGATTACGGAGTCGTAGGAAGTTTGTTAAACTATCAGGGAACCTCGTATTAAGTGTAGTGTTTAATAATTCCCACTCATGCCCGTGAGGCGTTATGCTACCGGAATCTTCTGAGATTTAGGATTAGGAACCTTGAAAGTACAAACCTTGTAGCAACGTTAACTGCCTCGTGGAGACCCCCTTGTTGGCCTTCTTGCGTCTAGGTAAGTGCAATTATACTTAGTACCCCACCGACAACTGTATTGTTTTCGCCTTGAGCGTACACCACCGAGCATGCTTACGTGTGCGAGGGGGTTTCTAGGGATGCATGGGAAAATTTTTGATATTCCATGTCATGACCACATGACAGATGTGGACATGACACGAGTGATGCGTGTTGTGACCGCATGAGAAATGTGGGCATAACATTTGGTATCAAAGCTAGGTTTAAACACTGGGCAATATTGGGCACGTTATTTTTCTGCAAATTTGATTAATTAGTGTCTACCTTGTTTTGTAGGATGCCTGCCCAACATGTACGACAAGCGCGATCGCGCAACACGGCCTCCGCTGAGATCCATAGTGATTCCTTGGCTAAGGGACAGGCACCCGCAGTCGTAGCAGATCCACCAGTGCCACAAGCACCACTAGTACCACAGGCACCACTAGTATTGGATATAGGTCCATAGATTCTATAGGCACTGCAGGCTATGTTAGAGAGGTTACCGCCAGCGATTCCTGAGCCACGTGATGAGCCTCGCGTTGATCCGTAAGAGGAGCCACGTGCTGAGTCACGTGTTGAGCCACTTATGGAGCCCCGCATTGATCCGCGAGAGGTGCCACGTATGGAGCCTTTCATTGAGATCCCTGACACTATAGTAGAGGAGGTAGGGTCAACCTACCGTGCACAGAGTAGGAGTCCTCTGAGACCTTTGAGACAAGATGAGACCATGAGAGCAAAACAAGTACATCATGGATTGTATGAGAATGGGGTGGAAGAGCCAATTGTGGGACTTAGAGACAGAGGGGACCCCATCAGAGACCTACTTAGGCTCAACCCACCCACTTTCATAGGTGCTATAGAGGGAGCTGTGGCTGAGGCTTGGCTGATTAGTTTGGATAGGTGTTTCGCATTGCGACCTTACGGGAGCAACACGAAAGCACAAGTGGCACTACATCTCCTGAGAGATGCAGCAGCTACCTAGTGGCGCACTGAGGAGTGCAAGCGCTGACTATCCTTAGATACACTCACTTGGGATATCTTCATAGAGCACTTTAATGTGCAATATTTGTCAGAGCATTATAGACAGCGCAGGATTGATGAGTTCCATGATTTACAGCAGAGAGGACTCATAGTTACTCAATACGATACTCGATTCATTAAACTTTCTCGTTACGCAGAGTACCTCCATGATGAGAAACTCCTGGTACACAAATTCATCAGAGGGCTGAATCACGGGATAGCAAGACCGGTATGCATGGCAGATCCCCAGACCATGAGTGAAGCTATTGAAAAGGCTCTTATAGCAGAGGAAATTTAGGGACGAGGGCAGAATTCACGCCCGCAGTATCAGGATCGTAATCCCCAACAACAGCAGAACTTTTGTAGGCCTCAAAACACAACATAGAGAGGAGGATATAATTCTTCATCATTACCTCCTAAGACTCCACAGCAGCAACAACAACAAAGATCTAGATCCCAGCAGAGGGGTCAGGGAGGATAGAACTATGGTTGGCAGCAGCAGGGTCCGCGCAGAGACCAGAGATAGCAGGGTTCATCGGCGGGACCCGCGAGGTCTCAGCAGTCTTACAAAGGCTCACAGGGGTCCACTGAACGGACTGGACAGCAGCAGATGGGTAGGACACAGTCAGGATAGTTACAGTCTAGAGGTCCATGTTATGTGTGTGGTGGGGCAGGGCATTTGGCTAGAGAGTGCCCACAGGGATTTACAGCAGGGGACAGCCCCGATCAGGAGGATCTGAGCAGACTGTAGGTGACGTGGGCAGATCACACCACATGTTTGCAGTGGTTGATAACTGCCAGGCTGATTTTCATGCCTCAGTCATCGAGACAACAGGTACGATTGGGGATTTCCCCATCTCTATTGTTTTTGACTTTGGAGCTACCGACTCTTTTCTGTCTACATCGTTAGTGGAATGTTGCAGGCTGGTGGCTTCTAGGTAGTACATTTGGTGGGAGGTTGAGTTGGCCTCTGGGGCTAGGATGTCAGTAGATACCTTGGTTAAAGATTGTAAGATCACCTTAGGTTCCTTCACTACATCATGTGACCTTAGGGTTATGCCATTAGGATCCTACGGTGTAGTTCTGGGTATGGATTGGCTTGCGGCTCATAAAGCCAAGCTAGATTGTCGCCAGAGGATGATTAGTTGTTTAGACAATCATGGTACACCGGTCGAGATTGTGGGCATTCAGAAGCCCACAGCTGTTCGTATGATATCAGCTCAGCAGCTTAAGTGATGTATGCGGAAAGGTTGTCAGATGTTTGCTATTACGGTCAGTGACAGATCAGAGGATGAACCTGAGGCTACCTTAGATGATCACCCTATCCTGAGGGACTTTGCCGATGTATTTCCGCCAAAGTTACCAAGTATGCCTCCACACAGAGAAGTTGATTTCCATATTGACTTAGTGCCAGGTGTAGAGCCCGTGTCTCGTGCACCCTATAGGATGACTACACATGAGCTTATAGAACTTAAACTACAGTTAGAGGAGATACTTGAGAAGGGGCACATCCGACCTAGCATTTCACCCTGGGGCGCACCAGTCATCTTCGTGAAGAAGAAAGATGGGTCTCTTCGACTATGCATGGATTACAGGCAGTTGAACAAGGTGATGGTGAAGAACTGTTATCCTCTTCCTAGGATTGACAACCTCTTTGATCAGATGCAGGGAGCCAAAGTGTTCTCAAAAATTGATCTAAAATCTGGGTATCACCAATTGCGCATCGCGAAGGCAGCTATTCATAAGACTGCTTTTCAAACCAGATATGTCCATTATGAGTTCACAGTGGTACCCTTCGGTTTGACGAATGCCACGACAATGTTCATGAGTCTCATGAACGGGGTGTTCCGTACTTACCTAGATCGGTTCGTGATCATATTTTTAGATGATATTTTGATCTATTCGTGGACCAAGGAGGAACATGTGGATCATTTGCGTCAAGTTTTGCAACGCTTATGAGAGCAGCAGCTTTATGGTAACTTGGCAAAGTGTATCTTCTTCAAGATAGAGGTGCAGTATTTGGGACACATCTTATCAGGTGATGGCATCTCTGTAGATCCATCCAAGATCAGAGCGATTCAGGACTGGCCAGCACCCACCAATGTGATAGAGCTCAGAAGCTTTATGGGATTAGCCGGTTACTACCGTAGGTTTGTTGAGGGCTTTTCCAGGATAGCACATCCCATCACTTCCCTTCAACGAAAGGGAAAGGGTTTCACATAGACCAAGTAACTTGTGAGAAGGCCTTTGGGATCCTCAAAGAGTGACTTACCAGTGCTCCCATTTTAGCGGTTCTAGATCCTGCAGAGGATTTTATTGTTTTCACAGATGCATCATTGGAGGGTTTGGGAGCCGTGCTTATGCGAGGTGGTAAAGCGATTGCATACGAATTGTGAAAGATTAAGACACATGAGTTAAACTACCCCACTCACGACTTAGAGCTCGTAGCAGTTATTCATGCTCTTGTCCGCTGGAGACACTTCCTCTTAGGTTGATGCTTTGAGCTCCATTCGGATCATCATAGCTTACAATACATTTTTACACAGCCAAATCTGGACGCTCGCCAGCAGTGTTGGATGGAGTTCTTATGTGAGTATGACTTTGATGTCCACTACATCAAAGCGAAGGAGAACGTGGTTGCTGACACTTTGAGTCGGAGGTGCCACGAGATCCTAACCTTGACAGTAAGGGTGGATTTGAGAGACCGCATCTTACAGCATCTGCCGGAGGATGAGTGGTTTCTTGAAGTGCAGCAAGAAATTTAGAATCAGAGGGCCCTTAAGGGCAAATTCGCAGGATATTCCCTAGAGTCTGATGGTCTGCTTAGACATTGGCAGCGCATCTATGTACCCCGTGCAGGTGACCTACGTACAGTGATTCTTTCAGAGGCTCATAAGGCACCCTATGCAGCACATCCAGGAGTGAAGAAGATGCATGTTGATTTGTGACAACTTTATCATTGGGCTGGGATGAGGCGTGACATTACAAAATATGTTGCTCGTTGCCTTGAGTGTCAGAGGGTCAAGGCCAAGCATCAGCATCCAGCAAGACTGTTGTACCCTCACGAGATACCTGAATGGAAATGGGACACCATTTCCATGGATTTTATCATTGGCCTACCTATGTCATCATGTCGTCATGATGCCATTATGGTGACAGTTGACAATCTGACCAAGGTGGCACATTTCTCACCTATATGCACAATGTATAATGCACCATCAGTGGCGAGAGTGTTTCTTGATCAGATTGTTAGACTTCATGGAGTACCTCGCCGCATCATTTCTGACAGAGACTTCGTATTCACCACATCATTTTGGAGAGCCTTGCATCAGGCGTTGGGCACACAACTCAACTTTAGTTCAGCTTACCATCCAGAGACCGACGGACAAACAGAGAGAGTTAGCTAGGTGTTAGAAGATATGCTTCGTATGTATGTTATGGACCATCAGTTTAGATGGGAGGAGTATCTGTATCTGGTTGAGTTCGCCTACAATAATGGGCATCATAGCTCATTGGGTATGCCTCCTTTCCAAGCTTTATATGGCAGACCATGCAGGACACCATTGAGTTAGGATCGGATAGAGGATAGGATTGCCATTGGTCCAGAGATAGTTCAGAATATGGAACAGCAAGTCAAACAGATTAGACAGAGACTTCAGGAGGCACAGGACAGACAAAAGAAGTATGCCGATGCTAAGAGAACTGATCAAAGCTTCTCAGTGGGTGACAGGGTATTTTTGAGAGTACGACCACACAAGAGTCCAATCCGTTACAGGAAGGGCTCTAAGCTCGCACCTCAGTTTGTAGGACCTTTTGAGATTTTGGAGCGGATAGGACCTGTAGCCTATCGTCTAGCCTTGCAACCTAGCCTGTCACATATCCACGATGCATTTCATGTCTCAGTTTTACGTCGTTAAATCTCTGACTTATCTCACGTGTTGGATTGGAGTGCTCTTCAGGTAGAGGCAGATGAACAGCTGGCGTTAGAGCCAATTTGCATATTGGCTCGTCGAACGCTGGGCCTTTGAGGTCGAGAGCTGGACCAGGTTAGGGTCCAGTGGGACATGTATGACGAAGTCACTGTGACATGGGAGTATGCAGCAAGGCTGAAGACCCTTTATCCTCACCTCTTTGATGACTTCCAGGAGGAAGTACAGCCTTAGGGGGAGAGGATGTGAGGCCAACCCTTTTTACTTTCTGTTCATGTGACTACTTACATTCCTGTTACTGATACTTTTATATTTGTGGGACTATAGTTCCCAGAATTTTAAACTGTTAAACTTTATTATGTTAAAGGAAAACTAATTGGGTAATGTTAGATAGATGTTTTCTTTAAGAGAAAACTAATTGGGTGATGTTAGATAGATGCTTATTTTATAGGAAAACTAATTGGGTGATGTCTGGATAACGTTTACATTTTAGAAAAAACTAATTGGGTGATGTTAGAGAGAAAATTGCAATATGATTTCACTTATGCTATTTAGAACTATGGTATGTCATGGTAATGCATGTTTTAAGTTGCTTCCACTATGATGATTATATGTGAAACTAACCTTGTAATTAAGTGCGCAGGTTTTACTAACAAACCACAGATATTGGAGATCATTCCACACCTTATGTTGTGATGCCTTGTGAAGCTGATCTAGTTCCACTAGGAACCGAGGCCAACTCTGTGTTTGATTTAATGTTGTAATGTTGTCTTTCATGAAGTTTAATGGGTTAGGTCTACCCTTTTTGTAAAATTGAGTTATGATTTGTGTTGTAAGAATTGTATTTGAATTTTCTTTTTTTTTAAATTTAAAATTTTGAGACCCTTTTTTCTTGTGTCTTAACTTGACCCTGGGTGTCCTAACTAGGTTAAAGTTGACCCTGGGTTATACCCCATAGGTCTAGGGTTACTTTTGACTTGGGCAACCCTTGGGTAACCTCCGTATGGTCACCTTAACTTCACACTGAAGTTAAGTGACGAATTTGTAGGTATGGGAGGGATAGGATGAGTGGTACCAACACTCAAGCCCATCCCTCTTCAATCCCCAAGGTAAGAGATGACTCCAAACCCACCAATTATAGAGGATTTGACTTCAAGTCACCCTCACCATTGGTGAGAGTCCCCATGGAGTTGTGTGGTCATTCATAATGAAGGAAGGAAGGAGAGGCATGGGTCACCTTTCTTTTCCTCCTTTAACTCCTTTTATTTCTCCCATGCGTAAGAGAAATGACATGTGGTAAGGGAGAAGGAAGACTTTAGGGATGGGTGAGTGACATAAGCCAACACTCATCCCTTGGGACACAATAGTAGTTTGGGGAAGAGTGAGGAGGTGACAAGTGTCACCTCCCCATTCCTCTAAACTCATAGAATTTGGGTTATTTTAATCCCACTTGGGATGGGGAGAGGGGTTGTTGAATTTGGAGGATTTTTATTTTTATAAAAAAAAAATTTGCTTTTGAGAGAGGAAAGGGAGAGGGAGTTGGTGGCTTAGGTTGAAGGAGATTTTAGTGGAGCTCTACATCAACTTCATCCATTAAAGGGCTTTGTAATGTTGGTTTTCATGGCCCTTCTTTTGTATTCTAATTGTTGCATGAAGGATGTGTGGAAATATATATTTTGCTTGTGTTGTAAGTTTTGTTTCTGTGGGAATTTTTATTGGGATGTTGATAGAGCTTATTCCACTTGGGAGAAATGCTCATCAAGTGTGGGGTAGGTGAGGAGTGATCCTCCTCAAGTGCATGCCTTATTTTCTTTTGGGATGTTAAAAGCCTTGAGGGCATTTGTGTGACTTTGATAAATTGTGTAAATTGGCTTGAGAGTCAAAATATGAACTCCTCGGAATCTTCGTTGACAATTTTGGCTTGAGGCCATGAGAAAAACTGTGTTGAAATTTAGTTGAAGGGTGACACTCTAGAGTTGAGTGTGTCCACTCTTCTACCCCTTGTTAAACTCACTATGGTTGAGTTTTTTTGTTGTGTAATATCCATGGGTGTGTGTGTTTTGGTTGTTGTTTATACCCTATTGTGAAGTAGAATTTTGGAATACCCTAGGTGTGTGGATGATCTCCCTAGCTCGAGGGTGACCTTCTTGCGAGTCTATGGTAGGGAGGAGAGTAGCTTGTGTGGTGTTTCTTCCCTTGTGTGATATGCAGGTTTTCTGGGAGCTTATTGTGAAACTTGGAGAAGATTACTGGATCTTAGAAATTATTTTATTTTCTTTTACTCTTGAGGAGAGCTTGGTCTTTTAAATAGCTTCATCCTCATTATTTCCCAAGAGGAGAGATTTCTCTCTCTACTGTTGTAAAAAGAAAATTGTTATTTGGGAGTTGAAAGAAAATCCTCCCTTAATGTGTTGTTGGTTGTTTGTGATTTTACAGTTTATTTCATTTTACCATTTGTGAGAAAAGAAAGAAAGAAAATTGATTTTTTTTAGAGTATTAGAACTGTCTATCCTTCATCACCTATCTGAAAGTTTTTAAATTAGTCATTGAAGTAAACCAAGTTGTTAAAATTTATTTATTGCAATGTTTAGTGGAAAAGTGACATTTAATAAATTTTATAGTTGTAATTTTGCCTTTTGGAAAAGAAATGAGATTTGATTTAAGTTATGCAATTGAATTTAATCAAAAATGATATACATGCCTGTTATATTGAATATTGAAGTTAAAGACAAAAATTTGGAATATTATTTTGGGAAAATTTAAATTAATTATCTTTGTATCTTTGTAATGCATTGGAAAGAACATTTGTAAAGAAAAATTAAAATTGGCAAATATGATATTATGCCCTCCAAATTTATTTGACAGTAAATAATAAATATATATATATATATATATATATATAATTATTTATTTATTTTCTATTTTTATACAAGTATCTGTTTAATAAATAAACTATCATTCTGAAGAAATTATGAGCATGTGATGAACCTGTTATATATATAGATAAATATTTACTTATATTTAAATTGAAATTTACGAAAATTAAATGAGATATGAAATTTAATAAAGTTGCAGTTTTAATTTTAAAAAAAAAACACAGTCAAAAAAATTACATGCAATAATGGTGGGGGTTTTAACCCCCACCGAATGAAACTACATAGTGGGTGTGGGCAGGGGTAGAGCCCCACCCACACCCCACGAAATGGGATGTGGGTGGGGCTCCACCCCTCCCCACACCCCCCTCCCCGCGGCTATCCTCTTTCCCCTCACCCCACCTACAAATCCCCGTCTGCCGCTCCCTGCGCAGCCTTCACACCTCCGACGCGGCCCATACGTTCCACCCACTGCCGTCCCTTGCCCGCTACCCTTTGCGGTCTCTAGATACTCCACCCTCCACCCATCTCCGCGGCCCATCTCCACTATTGGACCTTCATCGCCGCCGTCGTCGCCCTCTTCTCCCTGCAACACATCACAAACATAAAAAAAAATTAGGGTTGTTCAACCTCAACAACATCACGTATAATATATAACATTACACTCTGTCATTTTTAGTGGAGTTTATCCTCATATAATAAAATAAACAATAATATATATAAATATATATGGCTACACTTAAATAAGAATATATATTTATATATAGATCTATATACATAAATATATAGATATATATAAATATATGTATTGTAAATATATAGTTATTCGTTTTACACAGATTATTCATTGAAAATTTTTGAGAGGGAGCTTCGAAAAATATTTAAGAATATTTTATAATAAAAGAAATAATAGGACAATTATTTTAGACATTAAAATATATATTTATATTAGTTTGATCTGTAAAAGGAATTGTAATTTCGGAGTTTAAGTATTATCGAATGGAATACCAAGGAAATGAAACAAATTAAATAAATAAATAGATAAATGAATAAATAAATAATCGAATATAACAAAGGAAAAATAAGTTTATAAATTAAAAGGGAATATTATATTCATATATATATATATATATATATATATATATATTCTATTTAAGGAAGAGTTTCTCGGAAGTTTCACCAATTAACACAAATTAATAATCAGGAAAATGAAGAGGAAAATATGCTCCTCCCATTTATAAAGGACACTGGAAATAAACGCAAACAAGCCATCACAGACATTCCATGTGTGGCCTTTTTAAACTCAACTGTGTATTTAGAAAACATCCAATTGAGAAAATAAAAGAGAGAGAAAGAGGAAGAAAAACTAACATCGGAAAACAAAGAGGAGAAAATGCGTGGCATTCTAAAAATAGATTAAGAGAACAAAGGTAGTCTTACCATCCCCGTTTAAAACTGACTAGGGACAAATTGAGTAACAAAGTTAATTCAACGTTGAGATGAAACCTAGAGCAAAACACTAGGAGACTGAGCCCAGTGAAGTAGTAAATCAGTTTAAGTGATCTGGTCTATCCAGAAATTAGGAATAATGTAAAGAATACAGTGATAACTCTGATTGATGAAGAACATGAAGAAGAAAAAAATAGGATAAACATAAAGAAAACTTAAAAACTGAAAGAGAGTGACCGAAATATAATCAAAATAAATTTCAGAGAAAAAGGGTAAGGTGAACATGATGGAAATACAATCAAAATTAAGATCTAGAGAAACGGAAGAGAGGGCAAATGAATGGCCTTGTTGGAAATGCTAAGTCTAAAGGAGGAGAAATTAATATTAAATTTCAAGAAACGGGAAAAGAGACAGATGATCGTGCTTTGTTGAAAAATGATCCATTAAGGAGGTCAAGTGTAAATCCATTATGATTAGGGAGTCATGGGAATTTTGTTAAACTATCAGGGAACCTCGTATTAAGTGTAGTGTTTAATAATTCCCACTCACGCCCATGAGGCGTTATGCTGCTGGAATCTTCTAGATTTAGGATTAGGAACCTTGAAAGTACAAACCTTGTAGCAACTTTAACTGCATCATGGAGACCCCCTTGTTGGCCTTCTTGCGTCTGGGTGAGAGCAATTGTACTTAGTACCCCACCGACAACTGTATTGTTTTCACCTTGAGCATACGCCACCGAGCATGCTTATGCGTGCGAGGGGGTTTCTAGGGACGTGTGGGAAAATTTTTGATATTCCATGTCATGACCACATGACAGATGTGGACATGGCATGAGTGATGCATGTTGTGACCACATGGGAAATGTGGGCATGACAATGTCCTTCATCAAGATAATCATGATTATGCAAAACTTGTTCTCAAGGATTTCATAGATGATCTAATTTGTGATTATCCCTCTTATATGAAACAATAGGGTAGCATGCTGGGCTCGACCCTTGTAGGAGCCCATTTCACTCCACATGCTATGATATAAAATACAGATAATCCTGTAATAAGAACTTTCTCTATACCTGCATAGTGAACAAACATGTTAGATAAAACAATGAAGCTCTAAATATGATGGAACTGATGATCTCCTGCTTTTCTTGATATCTGCAACGTATGTTAGAACTATTTCAATGCCTTATGAAAGTACATTATATGCTTGTTGAAACTGAAATGTATATAATGAGAAATCATATCTTGAGGTTTAACACCAAATTTCTCCAATCTTATAGGTATTTCTGGAGCCACAACTAAAGGAGTTGAAGATGAAACAAATCAATGTTCCTCTCCACCACCCAGGCAATGATGGATGCCATTTTTTTTCATATGCTTTTCTTTTTCCTCAATTGTATAGTTTACTTTTATATTGCATTGGAAAAGTTATTCCCACAGCTTGTATGGGACATTATTCATTCATGATTATCAATAAAAGACAACAGTTATGCAAAGTTTATGTAATCTTTCTTCTATGTTCATTTGCAAAACTAAACTGTAGTTTATTAGATAATACCCTTTGGCATATGAATGTAACTTTTAAAGAAGAAATCAATGTGTACCTTTATCTCCTTCTGCAAACACTATCTCAACTCAAACTAATTGAGCTGGAAGCTAAATTAGGTAACATTTTTGGTGACATCTGCTATATGTTTGCCTGCTAAACATCTTGACCAGCTGCCTGAAGCTTATCCATTGGGTACAGAGTCACTTAGAAAACTGAAAAATCTTGGAAAACAATCTTGTACATTGCAACAACTCATCAGAACAATGCATGATACCTTGAAAACCCTACTCACACCAAATAGAACTTAGGACCAACTAACTATGTAAAAATTTACTTAGAGGAAAGAAAAATGCACCTAAACTATGTGCAACAGCACTTATTGAATTAGAAATCCTAAACTAGCACCTGCAAGATGAATCATACCTCATAATAGAGTTTGAGGTGTATCCCATTAACTGGGATAGGCATAATTTCTCCATTCATTTTTGACAACTAGAAGGCATTGTGCTCCTTGCAATCAGTAATAACAAATGGGCCACTCCACATACTGTCAAACTTGGTGTGTTTTCCTGGCTTGTTCTTTAATTCATGCCACTTGAGCATGACATCTCCTTCCTTAAACACTCTTGGTGTTGCTCTTTTATCAAAAATTTTCTTCATTTGTTGTTGATGAAACTCCATGGTCTTCATAGCTTTATCTCTTGTTTCTTCCAGCTCCATGAGTTGTGCATATCTAACAGCCATTGGATTCTCTTCCTCAAACATTTCAAGTTGACGCATAATATCAAGAGTTGGGAGCTCTATACATAAAGGCAATCTTGCCTCCTTACCATAAACTAGTACATATGGGGAATTTCCAATGGACCTTTTTGGTGCTATTGTATCTACCCACAATGTAGATTTTAATTTGGCATGCCAAGTCCTTTGATTCTCCTCAATGGTCCTCTTAATAATCTTTATCAAATTTTTATTTGTAGACTCCGCCAAACCATTACCCTGAGGGTAATAGTTTGACAAAGTGTTCAAATAAATATCACTCCTGATAGCCCAGTCAGTCAACCTGATCCCAGTAAAAGCCAAAGAAGTATCAGAAATCAAAGACTCAAGTACACCAAATCTTGTTATTAGATCATCATAAAAGTTGAGAACAAGACTTTCATTGGCTTCCTTCAATGCCACTGCCTTAGTCCATCTGGTAAAATAATCTGTGGCAGTGAGAATCCACCTATGGCCTGCACCTGAAGGTGGATTAATGGCACCTATGAAATCAATGCCCCATCTCATAAAGGGTTGTTCCACTTGAATTGCCTGCAAGGGTAAAGCTGGCAGCCTCTCTTTGCCTACAAAAATGGTACACTTCACACATTTTCTTGCCCAAGCATGGGCATCCTTAAATAAACTTGGCCAATAATAGCCATGGTGCAGGAGCACCTACCTGACAGCTGGCCTTCATAAGGCAGTTAGTTAGTTTGAGTCTTGTTACTGTTTCCAAGAAGGTCTGATAAGACCAAATGCATGTAATAAGGTCATGCTGATCATGTTAAGGTCATGCTGATCATGTTTTACTATTTTTAGATAGTTTGTTAGGACAGTTGTCATGCTGTAGGACCGGTTGGATCTCCCAGCCGCCTGGAGAGATTTCCCAGCCGCTTGGAGTCGAGTAGTAGTACTCGCAGGAAAACCTATATATGCATGAGGATCGGTTGGTATTGGAGATATCATCGATCAGACTTTGCAAGAGCGAGACAGAGTATTGTAATAGCATCTTTTTGAAATCGAATAAGAGATCCTGTTGTGTTCATTTTCTGTTTGGTCTCCATTGTTTAATCGATTTGCTGGTTTGGTGGTTTCATGGATTCGCTGATCCATTCCACCGGTTGATTCGTCAGATCGGTGGAATGGTGATGTACAGTAGGTTAGGTTTTAGTTTGTTTTCTGTTTGCATGCAGGTGTGTAGGATCACCGTCGAGAAATGTTGAAGACCCTAGCATGGGTATGTGCTAGGTTGAGCTGATAGAGTTTGGAAGATCACCCTAAGAGTGAATCGGGTCATCCCAGGAGGATCGGCGAGTTGAAAATTCGCTAAGGCTGGAAGTTCGTTACAACGGCATCATCAGGATATTTTGGTGAATATCCTGCAGTCGCTTCGGGCATCGTCATCTGGATAAGAGGAGATAGGCATGATGCGGTTGGTTGCATGAAGTGAATGTGCGTCGGGGTGATTATCATCAGGAGGTGCCGAGGAGGAGCGTATCGGCATCAGGTAGAAGATCGGGTTGATCGCGGGCCGAAAAAAGCTAAGTTTGGCCAACAGCAGGATATGACGTCATCATCATCAGGATATATGTCATCAGGATATTTCAGAGCAGCAGGATATTGAGGAGCTGCAGGTGACGTCATCGTCATCAGGATAATCGTCATCAGGATATCGGGGTGACGTAAGCATCAAGTGGAAGATGCGTGGAGTTAAGGTTTGTCATCATCAGGATATATGGGAGGAACCAGATGTTCCATATCCTACTGATTAACATGATGTTGAACATCATGATGCTGAAGATAGTGAAGACGGAAGTTGTCGGTGAGATGAACAGTGGACGTCAAGAGGATGTTCGTGCTTGCCGAACATGATGATGCTGCCGAATATGATGATGCTGCTGGCAGGCAAAAGTGCGAAGGCTTGTCTGCAGGAGGATATCGGTCGGCGACAGTAAATATGATGATGCTGACAGTGTTAGCAAGAAAGATGATGATGATGATGGGCTGCAGACATCCATGCTGTATGTTAAGGTTATAGTGTGGATGCCTCTGCATCATAGTGGTATCAGAGCTCAGCAAAAGGTCTGGGCTGTTGTGTGTTGATTCTGTCACCGAAAGGGCAGAGGTAGAGTTGATTGTGTGTTGTGTGTGGATTGAGAGGTTGACAAAATGCCTCCAAAAGGTAGTGGTACTGCAAGGGAATTGCAGGAGATGAAGGAAAAACATGCCAGAGAGATGAGGAAGATGAAGGAGCTTGCTGAAGCACTTCAAGCCAGGCTTGTAGCCCTGGAAAAGAACAAAAAGAGGGAAGTGGAAGACAGTGAGTCTGAAGAAGATGAAGATGCTGTAGAAGAGTATGAAGAGGTAGCTGAAGATCTGGATGCTGAAGACCAGAGACTTGCAAAACTATTAAAGGCAGTACAGAGTGATAAACCTAAGGTAAAGGTTGATGTTTCCAAGTATACTGGAAGTTTGAATGAAGATGAGTTGCTGGATTGGATTGCTGCACTTGATAATCACTTTGAATGTGAAGATGTTGCTGAGGATCAGAAGGTAAAGATTGCAAAGACCAAGTTAGGAGGTCATGCTTTGGTATGGTGGGATTATGTACAATCTGAGAGAAGGAAACAAGGGAAGTCAAAGATCACTTCATGGGATAAAATGGTAGCAAGGATCAAAGGTAAATTCTTGCCAAGGGATTATGAAATCCAGATGTTTAAGAAGCTGCAATTTTTGAGGCAGAAGGAAAGGGATGTGAAGGCATATACTGAGGAGTTTTATAAGTTGAGTATGAGATCTGGTCATCATGAGAATGAGGTAGAAAAGGTGGCTAGGTACTTGGCTGGTTTGAGATTGAACATACAGGATGAGTTAGTTTTAGCTAACCCTAAGAATGTGGAGGATTGTTATCAAATGGCAATCAGGATTGAAGAAAAGATGAATAGAGGACAAGATAAGTCCATGAGAGGAAGAGGAAACAATATGAGGGGAAGAGGAGCAGCCCCTACACAAAAGCAAACCAATGAGGGTCAAGAAGACACTGGTAAAGGACAGGGACAGTCTGATTTCAGAGGTGGATGGAAAGGTAATAGAGGCAGATTTGGAGGTGGTAGAGGTTCTACTACATTTTCAGGCAAGTGTTACACCTGTGGTGAGTTTGGTCATCCATCTTTCAAATGTCCAGAAAACAGAGGTTCATCATCCAAAAATGATAGAACAAATGACAAGAGAGTACAACTTGTGCAAGAAGAGAAAGTAGAGCAAAATGTGCAGAGTTCAAACACTAATCAAAGAGATAAGGAGCCTGACTATTATGCATATCCTGAGGAGGGAGAAGCATTGATGCTAAGGAGAATTAGTTTGCAGGCATCAAAGGATATGATGCAAAGAAGAGCTCTTTTCAAGACCATATGCAAGAGCAAAGGTAAGATATGTAAGGTTGTCATTGATACTGGTTCAACAGACAACATGGTATCTCAGGAAATGGTGGATAAACTGAATTTGGAGAGGATTCCACATCAACACCCTTACAAGGCATCTTGGGTAAGTGATAGTCAATCACTTTTTGTCTATGAACAGGCATATGTGGATTTTCAGATTGGAGCATATCAGGATAGGGTTTTGTGTGATATTTTGCCCATGGAATGTTGTCACCTACTGTTGGGTAGACCATGGCAATTTGATAGGAGGGTACTGTATGATAGGTATGCTAATACCTACACCATCAAGAAAGATGGGAAGACTATTAAGTTAATGCCATTGCAGGCAGATGCTGCAGCACAGGGGGCAGCCAAAATCATTTTAATGGGAAAGAAGGAGTTGGTGCAGATGCCTAGAGGAGCAGGCATAAAGGCAGTTGAGGACACTGCAGGAAAAGGAGTTGTTAAGGACAACAGGTTGAAGAAAGTTTTAGTTTTGACTGACAGAGGTCAGCAGCAGGTTCAGAAACAGGTTTGCAAACAGCAACCAGTTGAGAGGGATGACAAGGATGTTGTCATAGTTGGGACTATTGCTTGTCCTATAAAGGTTGAAAGGAAGATAGAGTTGAACATTGCAGAAGTTCAAGAGGCAGTTCAGACAGAGGTTCTGGTCAGACAACCTGACAAACACAAGGTATGTAAGAGAAAGGCCTACATTGACAGGCATGAGGATTTACTTGCCAGAAAGCAAGTTACAGTTCAGAAGTCTTGGAGCAGCCAAGAGCCAGCAGAGGATAAAGCTGGAACAGGTCAGAACACTGACATGACAAAGTGTACAGGTGGAGGACTTCCACATACTAAACTCATGGGACATGAGTTCTTTTCTGTTGGGGAGTATGGTGCAGGAGCACCTACCTGACAGCTGGCCTTCATAAGGCAGTTAGTTAGTTTGAGTCTTGTTACTGTTTCCAAGAAGGTCTGATAAGACCAAATGCATGTAATAAGGTCATGCTGATCATGTTAAGGTCATGTTGATCATGTTTTACTATTTTTAGATAGTTTGTTAGGACAGTTGTCATGCTGTAGGACCGGTTGGATCTCCCAGCCGCCTGGAGAGATTTCCCAGCCGCTTGGAGTCGAGTAGTAGTACTCGCAGGAAAACCTATATATGCATGAGGATCAGTTGGTATTGGAGATATCATCGATCAGACTTTGCAAGAGCGAGACAGAGTATTGTAATAGCATCTTTTTGAAATCGAATAAGAGATCCTGTTGTGTTCATTTTCTGTTTGGTCTCCATTGTTTAATCGATTTGCTGGTTTGGTGGTTTCATGGATTCGCTGATCCATTCCACCGGTTGATTCGTCGGATCGGTGGAATGGCGATTACAGTAGGTTAGGTTTTAGTTTGTTTTCTGTTTGCATGCAGGTGTGTAGGATCGCCGTCGAGAGATGTTGAAGACCCTAGCATGGGTATGTGCTAGGTCGAGCTGATAGAGTTTGGAAGATCACCCTGAGAGTGAATCGGGTCATCCCAGGAGGATCGGCGAGTTGAAAATTTGCTAAGGCTGGAAGTTCGTTACAACGGCATCATCAGGATATTTTGGTGAATATCCTGCAGTCGCTTCGGGCATCGTCATCCGGATAAGAGGAGATAGGCATGATGCGGTTGGTTGCATGAAGTGAATGTGCATCGGGGTGATTATCATCAGGAGGTGCCGAGGAGGAGCGTATCGGCATCAGGTAGAAGATTGGGTTGATCGCGGGCTGAAAAAAGCTAAGTTTGGCCAACAGCAGGATATGACGTCATCATCATCAGGATATACGTCATCAGGATATTTCAGAGCAGCAGGATATTGAGGAGCTGCAGGTGATGTCATCGTCATCAGGATATCGGGGTGACGTAAGCATCGAGTGGAAGGTGCGTGGAGTTAAGGTTTGTCATCATCAGGATATATGGGAGGAACCGGATGTTCCATATCCTACTGATTAACATGATGTTGAACATCATGATGCTGAAGATAGTGAAGACGGAAGTTGTCGGTGAGATGAACAGTGGACGTCAGGAGGATGTTCGCGCTTGCCAAACATGATGATGTTGCCGAATATGATGATGCTGCTGGCAGGCGAAAGTGCGAAGGCTTGTCTGCAGGAGGATATCGGTCGGTGACAGTAAATATGATGATGCTGACAGTGTTAGCAAGAAAGATGATGATGATGATGATGGGCTGCAGACATCCATGGTGTATGTTAAGGTTATAGTGTGGATGCCTCTGCATCAAGCCAGCTCTCATTATCTTCCATGCAGTAGTCCTTGGGTCAAAATGACTGCCAATAGTTCCATCATGAAACTCATGAAGCTTTTTATCAATTTGATGATGATCAATACACCTTAACAGTACACCATTAAGGTCTTTTCTGAAAAGAAAATTGTCAACCAGTACATAAGGGATGGACTGCAGTCTAAAGTACCTCCTTTTTGCCTTTCCCAAACCATGTGGGCATTCACCAGTCTATAGAAAATGAACTATCTCTTGTAGCCAACTTGTACCCAATGCTGGTACAGCAGCTCGAGACTCATCATTGGTGACAAAAATAGCTTCCTTTTAAATTTCTTGCTCATTTTCAGTCCCTGAAGCAAGTTGTTCACACAGCGCCTTTCCTCTAACCAATTTGGTGACGGTGATATCAACATCGTACTCCCTTACCTTGGTAATCCATCCTGCCCTTTTTTCATTCAAATCCTTACTCAGAAGAAACTCCTTGACACTAGGATGGGCTACCATTAGATGAATTTTATTATTTGAAATCAAATGTCTAAACTTCTTTAAACTTCTAATCATAGCCAAGACATGCTTCTCAACAAAAGAATATCTCTGTTCATAATCCTCTAAGCCTTGACTAAAAAATGCTATTGGATATTCTAAATTATCATCATTTTGTTGTACAAGCATAGCAAAAATAACATCTATGCTACCAAAAGCATAAAGAATAAAATCCTTTACAAAATTAGGATTTACCAATGTGGGAGCTATTGTTATTACCTCCTTGATGGCTTCAAATCTATGCTTTCCCTCTTTTGTCCAGTTGAAACTGGCATTCTTTCTCAACATTGCAGTTAGAGGTTTCAAAAGACTGGCCATGTTTGGTATAAACCTTCTTATGAAGTTAATTCTACCAAGGAAACTCTGCAGCCCCTTTTTATGGCTAGGGAAAGATAAAGCAAGAATAGCACTCACCCATTCTGGATCAATGGTTATCCCCTGTTTTGAAACCACATGTCCTAGGAGCTTGCATTCATGGACAAAAAAAGAACATTTCCTGGGGTTAAGGGATATACCAAACTCCCTACATCTTTCAAATACCTGCCTCAAATGAAACAAATGCTCATCAACAAATTTAGAAAAAATTGTTATATCATCAAGATAAATGAGGATTGATTTGTAAATTAAACCCTGAAATGCCATGTCCATTACCCTTTGAAAGGTGGCACCTGCATTGGACAAACTGAAATGCATTCTTTTGTAGGCCATTGTTCCCCATTTTGTGGTAAATGATGTCTTATGCTAATCTTCTTGCTTCACTAACACTTGATTATACCCAGAATATTCATCAAGGAGAGAAAATCTCTCTGAACCTGCAACAACTAGAAGGATTTGTTCCATAGAAGGCAGTGGATAATGGTCTTTAAGTGAGGCCCTATTCAAGTCTCTAAAATCCACACAGCCTTATCTCTCCATTTTTCTTTCTAACCGATACAAGGTTAGAAACCCATGAGGTATGCTTGATTGGGAAAATGATATTAGCCTCAATCAGTTTAGTCAATTCTTTTACCATGAGAGGTTCAAGTTTGGGATTCAAAGGCCTCTTTTTCTGCCTAATTGGTTTTGTATTTGACTCAAGTTCTATGGTGTGATGGGAATTTTAGGATCAAAACCCTTTAGATCAGAATATTCCCATGCAAAAGTATCCTAAAATTACTAACACAGTGAAATAAAAGCCAGCTTATCTTCTTCAAAACAAATCTTACCAATTTTGAGAAGTTTACCTTTAAAAATCTCCACCTCTTGATAACACTCCTCCTTGATCAGCATGTTGTTTTTTCCTTTCTTAAGTTGGTCATCTGAGTTAAAAATAGTTTCTAAGGTGACTAAACCCTTAGGTAACTTATTTGTTTTTAACTGTATAATCTGATCATTATACTGTTGTAATAGTTTTTCCCGATTTGCTACTAAAAACTCAACTTCTTCAAGTAAAAAGTTTAATACTTGCTCATCATTTTCAAAAACTTGCCAGTGAACATTGTTATTAGGAATAGATGGTCTCACTACAACTTTAACATGCTGCTATACCTTATTCTTTTTAATATCACTCGGGATGTCAAACTAAGCACCTATAGCAGCTAGCCTATCGGCATGATTGTTCTGACTTCTAGGTATGGATGATAAGTTAAAAGCATCAAATTCCTCTGTAATATCTCATACTCTATGCTTATAAGACTTGAGAACATTATTCTTAGTTACATGCAAGCCTCTTACCTAATTCACAATCAGCTCATTGTCACCAAAAACCTGTATGCAGCTTATCCCTCTTTCCTTGCCCATTCTAGACCCTATGTAAGACCCTCATATTTAGTGGTATTGTTAGTACAGCTGAAAGCAAAATGGAAGCTTGAGTAATATTTGTCACCTTGTGGGGATACCAACATAGCACCCCCACCAGCTCCATTTCTGGCTCTTGAGCCATCGAAATACATTTTCCAGACTTCATTCTTCTGCTACTCATCTTCCTTTTCAAGGTTAGGAATAATAGAATCTGGCTCATGCATCATGTAAACACCTAAGCCTACCTCCTCAATGTTCTTACTTGGGTCATCTTCAATATTTTCTGCTGCCCACTCATCCAAAAGCATATCAAGGAAATTCTCAGTTTGTGTATTTGGCTCTTAGCCAGTAGCATGTTCATTACTATCAAAAACAACATAGTTGGCATTGATGGCACTTGGCACATAAGGCTCTATATGATCTTTTGCTATTGACTCAGACTTAATGGTTACTTTGGTTCCATACCTTATCCTAAACAGCATATGAGACCAATCTGATGATAAATAACCACCTACTTTAGCAATAAAATCCCTTGAGAGACAAATGGCAAATCATGGTGGCAAGTCAATAACATAAATATCTTGAGGAATGGAAAAATTGGGGCAGGCATGTAAAGTTAGACTCAAATCTTTAATAATCCCCAAAGTATTAACATCTATCCCATCAAGCTAAACACCTTTCTCAAGAGATAGATATTTCAAACCCAACCTATTAGCAATTTGCTTGGGCATAACAGAACTACTAGCCCCGGAATCGATCATATAGTTATGTACCAACTTATCACTTATGTTCAGAGACACATAAAAAGGTGGTGGTTTTAGCTGTAGTTTGACTTCGTTACTTGGTTGTTCACTACTATTCTGAGATGCATTGGTGAACATAGATTGATATTGACTAACTAGAACTTCATTGGACATTTTTAAATCTGATAAAGCAAACTACAATAAATCCTTTTGTCCTAGGACAAACAAAGAATCCCACATGGACATAGTGATATTCATCTTCTTCATGTGCTCAGTTATGTTAAAAGGTGTAGTATTTACCTTTTGGTGGACCCTTACAATAGCAAGGTCTGCTTGCAATTGGGCTGGTTGGGGCTATTTTCTAGGCTACTCTTTGGTAGTGCCTTGTGTACTTCTTTGCATTACATGTGGCATTTGAGATGTAGACGGATCATCAGCTTCTTTCTCTATTCCAGGGGCTTGATTAGGCTCCTTATTTGCTGACTGCCCCACCTCAAAAGCCCTCTTCTTGGCTCTAGTATTAGCTACAACTGGAGAATTGTCCCAATTGGCTCCACAAAACTCCTCTCCTTGCCAATTTAGGAAAGCAATATCATTTGTAGGTAGTTCTTGCTGCTGTGAAGATCCATCACTAGGTACATTGGGCTGCACACTTGACACATTATGTATCATCAAGGCTTGGTTGATCACCCCATTTGAATAGGTGGACTGGTTATGGGGTTGACTGCAAGGGTAACACCATTCATAATCTTGTGCAAGATTGTTTTGAACAGGAACTAACTCTCTTGATGAGCTGGGTACATTTAGATTGTAAGGTTGGAAAGGTCTCGGGTTTAGTGCTTTCCTTGGACCTTGGTTATGTGCTTGATAAGGTAGCCTATTAGCCTAATAGGGTTGACCTTGTACTTGATTGTGTGGCTGGTAAGGCCTGAAACTTTGAAATTATTGTTTTTTCATGTTCACTAACTCATTCCCAAATGATTGCAGCAATCCTTTTATCTCTTGCAGCTTAAGAGATTGGGCTGGAACTGCCTTTTCTTGTCTTAGAGCCTAATTATTTGGTACTGGTAGCACTGGAATAGCAGGTATAGATGCCAAAGGCAGGATTTGCAAAGGCATGGAAGGCTGAATCTCTGGGAATATTGGCATAGGGGGTCTAGGTGATAATTTACCAGCTTGGATAAGACTATTTTCAGCCCTTATTGCAATATCAAATGCAGCTGGTAATGAAGTGCCTCCCATGGATTGTATCATCATAGAAATATCATTGTTAAGTGCCTTAAATAATAGAGAAATGCATGGTCTACAAAAGGCCTTACCGTAGCAAGAACTCTATTCCATGTCTTCTTGAAATGAAAATTGAAATCTGTCATTTGCTCTTGAGGATCCATTTTGATGGTGCTTAACTGTTCTACCAGGGACAGATGGTCAAATTTATCTTCAAAATGTTTGCAAAGGAGCTCTCCCACTTGATCCCATGAACATATAGAATTCACTGCCAATCCCCTAAACCAATGTAATGCTTTGCCCTTAAAGGATGTTGCTAATAATCTGAGGGCCACATTTTCTATGGTAATATGGTGCACAACACATAAATTTGCCACATCTTGGATATGTTCAATGGGTGTGGTCTAGTCTTCTCCTGAGAAGAATAAAAAACTTTTAAGAGCAGCCATTGGAATATCATCATGGTGGGCCAAATTCAAAGGGTTGCCTTGATCAAAAGGAACAAAAACTTGATTCCTAGGAATTTCCATTGGAGCAACAAAAGTCTGATTTCTTGCAAAATGGGTTACAGTCCTCACAGAAGGTGGAGTTGATTGTGTTTTCCTTGTCGAAGGACGAGCTCTTCTACTTGATCTGCCCTGCCTCCTTGGTGGAGACAGCTGCAAATACTCGAACGAACTTGAACTCCTAGTTTTTACTCTTTTCATAAGCTATTATAGCACTGATTTGTTAAACTTCCACACTTAGAGTCGCCAGATATGCAATTTTCAACCTCCCTAAAAGGTCTAAAAATCACCGGTTGCATATCAAAACTAGCAAAACAATGAATTCTTGAACTATTTGGATTCAAACAGTCCCACTGGGCATGCCAAAAACTGTTATCTCTCAAAATTGCACCCTTGCTAAGTTGCAGAACTTAGCATCTTGGAGGAACATGGGAACACTCCTAGGCTATGGGTCACCTAATAATTGGAGTGAACCTCCAAATACGGATGGCTCCTAACTGGTTATCACCTAAACTACCAATTACTCTACTGGCTAATAAGGAAAAGGGAAGAGAAAATGCATAATTTGAAAAAAATTGAAAAATGAATCTAAGGAGGTGATACACCAAACTGAACAAGGACATAACACTCAGATCACAAACACTTGCCTTTAATGACAGAAATTGAAACTTGCACAACTCATTAGTGTATGTCTTTGCATAAATGTTTCATAAAGAGGTCCTAATGCTCAAACTTCTAGGAGGAAGATAACTTCACAGCTAAAAAACCATTTGCATTTTTGACATAGATTACAACCTGCATTAACATACTTTTGCATAAAGGTGCTAAACATGAGACAAAGTTATCAAGAAATAAACAATACCTCACAAATAACTTGATCGAATCAATTAAGTGCACACAATGAAGCAAAGAACAAGAGGGCAAAAACTCCAAATCACTGATATCTAAGGTCTTCACTACTATTCATGTCCAAAATGAGTTACAAAATATGCAGAAACTGTAAAAGGACTCCAAAAGTCACAGAGTACAAGCTAGCATAATTAGACCTAAGTACAAATGAGTCAAAAAGGTGACTATTAAGGGAAAATTGGATCAAATGAATAAACAATAATATCAATATCAAGTTACCCAAAACTCAATGAAATGGTGAACAAAGAAGATTCAATAAACAATGAACAACAAAGCAAACCTTCTTCAATTCGAAGCTTCCATTGATCACCTATCACAATCATTCTTGCATGTATGAATGATGCCCTCAGAGAGTGCACTTCCTTGCTATGCTTCAAGAATGTCAATTGGGAATGACAGTGATAGTTTATTGCAATGAAGAGGAGCTTCACAACAATGGTAATAGTGCGTAGTAACGAGCGTGATCACAAGCAATGAAGGAACTGGTGCCAAAGGCGCGCTGTAATTTCTGCAGAGTAACAATACTTAAAGCTTGGATGATTGAAATGGAAGAATAGGATTCAATTTATAGACTTGAGAGAATGAAGATCAACGGAGGAGAACGAATGAGAAGATCAACGGTATAGAATGGTTGAGGAATGTGCACCAATAAGAAGAAGACGTGTCTTGATTTCTTTTGCATGAGAGGAGCTATCAAGAATAGAAGAATGAGTTAAAGCATTTAAAAGAATATAATAATTAGTTAAGTGATTATAAACAAGAAGAAGGGATTTACATGAGAATAAGAAGATATTTTGCTTTATTAAATATTAGGAATATTTAATTGCATGTGCACAAAGATTGAATTATATTTAGAGATAACTCAATTTAGAAGAAAAAGACAACTTAAATAAGTAATTGATTTATTTAAATTTAGAGAAGATATTATTAGAAGAAAACAATTAAATAATTGGAATTATTTAATTTAGAACATAAGAAATCAAATTAAATAAATAAATTTATTTAATTGTTGTGCATGATTTGGAAGAATAAATAAAACATTTGATTGTATTTTATTTTTAGAGATTGAGAGGATTTAAATAAATTTGATTTGATTTAATTAAATAATTAAGAATTATTTAATTGTTTGGAAGAATTTAATTAAATAAAAGATTTTATTTAATTTTGACTTTAGAAGAGGTAATTAAATATTTCGATATTTATTTAATTAGGAGGAAAGTGAATCAAATAAATAAATTTGTTTATTTATTTATTGATAGAAGAATCAAAAGGGAATAAATATTAAGAATATTTGCGTAGACTATATCGTGTCATTTTTAGGCGTATACATTTTGCCCCTCTTTGATGCAATGCAGTTTACAATGTTGCTTCAAAGAATAGATAGTCTGATAATGATACATGCCCCAGTTTACCCATGGTACAGGTTATGACGACTAGATGCCCCCTTAGGAGATTGGACGAAAAGAAGGCAGAAGACGTGAGACGGACAATCTCATGAAGATGAAGGGAAAACTTGGTTAGGGTTGAAGAAAACAGGATGCGTTTCAAAGAAATGGGAAGAAAATTGGAAGAAACGGGTGCGGGAAGTAGTCGCAATCACCACATAGCCAGATTAGAGTTTGCATGCTATATATAGGAGCTAGGTTCACAAGACAATTCATTTGCACACTTGTCGTAGTTGGATTTGCTTTGGAGAGCTTAGGAGAGCAGAGAGCATAGAATAGTCAGTACGAGGATGGTCATTCCATGCGAGGAGCATCGATTCGAGCACGTCTGTCGATTTGACTGGCCAGCAGAGGCAGGACCCCCGGTATGTATCTCAAATTTTTTTCCCTAGGGTTGAGTTTGATAGTCATAAATGCTAGGAGAAAATTAGGATAGATAAATGCGCTGAAAGATAGTGTGGCGCACATGCCACGCAAAACTGCGCATGCAAGGTTCTGCAACGCATGTATGATATAAAGCGGTGCATTTGTGAAAGCTGTGCATGTATAGGTTTAGTCGATGCATGCATAATTCTACAGCACATTTACAGTATGTAGCAACGCATGCATCCGGGTAGCACATTTACGGTATAGGGCGGCACATGCATGGATTCCTGCGGCACTTTTGCCAGAAGTGGTGCATGTGTCAAAAAATGGTGCATTGGTTAAGAAATGGCGCATTTACCACCTGTTATGGTGCATATGATATATATAAGTAGATTACTTAGCAAAATTGACTCGATTGGCATCCTGTTTGACGTGTCAATCGATAAGCTATCTCCGAGATTGTAGGAATCTAGTCAAGAGATGTAGTGTGTTGTTTGGATCGATTTGAAATGCTAAGTTAGTTGATATATTTCTATAGATATGTTGAGTATGGTATTTGCAGCTTTAGGTTGACGCCTTGCTTTGCGTGCTTGCAGGAGGACATTCGAGATACACTTCAGTCTAGGGAGCAATTCCCTATGCCTATGTTGTAGAGGTACATGCTTACTGAGGTGGATAGAGAGGCGCTTGGCGTGATGGGACTTGATTACGTGTGCTTCATGCCTGAGGTTCGAGCAAACCGCAGGTTGCTGACTGCTGCAGTGGAGAGGTTCCATAGTGAGGATGGAACTTTCCACTTTCCTACTAGCAAGATGACTGTTACATTAGAGGACGTGTACAGGATTCTTCATTTGCCTATTCAGGGTGAGCTGGTGGAGTATGATCCACAGAGGGATGTGGGACTTGCTGAGTGCAGGCAAGTGTTCAATGACCCCGAGCTGGTCAGACAGGTAATTTCTTGATAGGATATTCATGATTACTACGACTACTTCCCAGGGATTGTAGCAGGATTGATCAGAGGTGTTGTATGCCCCGATAGGAGATCACACAGGTTCCCCATTGGATGGGGTTGAATCAAAGAGAGGATGGTGACAAAGGGCACCCGATATGCTTGGGGTGTCTGTGTACTAGTGCACCTATACCACGATATGCATTAGGTGGTATATCACAAGGGTGCGAGCCTATCTGTAGACATATCTTTGCTACAGTTTTAGCTATGGGAGCACATAGCGATCACTAGATCGATATGTGTTTTTGACAGGCAGAGAGGAGAGCCATATAGTTATGGCTACGTAGGATTGATTTCCTAGCATAGGCTGGGGAAGCTCGAGCATTGGCGGCATGCTTTGGATGAAGTAGACATTGTCATCTGGCGGCCATACCTAGATTGTGAGCCATGGGAGGATGAGGCAGATGAGCTACCCTACTACTATCAGACGCAATGGTTGATAGGGTGGACATGCTTTATACTAGAGAGATAGATTATTGGCTGAGTACAGAAATAGTTAGGGAGGAGGCAGGGCATGCCACAGGGGCAGGCTCTGTTTGCGAGGACTCACGCTGAGAGGCTTAGATGGGGACCGATGGCATCCTATGAGGAGGCATTGGAAGAGTTTCGACAGACACCATATGTTTCCTGGGACATGAGGAGGGAGGTAGCAGACACTGGGATGACCTAGCATTATGAGGATTGGTTTACTACCCACCCATTTCTGAGATACTCAGGGCCTAGGGTGCTGGTGCCTCGCATAGACAAGGCGGACTTAGATGACAAGGGCCAGGTTGGCCGGAGGAGGAGGAGGGGGAGGGGGAGAGGTGGACGGGGAGGTGGTAGAGATGGGGGAGACAATGGAGGGGGAGGAGGTGGGGGAGATGGTGGAGGCTGACCTAGACAGAGGAGGAGAGCTAGGGAGGGACCTTCCCACACTCAACAGGTAGTGCAGCCACAGGCCGCACAACAGGTACCATACCAGGCACCACAGGTACAACGGGCATAGATGCCACCACCTCAGTAGGTGGCACAACAGCAGGTGCCCCAGCCATAGGGGCAGGTACAGGCACAAGCAGCCTAGGTTCCAACACAGTCAAATGCTCAGGAGAGGATGCTAGCTACTTTGAGAGGGCAAGTTAGGCAGTTGCAGGCACAGTTCAGGAGGGTTGAGGCCCAGTGAGAGACAAACATAGAGGTCATTGTGGGGCTCACCAGAGAGAGAGATATGGAAGAGGCGTGGATATGAGTTATCCGAGTAGAGAAGGATACCATAGTGGCAGCCCTGGGGATAGATGCGGCGAGCAATTTTTTGGTTGGGTAGGTGCATCAAGCATAGGCACAGTTAGCATAGGTACAAACATAGCTAGTGTAGGTGCAGGGTGAGCTTGCTAGAGCGCAGGCTTAGGCACAGTATTATCAGGGTTTATATCATGGTGTCGTGCCAGTGAGTCAGAGGGCCTCAAGCTATAGGAGCTAGTCTGCAGCCTCCCAAAGAGCAGGTCCATCGAGGTCAAGGACCTCTGTGATGGGCCCACAGCAGTCAGGGGCCAGCGGAGGAGGGGACCCAGGAGACACCACTGGCAGCAGCAGCTCATAGCAGTAGGGATAGCAGAGATTTGTAGACTTTTGGACCCTATGTACCTTTTGATGGTTCAGATAGCTAGATTCACTGATGTACCATTTTTGTATTTTGAGACATGTATCACCATCCGTTGGGATGTATTTATTGTATATGACATTGATTTAGAGATAAACATTTTGATATTGTACATTTGGACACATTTTTATGATATTTATATGATGATGCAGCTATTTGATTCTCTTTATATGTATGAGTTTATGATGCATTTCTATTGTATGATGTGATGCACATGTTTATCTAATGCAGACTTAGATGCTTTACTTGATGCTATGAGATGTTTATCTAATGCAGACTTGGATGTTTTGCTTGATGCTTCTAATGTGTGTGAATGCGGGTGGTATCTATATGATTTATGCAATTTATGTGATGCACTTATCTATGTTTTTTATTTTTTTCTATTGACACTATGCGATGATTGTATATGGACGACCTAATGCGCTTATTATGTATGCAATATATAGATGACTATCTCATGTGATATGATATGCAACTATATGCTATGTTTTTTTGATGTCCAAATGTACTCTATCGACACAGAAATGACAGAATGGTAGACAGAAGATTGATTTGAAAGAATGACTTGATAGAAAGACTCACAAGCTTCACTTTGAATTGTTACTCTACATTATTTGGATCTTTTTATTGCATGGGGTATGGATGTATGGATGTATAAATGGATGTATAATAGATTCTTTGCTTTTGACATCTTAACGGTACAAGTATTTTGAAGTGCTTATTTCATCATTGGGCGATTTTTTTTGGTACTTTTTTGAAATGTTGTAAGTTAATACAAGCATCTAGGTGTAATTGAACCGAGATGACCTGAGTATTGCTTACATCAATTTTGATTTAGCAAGTTAATACAAGCATCGAGGTATAATTGAACCAAGATGACTTGAGTATTTCTTGCATATCAATAGACAAGGATTGCCCCTGTTCATGTTAGACCTTTGCTGTCCTTGATGATCTTTTGTCGATCATGTCTTTAGACAAGGCTTCACACTACTAAAGTTTAATCCACAAACAAAAAACAAAGAAAATAATCATACCCCTATCATAGCATCTCTAGCTTTTGGCATCCTCGAGTAGCATAGAAAGGCATGTTAGCAGAAAATCAAGACTCTATATTTTAACCATGTTTCCAATCTACAAAATATTTTTGCATTTAGATGTGTTTGTTTCTTGTCATAATTTGAGTAAAATCATTTAGAAGGCCTTAGGAGTTTGTATGCTTTGCTTTGGATAGGTTACTGTCCTACATCAGGATTTCTGCTTGAAAAGAGCGGGTTTCGCTTGCGCTTGCTTGCCTGGTGAGAAGATTCCACAATCTTTATTAGTGAGACAGACACTAAAGGACTGACCTAGTGCCTCGGGGGTGCATAAAAATATGGCCTTGCCTATGTGGTGACGCAGAGCCAATGTAGTTTGGGGTAAACCCTAGCAGACCTAAGACCTAGGTGATAGAAAGTGGTGTGAACTCAGATAGATAGAAGGACTAAACATGGGATAGATGGGACAGTGGGAGCCTCAGGGGCACATTTGAGAAATGGCCTTGCCTATGTGACAACACAGAGGCAACATAGTTCAATGGACTTGGACCATGGGGATACTGACGAGAGACACCATGCTAGGCTGACACTATGGATATGATACGGGACAAAACCTTGGTTGTCAAGGCAACAAAGAGATAGAGTATCAAGCCATGATAGGTTATCGTTAGGATTTTATTATGGAATGGATATGGATCGAATGGGACACGAGGAAGAATGGACACAAGGTGATTGGTTTCCCAAAGATGGAGGAAGCGGTCTATCACAAGTAATGCCTATTTACCAGGTTTTCACCACTTACTTTTATTTGCACGAAAGCTAGAAAGTCTGCATGACGCCTGTTTGCCACGTTTTCATCATGATACCCATCCAAGGCGCCTGTTTTCTAGGTTTTCACCAAAGGACAATTTTTTTGTACTTTTCTATTTTTTTGATTTTTTTTGTATTTTTTGTATTTTTTGATTTTTTTGTATTTTATGCCCCCCTTACATTGGGGTTCTCCTAGGTATAGAACCGGCGTGTGAGGCCTACATTTTTATTTCCGTTCATGTGACTATATACCTTACTATTGCTGATACTTTTATATTTGTGGGACTGTTGATCCTAGATTTTCAAACTATTAGACTTTATTATGTTAAAGGAAAACTAATTG
This sequence comes from Cunninghamia lanceolata, assembly GCA_027924645.1. Lineage (NCBI taxonomy): Eukaryota > Viridiplantae > Streptophyta > Pinopsida > Cupressales > Cupressaceae > Cunninghamia > Cunninghamia lanceolata. The sequence continues at coordinate 1,499,671 of BSBN01001232.1, forward strand.
GGTGATGTTAGATAGATGCTTGTATTAAGAGAAAACAAATTGGGTGATGTTAGATAGATGTTTATTTTATAGGAAAACTAATTGGGTGATGTTAAATAGATACTCTATATTAAAGGAAAACTAATTGGGTGATGTTAGTTAGAAAATGGTAATGTGATTTCCTTTATGCTTAAGAGAACTTGTGGTATTTTATGGGAATGCATGTTTTAAATTTCTTCGGCTATCATATTTATATGTGGAATTAACTTTGCAATTGAGTGCGTAGGTATTCTAATAAACCACAGATACTGGAGATCATCCCACACCTTATGTTGTAATCCCTTGTGAAGCCGATCTGGTTCCATGAGGAACCAAGATCAATTTTGTGTATGATGTGATGTTGTAATGTTAATTTGCATGAGGATTGAATGGGTTAGGTCTACCCTCTTTTAATTTGAATTATGATATGTGTTGTAAGAATTGTCTTTGAATTTTATTTTTTTAAAATTTTAATTTTTGGAGACCCTTTTCTTGTGTTTTAACTTGACCCTAGGTGTCCTAACTAGGCTAAACTTGACCCTGGGTTATACCCCATGGGTCTAGGGTCCCTTTTGACTTGGGTAACCCTTGGTAAACCTCCATATGGTCACCTTAACTTCATACTGAAGTTAAGTGACGAATTTGGAGGCATGGGAGGGATAGGATGAGTGGTACCAACACTCAAGCCCATCCCTTTTCAAATCCCAAGGCTAAAGATGACTCCAAGATCCACCAATTGTGGAGGACTTGACTTCAAGTCTCTCTCACAATTGGTGAGAGTCCCCATGGAGTTGTGTGGTCCTTCATGAGAGAAAAGTTAGGGGAGACATGTGTCACCCTTTCCCTCTTCAACTCCCCTTTTCTCTCCCATGTGTTGGAGAGAGGACATGTGGTAAGGGGTAAGGGAGACTTTGGGGATGGGTGAGTGACATGTGTCAACACCCATCCCTTGGGACATGCTAGTGGTTGGGAGGAAGAGTTAGGAGGTGACAAGTGTTGCCTCCCCATTCCTCTAAGCTCATGGATTGAGCTTATTTTAATCGCACTTGGGATAGGGAGAAGTTGAGTGTGTCCACTCTCCTACCCCTTTTAAACTCACTTTGGTTGAGTTGTGTGTTGTAAATATCCATGGGTGTAATTTAGTGTTTTTGAGATGTTTGTTTATCTTGTTGTGAAGTAGATTTGGGTTCCCTAGGTGTGTGGATGACCTCCCTAGCTCGGGGGTGACCCTCTTGTGGGTCTATGGTAGGGAGGAGACCAGGATGTGTGGTGTTTTCTTCCCTTGTGTGATATGCAGATTTCTTGGAGCATAATGTGAAGTTGAAGAAGTTTTCTTGTTTTGGAAAAATATTTTATTTTCCTTTACTCTTAAGGCTCTTGAGGAGAGCTTGGTCTTATTAAGAATTTCATCCTTGTTGGTTTTCAAAGAGGAGAACTTATCTCTCTCTTGTTGTAAAAATTTGTCTTCTTAGGTTGTGAGAAAATTTCTTTCATTGTATTGATAGTTATAGTTTGTTAAATCAAATTTTACCAATTACGAAATGATGAAGGAAGGAAATTTGTTTTTTAAAAGGATATTGAGTTTGTATATTTCCTAATACTTTTATTAGCAAGTTGAGATTTTAGTTGTTATTGTGGCAAATAAGAAATTATGAATTGTTATTTTGAAAGAGAGAAAATTAGTAGTTGTCAATTTTTTTAGGAGTATCTAATTAAGTGTTTTTGTTCTTTCCTTGCAAGTGTATTTAATAATAATGCAATGAATTCATTTTGTGGAAAATGATGATCTCTTGCCTCAATAGAAATTTGAGAAAAAAAATATATAATAAATGTGATTGCATAATTTACAAATTTGTTAAAATAGAAAATCTATGAGTATAATGAAGGAAAGTTAAAGTTAAAAATAGATAGTTTTATTTAATTGTGTGTTATAAATGTATATGTTTACAACAATTAAAAATGGCAAACTGATTTTTGAATTCTGCTTATTACATATGAATATATATATATATATATATATATATATATATATATATATATATATATATATATATATATATATATTAAATTTAATAACTTATAAAAAAAATTAAATGGGGGCCGAAATGGACAGTGGAGTGGCTGTTGATATTACACAGTCCGCGGGTTACAAGGGATATAAATTGTTACATATGGTGGGGGGTTCGAACCCCCACCATTGCCTTAAACAAAAGAAAGGGTGTGGGGTGGGGGCTCCACCCCCTCCCCACACCCTCGATAACATAGAACCCCTACCTGGCCACTGCGTTCCCTCCACCACACCACCACACTGCCCTCTGCCCCCCACACTCTCCACTAATTATAGACCCTGCGGCCCCCTCTGCACGGTCTGCTCCGTCCCTCTGTCTCCCCTCGCCGCTCACTGCGACTACCTATACCCAACTCTACGGCCACTACCGTGAGTCTCCCCTGCACCGCCCTTCTCTGTCCGCGACCTCCACATAGAGCTGCCCTGCGGGCTCCCAACTGTGTCTCTGCCAAAGCACTGCTGCCACCCTCCATTTGACCCTGTCAAAAGCTCAAAACAAACCAATAAAAAAAATGTGGTTAGGGTTCAGCCAATGGAGCCTTTCAAATAGATTTTAGGGCTCCACTTTTTTCAATATAAAACATCAAAGAAAAATAAACCTACTTTTAAATAATATATATATATATATATATTTAAATGAAGATAAATTATTGATTTATTAAAAGAAAATGTGTTAGGGGTTTATAACTTCATTTTTAAAGGAAATACAAGAAAAGAAAAAGAAAAAAATATACTTTGCTCAAGTAAAATAAATGTATATATATATATATATAATTATATATATATATATATATTTATATATTTATATACTTTTAGAATGAATTTTATAAATTCACTATCCTTACAAAAGTAAACCCAGTGATATAATACATAGTAGATATATATATATATATCTTCTTAAATAAATTAAGCCATCATATGCATTTCATATGTGGTCATTTAAGCTCAACCTGTAAATTGAGTAAACACTAAATTGAGAAAATGAGAGCAAAAGAGAAAGAAAGATAAAAGTGAAAACAAATAGGAGAAAATGCACGACCTTTCCAGAATAGAGCTAAGAGTACTAATTGAGATTTTAACATTCTGTTAATCCTGATTGGGGGTGATTTAATTAACAAAATTAATCCAGACGTTGAACTAAACCTAGAGCGGAACTTAGTGGACTTCATCAAATGAAGTTAGTAAGTCCTGTTTAAGTGATCTGATCTACCAAGAAATTAGGAATAATGTAAAGGATACAGTGATAACTTTGATTGATAGAGAACAGATCTACCAAGAAATTAGGAATAATGTAAAGGATACAGTGATAACTCTGATTGATAGAGAACAAATCTACCAAGAAATTAGGAATAATGTAAAGGATGCAGTGATAACTCTGATTGATAGAGAACGTGAAAGAGAGCAAAATAAAATTAAATTTTAGAGAAACGGGAAGGAGAACAAAAGTACAGGCTTTGTTGAAAATGCTAAAATTAGAAGGAGAACAAATTAATATTAAAATTTTAGAAAACATGAAGGAGAACAGATGATCAGACTTTGTTGAAAAATATGCTATTAACTTAATCGACTATATCCCAATATAATTAGTGAGTGGTAGGATATTTATTAACCCTATCAGGAAACCTCATGATCAAGATTAGTGTTAGTGCAATAAACCCCACTCATGCCCGTGAGGCGTTATGCTGCCAGATTTTCCCGGGAGAGAGGGTTTAGAAGATTAGTAAGTCTAACCCTTGTAGCGATGTTAACCGCGTCGTGATGACCCCCTTGTTGGCCTCCTTGTGTTCGGGTATGTGTACATGTGCGTATTACCTCGCAGACAACTGAATTGTTTACGCCTTAAGCATACGCCATCGAGCACACTTATGCGTGCGAGGGGGTTTCTATGGAAGCATGGGAAAATTTTTAATATTTCATGTCATGACCACATGTCAAATGTGGACATGACACGTGTGATACGTGTCGTGACTGCATGGGAAATGTGGGCATGACATGGTGAAGATGCATGTTGTTGATTGGGTCATCGAATAGCTCACCCTCTGATGTTGCTAACTGATATGCCCCTGATCCATAAGTAGCTACAATCACATAAGGCCCAAGCTAGTTGGGTTCAAACTTGCCTTTCTTTTCTCGATCCTATTGATTGCAAGGATTCTCTTTAAGTACTAGATCTCCCACTTTAATGACTCTTGGGTGAACTATGTGGTTATAGCTTCGTGATATCATCTGTTGATATGCTTTGAGATGATCAAAGGCTTTCTGTCTCCTTTCCTCTAGCAACTCTAATTCTTGCAATTTGAAGACTCTGTATTCTTCATCTGATATGAGACCTTTTAATGACACCCTAAGAGATGGTAATTTGACCTCAATAGGGAGGATAGCTTTTGAGCCATAGACAAGGGTGTAAGGGGTAGCACCTGTTGGAGTGTGTATACTAGTTCTATAGGCCCACAGAGCGGGATTGAGTTGAATGTGTCAATCACGACTAGCATTGTTGACTGTCTTCTTGAGGAGTTTCAAGATGGTTTTGTTGGATGCTTCAGCTTGACTGTTTCCTTGGGGGTAATAGGGTGTGGAGAAATGGTGTTGGATTTTGAATCGGTCACAGAGTTCTTGGACGTCCTAGTTTTTGAAGGGTCTTCTGTTATCTGTGATAATGGATGAGGGAATTCTGTATCTATAGATGAGGTAATTCAGGATAAATGAGGAAATTTGTTTACCTATGACGGTGGTGAGGAGAATGACTTCAATCCACTTGGTAAAGTATTCAGTGGCGGTTATTATGAATTTGTGGCCGTTGGATGAGGGTGGATGGATCTTTCCCACAAGGTCAAGTCCCCATTAGCAAAAGGGCCAAGGTGTCATTAAAGGTCTCAACTCTTAAACTGGTGCATGTATCAGGTTCCCATGTATTTGGCATTGCTTGCACTTCTACACAAACTAATATGAATTTGTTTCCATGTTTGGCTAGTAATAACCCAAACACATGAGTTTCTTAGCTAAGGAAGGACTGCTAGAGTGTGTTCCACAAATCCCTTTGTGTACATCTTGTAAGGCAATTTAGGATTCTTCTCGTTCTAAACAATGGAGTAAAGTACCATCTAGACCACATCGGTATAGGGTGTCAGCAATAATGGTATAGCGAGAGGTTTGGCATATAAAGGTTCATCGTTGGTTTGAAGATAAGTCAGGTGGGAGGGTGTTGTCCTTGAGGTAAGTGTAAATCTTACCATACCAAGGTGAATTAGATCCAACTAAAAGGCATATGGAATAGGTTTCAAGAAGATCATAAGCTGGTTGCCAAATTGATTCCACTAAGAACTTGTACCATGACTCATTCTCTGGTATTTCAAGAAGAGAGGCAATGGTTGCCATGGCATCTGCTACTTTGTTTTCAATCCTAGGTATATGCTCAAAAGAGATGATCACAAAGTATTCCTTAAAGTCCTTAACCATCCGCTTGTATGGGACTAGCTTCTCATCTTTGGTTTGGTACTCATCATTAACCTGATTGATTATTAGTTGAGAATCACAATAAACATGTAGCTCTTTGATTTTCCATTCTGCTGCCATTTTGAGACCAATGACTAAGGCTTCATATTCTGCTATGTTGCGGGTGCATGGAAATAATAAATGGTAAGACTTCAGTATGGTGTCCCCATGAGGAGTTACAAACAAGATTCCTGCCCCCGATCCATGGTTTGTGTAGGAACCATCAAAGTAGAGCTTCCAGGAGTGTGTTGAGATGTTGAATAGGGATTCATCTGGAAACTCAAATTGCATTGGTGTGGTGTCCTGTAGTGGTGCATCTGCTAACTGATCAACAATGACTTGCCCTTTGATATCTCTTATGTCTACATACTCAATGTCGTATACACTTAGGAGCATTACCCATTTGGCTAGGTGACCTATTAGAGCTACTTTGCTTAGTAGGTATTTCAGTGGATCTATTTTTGTAATAAGTTTGATTGGATGTGCAAGCATGTAATGTCAAAGTTATTGGGAAGCAAAAACTACCGCAAGACATGATCTTTCTATCTGAGAGTATTGCAATTCATAGCCCACTAATGTTCGGCTGGTGTAGTAGACAACTCTTTCTTTATTTTCATAATCTTGTTGCGCTAGAAGAGCCCCAGAGTTGTAGGTGTAGCAGATATGTAAAGTATCAATGGTTTCCCTTGGATAGGAGGCATGAGAATAGGTGGATTCATAAGATACTCTTTCAATTTTTTGAATGCCTCTTCACATTTCTCATCCCATCTGAATGGAATGTTCTTATGCAAAAGATGACTAAATGGTTGACACTTGTCTGCCAGTTGTGATATGAATCTATGGATTGCTTATAGATTGCCCTCTAGAGATCTTAGTTGAGTCATAGTCTTGGGTGGTGGCATGTCCATAATAGCTTTGACTTTGGCAGGGTCTAACTCTATTCCATTTGTGATATAATAAAGCCTAGGAGCTTGCCTGAGGTGACTCGAACACACACTTCTTTGGGTTCAACCTGACTTTGAATTGCTCTAATCTCTGAAAGAATTTCTCTAACACATCCAGGTGTGATTCTCTTATGAGTGACTTTGCTAGGATATCATCCACATAATCTTCCATTGTTACATGCATCATATCATGGAATATAGTGATCATAACACGTTGATATGTGGCTCCTGCATTCTTTAGCCCAAATGGCATGACATTCCAACAGAAAGTGCCCCATGGACAAGTAAAAGTTGTCTTATGTTGGTCTTCCAGTGCTATCTCGGTCTAATTATATCCTGAGAAGCCATCTATGGGAGATAACATGTTATGCTCTGTTGTTAAGTCGACTATGATACTATAGTCGGCAACAAAAAATCTTTGAAGCAAGCTTTGTTTAGATCTTTGAAATCATTGCATAGTCTGACTTGGCCATCAAGTTTGGACACTAGTACTATGTTGGAGACCTATTCTAGATAGTCTATAGCTCTGATGAATCCTACATCCAGTAATTTCTTGAGTTCTTCTTTTACAAGCAGTGTTATGTGTGGATACATCTTTCTAAGCTTTGTTTCACTGGTTTCACTCCTGGATCTAATGGGAGATGGTGTAGAATCAAATCTGGATCTAACCCTAGCATATCTGCGTATGACCAAGAAAAATTGACTTGATTTCTCTTAAAGAATGGTACAAACTTAGTCTTCTTTGGTGGGGTCAGAAATTTAGCAAAGTGAATGATCTTAAGCTATTCCTCTATTCCAATGTTAACTAGCTCTGTGGGTTCCACAACAAACTGAGACTTCTCCTGGTGCATGTCAATGGGGAGAGTGTCAAGCCTTCCATCGTCAGGTGCCACAGTTGGGTTTTCACCTTCAGATGCATTCTTTATTTTTACTGTTTTGGGACCTGATACTGCCGCAAAGCAATTTTCACCGTCAGATCTAGTTTTTATTTTGATATTTTTGTGACTGGAAGGCTTGACACCCTCTCTGAAATAAGCCATGGTATTAAGTTCAATAGCGAAACTAGCTTTATGATCTTCTTTGGGTAGGTGGTCCCTGTAGACACCTAAAAATGTCTTCTACCATCAAACCGACTCCCAACATCCCTAAACATCTCAATTTCCCTTCTATTCAATTAATTAAATTTTTATTTAATTAATTATCCATTCATCCCCTAATTTTCTACCATTTTATCCCTAAAAATTGAATTAATTTCATTAATTCAATAGCCCAAAACCTTAGCCAATTGATTTAATAAATATGCAATATTTATTTAATCAATTTCCCCTTTTCACTAAATAAAATTAATTAGCTAAACCATGTTTAACTAATTAATTCAGCCTATTAATTGACCTATACCTACCCTAGACAATTAAATAGTTATTATTTAATTGCCCATCCTAGCCCTAGGATTAATTAAATAAAATCTATGTTTAATTAATCCTAACCTCTCATTTGGGTGGTCAAACCTAGTTTAACACCCTTCCCCACATCCTCCAAATAAAAAATTGAAATAAATCCACCTAAGTCAATTTTTTATTTTAAAACATCCCACATCACAATTAATTCCCCTTACATCCCCATACCTCATTTATTTCCACTTATCCCCAAATGAATTTTTAATTCATTTTACATTCCCTATATGAACGTTTAATTCAAAAATAATCCTTCACCCCCATACTCATTTAATAACCCATTTTCCCAAAATGAATAAAAGATTTACTTTTATTCATGACCCTCCATTCCTCCAAGATTAAATCTAGGCCCTCCACATCACTTTTATCCTCCACCATTGATCTTCCAAATCAATCTCCACCATTGGATCAAAATCCCTTCCAAAAGTCTATAAATACATCTCTCAAACCATTTGAGGCTCCAATCTTTAAGCAAAGTAACCATGTCCAAATGACTATTGAGCTAGAATTGTGAGTTGCATAACTAGAGTAGCATTTCACATTTGAATTATTAATCTAGGGAATATCATGTCTTAGGAGCTCTTGGGTGCAAGCTTTCTCCTCCCTTTATGAGATTGGGTCTACATTGTGAAGGTATAACTTTTTGTGTTATTTGCATTTTGTTAGTATTTCCACTTCATTTTGTTTACCTAATCTACATTGGCACGCCCGGTGGGACCCACAAGGTCCAAGTCTAATCCGTTTTGTGTGAGTTTTGTGCAAAGGATGTGTTTTTACAAGTGCAGCGCTATCCTACCTGCGCAGCAACGCTATCACTGGCGCCTTTTAGCGCTATCCTCTGTTTTAGCGCTATTTTGCGCAGCGCGTTTCTATTTTATAAACTCACTCACATGTCATATTTTAATGATCTTCCTGCCATTTTTTGTACCTAACTGCTCTCTGTTTTGCAGGAATATTGGAAAATACAAGGGGAGGTTATGCCAAAAATTTTCTAAAATCCAAGCATATTTTTTGGTTGTCATTTTGTCTTGTTTTTCTCATCTGTTGTACTAACAAGGCTAACAATACCTCAATTTTGTTGTCTGACCCTTTGTGTTGTTCAGAAAAAAACCACTTTTTGCAGGACAGACAAGTTCAGACACGCATTAGCGCTATTTGCACCTAGATTGGCGCTATCTGCAACGGTAACAGATTGACTGACAAGTTGCACAGTGGCGCATTAATAGACCTATTTTAGCATTATTTTCTCCTTTAGCACTTTCCATCTATTGTATTAGTGCTATATATTTTATTAGCACCTTCTGTATAATTCAGTAGCGCCATAGTCTGTTTTGGCACCTTCTGTGTCTAATATTAGCGCTATCTGATGCATTAGCGCTATCTATATAGGGTGTTAGGTTCTCAATCTATTTTATATTAGTGTCACCATTTCTATCCGCAGTGGCGCCATTTGACCTTTGTTTTAGCGCTATTTCTAAAACTGACTTTGATGTCTATGCAGGTACTGACAAGTATTTTTGCAGGTCTTTACTATCATTTTACAGATACTAACAAGCTTTTGCAGGATGTTTTTATCTCTAGTTTAGCAAAAACACTTCAATTAGAAATTTAAAAATGAACCCTTTGCATGTTAGTTACACAACATTTTGATTTGGTGCAATAAAATTAAACAAACAACAAACAAATCTTCGTGTGTGTGCCAAACATTTAAATTTGGTGTTCTAAAATTCACAAATTATGTGCCAACAACTATCAAACACTTTGATTTTGGGCTTTAAAAATAACCACAAATTGAATCAATTGAAATCATTAGATTAAAAAGAACAATCTGCATTCTTCACGCATATAATCAAGAAAATCTATCTAATTTATGTGAAGTACTTTCGTGATTTATGTTTGTGGTGTGAAAAGTGTATGCTCTTCCCTCACACCATTTAGTGACCTTGGGAATCAGAAGCTTCTCACAAAACTTGCATTAATCACCCCCAACATAATCTAAAGCAACTAAAATGAACCATGTTTAGTGTGATGCAATCATAAAGAATATGTATGCTCTTCCCTCGCATTCTTGTATGAACTTGGGGATCAAAAGTATTTTTGTGATTTGTATTGCTTTTGTTAATCCTTAGAGGGCCTGCCACCCCGCTTCGAAAGGTGGGAACGACCCAAGTGGCAACAAGCTAAAGCCAAGCTCTTCCAAGCCGCTATATAAAATAAGGTGTTTGGGATGAAAGTCACAAGCAACAGGTGTTGTTGTGTTATACCAACAGCCAACCTCCCGCAAAACCCTCCAAGGTGTAACCCTTGGAGGCTAGGAGACTCCATAACGGAGAGTAGTGTTGCCGCACGTAGAACCACCTAAACAGATGTCCTTACTACAAACCATTGTTTAGCAAGCCAAAATCCTTCTATTTGTTGACGTAGAAGGGAAACCTTTGAAGTGGTCCCGATTCATGCGGTTCTTAGCTAAGGTAGCAGGGATAATCTAAAAGTTTGGTGAGGGACAAGCCTTATAAGAAACCTAGATCTTGGTATGCGTGAGAAGTGTGTGCAATTGTAAGGAGGAGCTGGTGCTACCAAGATCCTAGAGCTACCTGCTTTGAATAGGCGCAACTACGGGATTCAACAAATACTGTCATATCTTTGCCTTAGGTTGTGCAAAGTGCTTGTTTAACAAAATCACACGTCCTTTCACAAATAAAGATCTTGGTTATTATGCGTTCATGTGCTTAATTGAGTGTTAATGTGCTTAAATTACTTTCAAACAAACAGCCAAGAGACAAACCAAATCAGTTGATCAAATTCCAAATCAAAACAAATCCAAAATCTATCTTTTTTAGGACCTTGACCAACACTGCCCTGTTTCAGCGCCATCTCTGTCTGATTTTAACACTATTTCACCCGTGGATTGGCACTATTTTTAGAATGATTTTCCTGAGACTAAAACCCATTCAGTTGTGATCTTCACCATCTACTCTGCCATAATCCATATTTACATTCCAAAAAAAGTATGTACCCCATCCATTTTCTCCTCAAAATTTTCCAAAACATACCATCATTTTGACCTTAGAGAATCCACCATCATCATTATTGGACCCTTTGCTACATCATAATCTGCCCAAATCCATATCTATCCATCCCCCTTAAATCTTTTTGCATATCTCCTTGGACTAAAATAAATCATTTCAAAAAATCCAAATCCAAATTAAAACACCCATCAACAAATCACCAACCAAAGCTTGTCATCCTTTTGAGCCAAAGTTAGATCTAGATCTCATCATTCACATCATGTTTTCCTTGAAAAGTCATTAGTCTACCTTTCAATAAAAATAATCACCCCTCTTTGCATAAGGTCATTAGTCTACCCTAAACAAAGAGAAACATCCCTTTGTGCCAACACAAAATCTAGATCTTACCTAAAGCTCAACTTATTGACCATCACATCCTTTTGAAAAAAACACCATCCTAATCAATCAAATAAAACATCAAAATCAAAACCCCTTCCATCAAAATCATCCTCAAAACACACATCATCATCATCCATCTTTGGTCCAAAAATTTGTGCAAAAGTCAATATCGTCCTTTCTTATCACCCTTAGGTTTAACACCTTTTGGCTTATCACCCTCTCCATCTTATTACCACATCCATCTTTGGGTCCAACACAATCAATCAGATTCTCTAAGGTCTCCATCTCCATATCACTCTACTTCTAGAAATCAAATCCATATGCATGCATGCCCATCACAAGATCATAACACAAAAAGAATCAAAAAATGGCAGAATATTGGCAATATGGTGGCATAGGAATGCCTAACACCAATAGCAGTAACATACCCATCAATCAAAACCCACCTACGTACTCTTACATCCCCCCATACAATCCCAACAAAAATCCTATTCATTTCTTACAACAATCACAACCATCACCACCCCCACCAACACAAAACGTCCCCACCATATCCCAAGATGATCTAGATGTCTTGACCTTTACGCAAGACGCCAATAACATGGACCTACTTGATAAAATCCTAAGGTCAGACCCGAATAGATATCTTGATCATCTTCTCAAAATTGGTGCTCAACTACCCCCCATCATGACATCATCACAACCATCCACCTCTACAATCATTCCTACCACATCAAATATCCAACATATCATCTCACAAACATCAACACCTACCATATCTACCACCTCCACCAGCTCTACTGCTGCCACATCTACAATCCCCACAAGTGTCGCCATCCCTACCACTTCCCAACCCGTCATCACATCTACTACCACAATTACCATAGACCCTTCCATTCAACAAATCACCTTGGACATACAAGGAAACATCATGCATGCAAGTACCTCCACGAGTGTGCCTCCACCCAACCCCTAAACCATAGCATACCTACAACATTTATTCTCACAACCACCTCACAATACATCTAACGTCCATCTATCCAATGTCAATCCGTCCAATGTCACATATCCACATAACCTCAATACTTCATCAACACAACATCAAACCAATCCCCAAATACCACGACATATTCTCCAACAACTCCACGCATATCAACAACATCAGGTACAAATCAACTAACACACCAACCCGCAGTACCAAAACCTTGGTTAAACCAATCTCCAACATCAAATCCCACCTCATCTCCAACATCTCACCAATCAACAAGCCTACACACTCCAACCACAACAACCATAGGATCTCACAACCGTTGTACAGTCCTTGATCCAAAAGGTAGACAACATGCAAACTAGGGGCAAGCGCAAACACTATTCCTTTGAGGACATCTGCCCTTATCCATTTGATCGTACATTATACATGCCCCCTTTCCCCAAGAACTTTGAGACACCTAAATTTGACAAATACAAGGGAAAGGGAAACCCTAGGGACCATCTTAGGGAGTTCTACATCGATTGCTTAGAACTCTCCAATAATGATAGATATCTTCTGAGACTCTTTCCAAGAAGCCTCGGCGGTCAAGCCGCTGAATGGTTCGCACATCTTCCCCCAGGCATTAGGACTTTCCCTGAGCTTGCAGAAAAATTTGTAAACCATTTCTCCTACAACTTCATGCACAAAATGTCTATGACAGACCTTTGCAACACCAAACAAACGAATGGAGAAGCCTTCATTTCTTTCTTGCAAAGGTGGAGAAGCTTAGCAAGCAAACTCCCATGGCCAATTCCTAAAAAGTAACTCGGCACCATGTTCGTGACCAACCTCAATCAGGAATTAGGGTTCCATTTACAAATTCTTTATGTGTCTACCTTTGAGGAGGTAATCGACAAAGGTACCACCATTGAACGAGCTCTCATTGCCAAGGGCTCCATCAAATTGTATGACTACAAAACCAACAACAACAACAACAACAAACCCAATATCAACACCCCCAATACAAACAACAACGCCAACACGCAATCAAATGACAAATCACGCTATTGGGGGAAGAACAAGAACACTTTGAACAACAGTGTCATGGATGTGAAAGCCATCCAACATGTATAGAACTAAACACCTGTGCATACCTGTGCCACCAATGTAAATAACCAAAGGGGGCAAACTAAACCATGCAAACCTCGCAGATAATTTACACCCTTAGGGGAACCCATCAAGGACATCCTCAATAGATGTCTCAAGAAAGGTTTGATCACACTCCCACCTGTTAGACCCCATCAAGAGAATGAAATCAAAGCCACGTGGTACAATTAAAATGACTATTGTGAATACCACCACATTAAGGGTCATAAAACCGCTGACTCCATGCAACTAAAACATTGCATCCAAGACCTTATAGATCTAAATTAAGTCAACCTCAATCAAAGTGCCCAACCATCGCCAAACACCAACCTTGGAGATTACAAGGATCCACTGCCTAACCATAATAAAGCCTCCTCATCCAACCAAACATACAACGTCACCCCACCACCTGCATCCTATGACTCTATCATAGGGCGGATAGAACCATCATCCCACCATGTCAACACAATCACCATTCAAGCACAAGCACCTGATTGCGTTGTCACAACCCATCGTGGCCATGTATCCATCCCTACAGCCCCTCCCACTGAATAAACGCCCGCATCCACATCCAATCCCCTACCCCCTTGTCCAACCACACGTCCATCACCTACCAATCAGCATAACCTCCTAGAGAATCTAGAAAAGATCCCTACACAAATATCCATACTTGAGTTGCTCTGCACATCCCCCCTTCACAAAGATGTCCTTGACAAAGCACTCTTGCAAACTCAAGTACCCGCCAACTTGAATGTGACCAGCCATGGTAGGACATATCGCCGCACCTCACCATCTCACATTTTTAGAAAATGATCTTCCCGCTTCTGAACACCTACATAACAACACCTTACACATTGAAGTCCGTATCCACAAACACATAATCAAAAGAGTCTTAATAGATGGTGGCTCTAGCCTAAACATATGCACTCTAAAACTGCTAAAACACTTGGGGTACTCTGATGTGGTTGTAGACACAACAAGTGCATCACAATCAAAGGCTATGATGACACTGAACGGCTATCGGAAGGCACCATCAAGCTTCCTATTCAAGTAGGAAAGAAAATACTGGAAACAAAATGTCAGGTTCTTGATCTTGACCTCCCCTTCAACATTCTTCTAGGCCGACCATGGATCCATGCCATGCAAGCCGTCCCATCCACATTCTATTGATGCCTCAAATTCCCACACAATGGCATGGAAGTAACTATCTACACCGACCCCCGCCCCTTCTAATACTGCAGTTTCTTGGAAGGCCACAACCATACCTTCTGCCCATACAACAAAGCTACCACCAAACCCAATCCAACAACTTCCACCTCATACATCGACCCCGCCAATATCACCACCACTTCATCCCAAGTACCTCCGCCACCCAAGGTCAAGATCAAGCTCAGCGACATTGGATGTGGGGAATACGACCTGCACGGTACCTTTTGTGTGGGCACATTACCCAATCCTAAAGTGTTTGGCATCCCAAAAATAGAAGCAGCCAACATAGTCGTTATCAAGTGCAAACCCTCGCCCACCTTTGAGAAGAAACATCTCCTGGATCAGGATGTCCTCAAAGATATCTCATCCTAGCTATATAAGGATGAAGAAACAGAACAAGAAGCTCCCACCATACCAACAGAAATCTATGGAAAGGGGTCTAAAATTGTCAAAAGCATGGGTTACACAGGATAAGGTGGTATAGGCCTTCATGAACAGGGGATCATGGAACCCGTCCAAGCAACAAGAAACCCCTATACCCAAGGGTTAGGATATGGTCAAGGTAATGTATCATCACTACTAGTGAATGTATCTTAGCCAAGGTTGATACAGACTCCCCTAAAGTCGACAATGTCAATGAAACAGACCATCAAGACTCCTTTAGTGACTTTGCTGACTTCTTTGACTCATCCATATGCACCATCCACACAATCACCACCCTAGCCTCGTCCTCCAATGACTTACCACTGGTATACCTAGAACTTATAGATTGGGACCAACGGGGACCTCCTGTCTTTGACATCGCACCTAACGATGAGGCCATTGCTGAAATGATGGGAGTTAGAGACCACTTCCCCTTGGGAGATCACAGAGCAAGATACATCATGGAACTTCATCCGCATGCCTATTTCAAGGAGACAACCCCTGCTTCCAGTCATAAAAACATAAAAATAAAAAATGGATCTGATGGTGAAAACCATTCAGTGGCAGTGTCAGATCCCAAAAAAGTCAAAACAAAAGACATATCTCCTGGTGAAAACCTCCATGAGGTGCTAGGAGATGGAAGCATGGGCCTTCCTGAGATAGACAAAGTTTATCCAGATAGATCACCTGTCCTAGTCGAGCCAACCCAAGAGATGAATCTTGGGATAGAAGAAGAACTGAATATCACTTTCAGGGTAGAATCTCTCAGCACGCAAGAATAGGAAAACTTCTTGGCATTCTTCACATGATGAAATCACAATTTTGGATGGACCTATGTAGACATGCCAGGGCTAGACCCCACATTGGTTGTTCATCACCTTGTAGTACGCCCTAATGCAAAGCCAGTAAACAGAAACTCAAAAAAATGAATCCTCAGCCCTCCTTGTCAAAGCAGAGCTAAAGAAACTACTGGATGTAGGGTTCATTCACCCAATTGATTATCCTGAATGGGTTTGAAACCTCGTACCAATAGCCAAACCAGATGGTCGAATCCACTACTGCACCGACTTCAGAGACCTCAACAAGGCCTGCTCGAAAGATGACTTCCCACTACCAAACATTGACATGATCGTGGATCTCATGGCAGGACATGAGATGTTATCCCTTATGGACGGCTTTTCAGGATATAACCAAATCAAAATCACCGAAGAGTATTAGCATAAGACAACCTTCATATGCCCATGGGGAACATACTGCTGGGTCGTAATGCCATTTGGCCTAAAGAATGCTGGAGCTACATATCAAAGAGCTATGACCATCATCTTCCATGACCTCTTCCACCATATTATGGAAGACTATGTGGACGACTTACTAGGGAAATCAAAGACAAGAGAAGAACACCTGGATGTCTTGGTTAAGATCTTTGATCGATTAGAGCAATACAATATTCACCTAAATCCAAAGAAGTGCATCTTCAGCATCACCTCGGGAAAATTGTTGGGATACATAGTCTCCAGAAGAGGAATTAAGGTAGATCCCGCAAAGGTCAAGGCCATCACCGAAATGCCTCCTCCAAAAACATTGAAACAACCGAGAAGTCTACAAGGAAAACTCCAGTCTATCCATCGGTTCATTGCTCATCTGGCTGATAAATGCCAACCATTCCAGCATCTACTCTGAAAAGATATAGATTTTGCCTGGAACACTTAGTGTTAGGATGCCTTTGATCAACTAAAAGAATACCTGGCTAATCCCCCTATTCTAACTCCACCAAGACAAGGAGAACCCCTCCTATACATCTCCACCATAGAGACAGCTATCAGAGCCCTATTAGCACAGCACGATGAGCATGGAAAAGAAAGAGCCATCTATTACATCAGTCATACTCTAATATCCTATGAGCTCAACTACACACAAATTGAATGAGCATGTCTAGCCCTCGTCTTTACTTCACAAAAGTTAAGACACTATATGCTCAATCACAGGACCAAGCTCATCGCCAAGATCGACCCACTAAAGTATCTGCTAAACCGAGCTACTCTTACTGGCAGAATGGTAAAATGGATCATGATTCTTAGTGAATTTGACATTGAATACACTGAGAGAAAGGCCATCAAAGGATAGGTTATAGCCGATCAGTTGGCTGAAGCACCTATTCTGGTAGAACATCCTACACTAGCAGAGTTTCCTGACGAAGCTATCCTAACAATCACACCAGCCACAGACACATGGAAGATGTACTTTGATAGATCGTACACACATAGAGGCTCAGGGCAGGTGTCTTGTTTGTTATCCCTCAGGGTGACACCATCCCTAAGTCCTTCAAAATCACATTCCCATGTACCAACAATGTGGCAGAATATGAGGACCTCATCACAGGTCTTTGAATGGCAATAAAAATGGAAAATTGAGAACCTGACTATGTATGGAGATTCTCAACTACTCATTTAGCAGGTAAATAATGAGTACAAAACCAAGGATGATAAGCTCCTGCCCTACAAAAAGATGGTCGATGATTTCAAAGACTACTTCAATGATATCCACTTTGAGCAAATCCCAAGGCTCAACAATAAAGCTGCAGATGCCATGGCTACCATCGGATCTTTGGTCGACATGAAGAAAGACAGCAAGAAATGTGAGTTCCTGATACAAGAACTCCCCATCCTAGCATACGATGTTCCTCAATCAGAACTAGTGTGCGAAGTCATTGGTCCCCTATCTCTGTGGTATCAGGAAACCTACCTATACCTCCA
The DNA here is from genome assembly GCA_027924645.1 of Cunninghamia lanceolata. Taxonomy (NCBI): domain Eukaryota; kingdom Viridiplantae; phylum Streptophyta; class Pinopsida; order Cupressales; family Cupressaceae; genus Cunninghamia; species Cunninghamia lanceolata. The sequence goes on from BSBN01001232.1 coordinate 1,517,555, forward strand.
TGATAATATCCTCCCCCCTAACCTATCCACCTCACAGCAAAAATCGTTCATCCGTTGAGCCTCCCGCTTCATCCTTGTAGGCGACACCCTGTACAAAAGGAGTCTTGATGGCATGCTTCTATGATGTGTAGACTCTAGGGAAGCTGAGGTAGCCTTGGAAGAGGTACACACAGGTATCTGTGGGGCGCATTCAAGTGGACCTGTTCTCTCTAAAAAGATCCTAAGGACTGGATATTACTGGCCAACCATGGACCGAGACACCTACCGGTTCATCAAAAAATGACTCCCATGTCAACAGCATGACGATCTCATCCACACACCAGCACAAGAGTTGCAACCCATCACAACCCTATGGCCTTTCTCACAGTGGGGACTCAACCTCGTAGGGAAAATACATCCCCCAACCAAGAAGTTCACACCTTGTACGAAAAATTTGATATCAAACACCATTTCTCCACGCTGTATTACCCTCAAGGAAACAGTCAAGCAGAGGCTTCTAACAAAACCATCCTCCGCATTCTCAAGAAGATAGTCAATGAAGTTGGCCGTGACTGGCACCTCCAACTCAACCCTGCCCTATGGGCCTACTACACAAGCATCCGCACCCCCACAGGAGCCACTCCATTTTCACTAGTATTCAGATCTAAAGCCATTTTACGTATTGAGGTTGAGCTCCCCTCTCTATGAGTATCCCTACAAAACATAATCTCTGATGAGGAATACAGAGTCACAAGGTTGCATCAACTAGAACTACTGGATGAGAAACGCCTGAATGCATTGAACCACCTGTAGGCATATCAGAACCGCCTCCGAAGAAGCTACAACAAGAGGATCAAAACCTAAAAATTTGAAGTAGGTGACCTTGTCCTTATGGAAAATTAGAAGAACATGCAAGAACGCCCTAAGCAAGGAAAGTTTGAACCCAATTGGCTAGAACCTTATGTTGTCACAGTCGATTATGGGTCAGGAGCCTATTAGCTTGCAACACCTGAGGGGCAGCCTCTAGATGAGCCAATGAAAATCCTACATCTAAAGAAATTTTATGCATAACCCATCTAGTACCCCAAGTTAAAAAATTAAAAAAAATAGAAAAATCAAAAAACCAAAAAAATCAAAAAATCAAGAAAAACTCGAGTGCAATAAAAACTTCCAATGGTGAAAATCACTTCGGTGACGCCTTGGATAAGTACCATGGTGAAAACCTATTTCAGGCACCATGTGTAGTGGCCAGTTTCACCATCTAATAAGTCCTCTTTCCGTCACACCACTCCATATCGCACCCATCCCATGGCTTGGAATTGAGAAACATCAAACCCTATCGCCCCATCCCACACTATCACATCCCCAAGCTAACTCATGGAATGAGGATCCTTGTAAGCTCCCTTTTGTACATACAAAATCAGAAAATCCAAAAAACAATACAAAATTAGAAATTCCAAAAAACAATACAAAATCAAAAAATCCAAAAATAGTAGAAAACACAGAAAAGCCAAAAGCAACACAACTCATTCATCTCGCTACAAAAATTGCAATCATCAAAGGATACATCAATCCCCACCATCACACCCATCCCAAATCATTCCCACATCATCAAGTCATACCAGAACTACATATTCATTTTGCCCGCATCTTGAAAGTACCTTGATCCCGTGGATACAAGGTATGTAGGCAGTCTGGAATACGAAAGACGTTTCCAGTACTCAAGTACATAAGATGCACACATCCAACCTATTTGGATGGTCCCCATTCACTAAGTTTTCTAGATCTAATAAATGATACACACTCTATGTATACACTCGAAGCATGTCCCCTAACGCAAAAATCATCAATCAACATACCAACTATAATCCTACACCTGGCCAAACTGTTCTTTTGCCCATCTTCCAAAAAAATTTCTAATCAAAACCAACTGATCTGCATCCTAGGATATATCTTTCCTACAATGGACAAAAATCTGTCATCCTATCAACATGTCTCTTGGAAAGAGTACACAAAGGCTATTTGTATCTTTTTGTTGGTCTTTTTGATTATTGATTTTTATTTTTTGTCTCACTCTTGGTCATCTCCAAAACTACCTTGATCTCATTATCTCATGGTAAGTAGCGGACGACACCTAGAGTAGACATAGTCATTATTTTTGTATGTTGTGCTTGTAGCTTGTTTCATTACTCCAGGAATAGTATTCATATCTTGAAAGTCAGGGTCAGTTCTAGCATGATGTGTCCCATTTGCATATATAGGCATCCAAACCTTATATGTATTGACCTAGGCTAGGCAAGATTATACTACCTTGGCCACGCATGAAATCAACCTATTGTTTGTGGGTCTAGTCCATGTAATCATGGGATATACATCATCACCTAGGTCATTTCATACCTTTGTGAACTGTATCCTACATTGCTATAATAAACTAAGAAATGCTCTCAATTAATCTTATGCAACTACTGTTACTAGCTCAAAAATCATCATCCTAAACAACTATACCATCTTGGCCTAGATTTGATAATCACTCCCCCCCAACCTATCCAATTTCCTTCCTAATCCCATTCCCACACCGTATCTCCACTCAATACATCTTGAACCAAAGTAAATGTCCTCTCAATGATGTGGTGTCTTATGACCTAAACAATCCTCTCATCCCCTCACCCCCATCCTCTAGACCCTCCCAATCCTATCCATACCCCATCCATACACCCTTATCCTCTCCCCACCTGATCCCCTTTCTCCACAGCCTCACCACTCAGGGTCAAACAAAGAACATCATGTGTATCAAGACTTAACCATTTCGCCTATCACCTAGTCTGCATCTCACCTATCACCTAGTCTGCATCTCACCTACCACCTATGTTGCATCCCACCTATCATTTAAAGTTGCATATCATTTAGGTTCATTTTAATCCTTTAATTTGCATATCATTTAGGTTAATTTGCATATCATTTAGGTTCATTTGTACATCATTAGGTTCATGTTAGAATCATTAAATTTGCATATCATTTAGACTCATTTTAAATCCATAAACATTTAGGAATCGTTAAAATTGCATAATCAGAAACATTCCAAATCATATCATACTCATTTAAGTTTGTCATCACATAGGTGCATTTTAAATCTGTATCATCACATTGCATCATCTCATAACACATTTCGTTACATTACATCATCACAATCACAATCATTTAACTGCATCCAATAAACATTTAGCTGCATATCCATAATTCCATACATAACATGTGTTTATTAAGATAAACATGCATTCCCATTGCATTTTTGCATCCATAATAAATGTTTGTTTCCATTACACATCATATAGTCCATAGATCACAAACCATGCATATATCAACATAAGTAAATCATCACTGCATACATCATACGTGCATCCATAGCATCAAAAACATAATTGCATAAACACAACGCATCCATAAAGCACATTGCATCCATAAACATAGGCATCATCATAATCATAATAGAGCATCCTAACCAAACACATAAGCCATCAAAAATCTCTATCACATCATATATCATCGCAAAAAATGTACCTCACTCATATAGACATCAAAAATATAATATAAAGTCCTAACACAGTGCCTCTAAGGGCTACAATGATATAATATCACATGGAGGACCCTCTGTCTGATCGGGTGGGGGATCTTGATCCTACTAGTGGTTGTGTCCCTGTCTGTGGTGATGGCTGCAGCTGTGTCTGTACCTATACTTGTGGCACCTGCTGGGGCACATAAGAGGGAGGAGGCATCATCTGCTAGATGCTTTGAACAGATCTAGACCTATGAGACCTGGAGTTCCCCGATCTACTAACCTGACTATAGCTCGGGGCACGCTGCGTCATTGGCACTGCCGCATAATAGAGGCCCTGATAATACTCCACTCGTACTCTGGCCTCTATCAAATTCTCCTGAACCTGAGTTAGCTACCCCTATAGCTGATATGACTATGTTTGCGCCTGGATAGCTGTGTTTGCATCAATGTCAACACTGGCGCCATACTAGCACTAGAAGTCTGCAATGCAGTCTCTGCCTGTTGTGCTCTCGTAAGGGCCACATCCCGCTCTCTGGTCAAAACCCCTATATCACCCTATGCCTGGGCTAGCTGTACCTGCAACACAACCACCTATCTATCTAACCCATCCAACAAGGCCAAGGCCCCCCGCAACTGAACCAACTTGGCCTCCCGGCTCTCCAATGCCCCCTGCAGGCTGGCCACCTGTGCCCGTAGGGTCTCCATCTCCTCCTCCTCATCCTGAGGCCGTCGATGAGGTGTGAGCCTCCCTACCTCTGCCTCTCCTACTATCCCTGAGGGCCCTGCCTCTGCCTGCTGCCCTGCTATTTGTTGGCCTATAACCTGCTGAAGCACCACCTGTGGTGGGGGTAGATCACCCCTGTCCACCCTTGGCTGTCCTCCATGCTGTTGAGGCCCTCTCTACCACCGTACCCTACCAATCTATACCTACTCAATAGGTACCTGCTGTACAGGTACCTGCTACCCCACCTACCCTTGTCCTGCTGCCAGCAAATCTATAGGTTGTCCATCTCTACCAACCACCCTCTCCTCCTCATCCCCTCTAGTCTCCACAAGGTCATCTCCAATGATCTCCTCCCCCTCCTCCAAGACGTCATCCCCATCTGAGTCATCACCACCATTGTCATCTGAATCATCATCATCATCATCCCCTAGCCCCGCTGCCTCCTCCGCAGACACTGCCTCGATAGGATCCGTAAACCAGGTCGGCCACCACATCTGCCACCATATATCATATGCAGGGGTAGTACCTGCATCCCTGATAGTGCTCCACCAATCCCACTATACTGGCTGTAGAGTTGCAAAATCATCCCGAGCAACCTGTGGATGTATGGCTGTAGGCTAGAAGGGCGCATCTAGAGGGGTTTGAGCAAATATGGCCATCTGCTATGGGGTATCCTGCCGATACCTGAACTGTCGCATGACCCGTGAGGGTAGATACATCTCTATGGTGTGGTCTCCTCGACCCATCAGATATCATTGCTGAAATGTAAAAGGCATGTGGATATCATCTTCTGGCCATGGCTCCACCCTGATGTAAGGTCGCCAGGTCACCCGAATAACATCATCTAACATCCACCTCCAGTAACGGACCTACCCAGTGTAAGTATACTCTACATCTTGATATAAAAACAAAAATGCCTCGAAAGGATAGTGATAGTACCCACATGTCAGCCATGTAACTGTGATGTGCTCCTAAATCCACACATGCAGTAGAGTAACCCCAGCTAATAACGTGAAATCATGAAAATAAGCAACTATGTGCATCTCTTGATATAGATGCCCCAGCATCGCAGGCCCCCAGGCATACACAGTCTCATGCCTCACCATACCCTCAATCATCTCACCCCAGCCAACTGGGAAACCCCTACCTCACCTGTCATGCATCACAACACCTCCAATCAATGCACATAGAAATAAGGCAAAGGGATCTGCACCCACAGCCAGTGTCCCCTCATAGCTCATCTCTCTCCCATCCACTGAGAGAACAATGTGGTCCTCTCCAAACACTCTGATCAGGGCACTCCACCCCCTCCTCATGTCATATCTAACATGTCAGCCTCAAATAGGTAGCTTGAGGATGCGATAAACATCCTCAAGGGTGATCGTGATCTCTCCAGTCAGCAACAGAAAGTTGCAAGTCTCCAAGCGGTACCGCTCCACAACCATTGTCATCAGAGCTCGATGAGCTCATAGCACGGGCATCGACGCCACTGTCAGAAACCCCAACCTAGCCAGTCGAGCCCGCATAGCATCATCGCAATGGTCGAACAAGGCCATCATGGATGGAACTCAACGCTCACTTGAATACACTATAAACGATGTCGTATCCTGCATCCACAACTTTTTGGTCAGATATTGACCTATCTTTTTCAGAACCAACCACTTTCTTCTAATGTCTAAAAAGACACACATTTGGCACCAAAACAGACAACCCCTTGCATCATTTTCAAAATGGTGCTACAACTTCCTCTAAATAGCATTATTACAGAAAATAGTGCCACTACGCAAACCATTTTGTGCTAATCCCCAACATGGCGCTACTGCGCACTATACATAGCATCATTTTTACAAATGGCATTGCCCTGCCCTTTGGTGTCAATCTAGTGAATAGCGCCATTTCCACAAATAGCACTAAAATACTATATGGCGTTGAACCCCTTTATGGCGCTAGAATTAAAAATTGCGTTACTACCATCAATGGTGCTATTCCAAAAAATAGCGCTACCCTAGCACTAATTTGGTGCTAAACCACTAAAACCCCATTTTCTTCTAAAATGGTGCTACATTAGAAGATAGCACTAAAATACCAGGTAAATAGCAAAAAACTGCCCTAACCCTACCCTGGCGGATAGCGCCAATCCAGAGGATGGCGCTAAATTGCCTAACTTTTGGCACTATGCGCACTAACCCTATTTCCTGAACCCCAAAAAAGTGACATAAATAAAAAAATGAAAAAGTCAAGGTTAGACCCTACCTAGGGTCCAGCCTTCGGTGCCTGGCCAAATGATCGGAACCGCTATGAGATGTGTCGAAGACGAGGGAACTAGTGGTTGCGCTCTGCCATCTCTCCTTCGCTCCTTCTCTAAAGTTAAAGTGTGCAAATGTGGCACTCTAAGGGGCTGACTTTTCCTAATATAGTGGGCCATGTCATCCTTCCACCCCCTATTTTTCCTCTAGGGTGCAGATCTTAGCCTTTTTCCTTCGTTTTTCTTCCTGTCATCTTCTTTTTCTGTCACCTATCCAACTTTCACTCCCGTCGCGTCCTTTCGAGAACTCACCCAAAAAAAATTAATTTTCCCACCGACCTCTCGAGGGGGCATCCCTCATCCACCTTATTCCTTCCTGGCAGCTAGGGCATATTTTTTTTCTTTGACATGATGCTACTTCCCTCCTAGGTCCTGACGCCACATCAAAGAGGGGAAAATGTAGACACCTAAAAATGTCTTCTACCATCAAACCGACTCCCAACATCCCTAAACATCTCAATTTCCCTTCTATTTAATTAATTAAATTTTTATTTAATTAATTATCCATTCATCCCTTGATTTTCTACCATTTTATCCCTAAAAATTGAATTAATTTCATTAATTCAATAGCCCAAAACCTTAGCCAATTAATTTAATGAATATGCAATATTTATTTAATCAATTTCCCCTTTTCACTAAATAAAATTAATTAGCTAAACCATGTTTAACTAATTAATTCAGCCTATTAATTGCCTACCCTAGCCTACCTCATCCTAGCCCTAGGATTAATTAAATAAAACCCATGTTTAATTAATCCTAACCTCTCATTTGGGTGGTCAAACCTAGTTTAACACCCTTTCCCACATCCTCCAAATAAAAAATTGAAATAAATCCACCTAAGTCATTTTTTTATTTTAAAACATCCCACATCACAATTAATTCTCCTTACATCCCCATACCTCATTTATTTCCACTTATTCCTAAATGAATTTTTAATTCATTTTACATTCCCCATATGAATCTTTAATTCAAAAATAATCCTTCACCCTCATACTCATTTAATAACCCCTTTTCTCAAAATGAATAAAAGATTTACTTTTAGTTATGACCCTCCATTCCTCCAAGATTAAATCTAGGCCCTCCACATCACTTTTATCCTCCACCATTGATCTTCCCAATCAATCTCCACCATTGGATCAAAATCCCTTCCAAAAGTCTATAAATACAACATCTCTCAAACCATTTGAGGATTCAATCTTTAAGCAAAGTTACCATGTCCAAATGACTATTGAGCTAGAATTGTGAGTTGCATAACTAGAGTAGCATTTCACATTTGAATTCTTAATCTAGGGAATATCATGTCTTAGGAGCTCTTGGGTGCAAGCTTTCTCCTCCCTTGATGAGATTGGGTCTACATTGTGAAGGTATAACTTTTTGTGTATTTGCATTTTGTTAGTATTTCCACTTCATTTTGTTTACCTAATCTACATTCCCTAAGTTCCATGTAGTCAATATAAGCATCATCGTTTTGGAACATATCTAGTTGTGGGGTTCCTTGTAGATCCCAGTCAATAAGTTCAGGATGCACAAGAGGAGGGAGTCAGAGGATAGATCTGATTCATTGATAGTTTGAATGGATATACTAGGAGTATTGGTAGGGGGAGTGTTCAGGATGGTACTTTCCTCTAGGTTGTTTATTGCGATAGAACTCGAACCTTCCTCAAAAGTTGTATTCTCAAAGATAGGTAAATCACACTCTAATGGTCTATTCGGTAGTGTTTGTCCCTCATGGTAGGGGCTATAAGTTTGATTGGTATTGACTTCTTTGTCGTCATAGGAATTATGTCAACTCATCCCACTCATATTCATTGGAATCTATGTCACTGTCCACATGAAGTGTATGAATCATCTCCACTAGACAAGCATTTTCTTTAGCATTTCCCTTATCCTTATATCCTAGGCCTTTTGTATTTCTAGCTAATGAGGTTGAATGGGTTCTATGATTCCTTCTTTTCTTAGGCCGATGGGGCCTTGTCCTTCGTAACCCATTCTATGTAGGATAGATTCACCTCGCCCATAGATTTTTGTTGGGAGCCTCGGTGGTTCTTGTTGTATGTTCTCTTCTTCTTCGGTATAAAGCCATTGTAGGATATCTCTTTCCTCTATTTCATCTGATAAGGTCCCCCATTTTACAAAGGGAAATGTGGAGGTATAGGAGGAGCATATGGCTTTGGAAAATGCTTGGGTCGACCAAACAATCTAGGAGATAAAGGCATCTTGGCTAGATTGAGGCTATGCTCTATGGAGTATTCCCCTACTTCTTTTTCTTTGATGGTAATTTTCTGCTCTTTGGGCTTTGATGAGGAAGCTTCAGAGGTATGATCATGCTATGGGGTAGGAGATGTAGATGCTCTATTGTTTGGTATGATGCAATCAGGTTTTGAAAGGCTAGAGTTGCAATGCTAAAAGGGGTCAAGATCACCTTGGATGGTGATTTGCTTGCCATTGTGAGGGAATTTTATGCATTGGTGATAGGTAGAGGGCACAGCTTTCATGGCATGAATCCATGGTCTACCTAGGAGAATATTATAGGTGAGCTCCCTATCTAGGACTTGGCACACAACGTCTTTTACTATTGGTCCCACTTGTATGGGTAATATCACTATTCCCTTGGTAGTTCTCTCCTCTTCATTATAGGCTTTGATAGTTATCTTCTTTCTTGGATCAACTGCATTTTCGAAGAACCCCAATGTAAGAACTAGCTTTAACGTGCAAATATTTAAACCGGCTCCCCCATCAATGAGGACCCTCTTGATGTGGTGCTTATGGATGAAGGCGACAATATGTAGAGGGGTATTATAGGGTTGAGACACTAAGAGATCATCCTATTCAGTAAATGATATGGTACATGAGGAGGTTAGATTACCTACCATGGCCTAAAACTTCTCTTGGGCCAAGTTAGTAGGGACAGTGGTTTCCACTAAGGCTTTATCAAGGATCTCCTTATGGGAAGGAGATAGACGCAACAACTCTAAGATAGAAATGTGGGCTGGGGTCTTCCATAGTTGGTCTATGACGCTATACTAATGGGAGTTGGACTGAGAAGGTGATGACCTTGGAGGAATGGTATCCAAGGTGACTTTATCGCTGCAGGTAATGATATTATAACCAGCTCTGTTGGGTTTTGATTGTTGGTTGGGAGTGACCACATTGATTTGTGGGACATGCTCTAATATGCAATTGATGGTATAGTCAAATGGCACACTTGCATAGTTGGCATTATTATTCCCACTATTCTGATTTTTCCTATTGTGGTTATTGTTGTTGTTACCATTGTTGTTGTTTTTGTTGCCATTGTTGTTGTTTTTGTTGCCATTGTTGTTATATGGCCTTTCATGATTGAGAAGTAGATCTTTGTAAGCCACATGTGTCTCATTAAAAGTATGTTGATGAGCACCTCCTTGATTTTGATCAAGCACATCTTGAATAACATGTTTGAGGCAGATACAATTGTTGGTTGTATGTCTTCTTCCTCTATGATACTCACAATAGTTGGTGTCTTTCCAATAGTGAGGTTTGACTTGGGGTTCGTAATCACTTGTTGGTAGTAGAGAGATTTCATTGTTGGCCAATAACTTCCTTAATGCAGATTCTTGGGATTCCCCCAGTGGTGTGAACTTTCACCTTGGATTTGCATTGAACCATGGTCTTAGCTCCCGAGAGAATGTTTTGTTGGGTGTAACATTGCTTGCCTCTCCTTTGAGAGTGAGTATGGGTTGTTGCTTGGGAGCCACCACCTTGGCGTCAACTACTCCATCGTTGACGACATTCTTATTCTTGGTCCAAAACTTTGATTTGTCATTCGTGTAGTTGGAGGTAGGTGAGTCCTTATATAACTTGATTTGTCCCTTGGCGATCATAGCTTTTTCGATGAACAATCCCATTTCGATAACTTTTGAAAATGAAGTAGGGCATTGTATTTGTATTTGATAGCTATGATCAGTGTTGAGGTTATGGACAAACATATCCATTAATTGCTTCTTGGGTGCATCATATGAGCACTTAGTTGCTAGTTGTCTCCATCTTTATAGGAAGGTGGTGAATGATTCGCCACTTTTTTGCTTGGTGTTAAATGGATCAAGCATAGAGACTTCGTGTTCAATATTGTATGAGAAGTGGGTGATAAATTTGTTGACTAGCTCATCAAAAGTTTTGATGCCCAGTGGGAGCCATGAGAACCACTCCATAGCTTGACTACCTAGAGATCTAGGGAATAGTCTCATTAAGTAAGTCTCAGTGTGAGCTACTTCCATGCACACTACGTTGAATTCCCTAATGTGATCTCTAGGGTCTCCTTTCCCTTTGTATTTATCAAATTTAGGAACCTCGAATCGAAAGGGAAATGGTGTCATGTTCAAACTTTTATCAAAGGGGTACAGTGCAATATCTTCCAAGGAATAGGTTTTAGTGTTTGTACCCATCTTGAGATCTGACATTTGTTACTTTAGACCCTCGAGTTGTTTCCTCATCTCTTCCATAGGAGTGTTTTGGTCCATGGCTTTCTTTCCTTTTTCATGTTTATCCTCTGGGTTTGGATCTACGGTTTTCTTTCCTTTTTCATGATTATCCTCTACATTTTCTTGGATTGTGCTTAGATCAAAATTGGCGGGGAGCTTAATTCTAAGATTAGAAAGATGATAAAAATATTTGTGAGGGTCATCATGGAGCACTTTCTCTAGAAAGCATTGGAATTTCTAATCTTGGATGGTTCCTTGATACTCTCCCTTAGAGATTTCCTCATCACTATCATGAGGTGTGATGATGTGGTTGGATGATTCGGCCATTTCAAGTTGCTTTTTGTATTGAGATCTAGTAAGAACCATGCAAGGTGACATGGGATGGGGTGGAATGAAACTAGAGATTTTGGTAAGGTGCCGATGGAGATTGCTGAGAATAGGATACTTATGACAAGATTTGGACAAGGGACTTTCTCGATCAATGATTCCAAGTAAGACGGCTGATACAAGATGATAGCCACTAGTAAGGGTATTTGATACCTGTCTTACTATGTAGGGACTAGTCGTGTACCAAGACCACTAGCGAAGTCCTGTGACCTACTAGGCTTACTTGAATCCACAATGATATGAATAAGGGGCCTATGCTGATCTGATATGGGATACTTTGACTTTGGACTAGAAAGACCTGATGGAAGGTGAATGGGATGACCAATGAAAGATGGATTTTGACATGAAATGGATGGGAAAAAGACTGTAAGGTAAGACCTGATCTCTAAATTCAGAACTAGACTAAAATGGGTACCCAGAACTGGTAAAATTTTTCTCTCAAAAATTGTGTAAGTACTCACTGTCGTGCATGCGCCGAAACAAATGCGTTGTAGAAACTAACAAATGTGTTGTAAGTCAAAACAAAAGCGCCGCATTGGTAAAAAGTATATGCACTGTAATAGATAGTAAAAGTACTATAAGTCAAAACATATGCGCCGCAAGTCAGCACAAATGCATAGGAATAGAGGACGGATGTGCCGCTCTAGTTTGCTTAATATTTTTGTAATTTTTTGGAATTTTTCTGATGTTTTTGGTACTTTGGTTGCAAGAAGGTCTTTTTGATCTGATTTTATGAAATTATGGCAAGAAGACACAGTAAACACAAAGAATATTTTTATGGTTTTTTACTTTTTTTGTGATTTTTTGACTCTTTTTGGACTAAAAAGAAAGCAAGTACAACCCTAGGTTTCAAAGGATAGTATAAAACTGAATTCTCCCTATCTCTAGGTGAGGCATCTTCGGGAGGTAATAATTGCCTTTCCCTACACCAGATTATAGGGGTTTTCAGTCTACTAAAACAAGGATGAGTAATAAAGGCAATTGTTCGAGTGGTTATACATGCAGCAACACTACTCTCTGTTATGGAGTCTCCCAGCCTACAAGGTTGCGCCTTGGAGGATTTTGGGGGAGGTTAGTTGTCGGTATAACACAACTACACTTGTTGTTTGAAGCTTTCACTCTAAACACAATTTATTTATAGTGGCTTCGAAGGGCTTGGCGTCTAGCCTGTTACCACTTAGGGTCGTTCCTACTTGGATGAATGGTATCCAAGAGCAGGCCCCTCTAAAGGAAAAACACATGCAAAAATGATATGTCTGGCATTTTGGTCACCCAAGATAGGGGAGAGCATAGGCTTGGTATCATTCCCAAAACACAGAATACAATGGTTCTTTTCCCCTAGTTAAAGTGAGGAAAACTAGATGAGCTATCTACTTGGGCAAGCACAGAAATTTGTTAACTTTGAAGTGATAACAAGATATCAATGGTCCAATTTACCAAGATAGCAATGATGAGTTTAATTTTATCCCAAATAGCACAAATTTTTAACTTTGAAGTGAAGATCGAGATAGCAATGGTTCAGTTTTACCCAAATGACAATGATGAGTTCAATTTTTATCCACGTAGCACGAATTTGTTAACTTTGAAGTGATGGTCGAGATAGCAATGGTTCAGTTTTACCCAGATAGCAATGATGAGTTCAATTTTATCCAGATAGCAATGAGTTGTTAACTTTGAAAAGATAGCAATGATTCAATGATATGCAAGATAGCAATGATTCAATTACCGCTTCCCTAATTAAAACTAGGTGAGATTTGCATGAGCATCCATTTTACTATCCCATAAGAAATTGAAGTCTGAGCTAACAAGTGCAACTATATGAATCTAAACCAGTGCTTAGCCTGCAAAACAGATCAAGAGTATTCCTACAAAGATGTCAACATTAGCAAAAACTTCAAGAAAACCCTAAAAACCACTACCTAAAATAGAAGCACCGCTTTAGAGACTGAATGCAAAGAAATAGTGAATAGAAGCACCGCAATACATATGCACTAGAATAGAGCTTAAAAGCGCGGGAAAATAGTATATATGTGCTGAAGTATCAAATGCGTCATTCCAGATGGTGAATGTGTTGGAACAGAGTACATATGCGCTGCGAGAACATATGCATCGTGATAGGTAACAGATGCATGTTAGGAAGTATCAGATGCGTGATTTCCTCCTGTGTACGGCTTTCTAAAATACAAAAACTCAATTTTTGGGTTAAATTTGGGGCTAGGCCCCATGGTGGGTGCCAAAAATGTTAAGGGAAAATTGGATCAAATCAATAAACAATAATATCAATATCAAGTTACCCAAAACTCAATGAAATGGTGAACAAAGAAGATTCAAATAAACAATGAACAACAAAGCAAACCTTCTTCAATTTGAAGCTTCCATTGATCGTCTATCACAATCGTTCTTGCATGTATGAATGATGCCCTCAGAGAGTGCACTTCCTTGCTATGCTTTAAGAATGTCAATTGGGAATGACAGTGATAGTTTATTGAAATGAAGAGGAGCTTCACAACAATGGTAATAGTGCGTAGTAATGAGTGTGATCACAAGCAATGAAAGAATTGGTGCCAAAGGCGCGCTGTAATTCCTACAGAGTAACAATACTTAAAGCTTGGATGATTGAAATGGAAGAATAGGGTTCAATTTATAGACTTGAGAGAATGAAGATCAACGGAGGAGAAAGAATGAGAAGATCAACGGTATAGAATGGTTGAGGAACGTGCACCAATAAGAAGAAGACATGTGTCTTGCTTTCTTTTGCATGAGAGGAGTTATCAAGAATAGAAGAATGAGTTAAAGCATTTAAAAGAATATAATAATCAGTTAAGTGATTTAAAACAAGAAGAAGGGATTTGCATGAGAATAAGAAGATATTTTTCTTTATTAAATATTAGGAATATTTAATTGCATGTGCACAAAGATTGAATTATATTTAGAGATAACTCAATTTAGAAGAAAAAGACAACTTAAATAAATAATTGATTTATTTAAATTTAGAGAAGATATTATTAGAAGTTAACAACTAAATAATTGGAATTATTTAATTTAGAAGATAAGAAAGCAAATTAAATAAATTTATTTATTTAATTGTTGTGCATGATTTGGAAGAATAAATAAAACATTTGATTGTATTTTATTTTTAGAGATTGAGAGTATTTAAATAAATTTGATTTGATTTATTCAAATTTGGAAGAATGATTTGATTTAATCAAATAATTAAGAATTATTTAATTGTTTGGAAGAATTTAATTAAATAAAAGATTTTATTTAATTTTGACTTTAGAAGAGGTAATTAAATATTTTGATATTTAATTAATTAAGAGGAAAATGAATCAAATAAATAAATTTGTTTATTTATTTATTGATAGAAGAATCAAAAGGGAATAAATATTAAGAATATTTACTTAGACCATATCGTGTCATTTTTAGGCGTATACAGTGACTATAACCATCTCCCAAGCAGTTGCACCAAAATAGGAATTAGAAACTACTTTGGGTCGGATGCCTCCAAAAAGCCAAAATTGTTTGGAAGAATTTAATTAAATAAAGGATTTTATTTAATTTTGACTTTAGAAGAGGTAATTAAATATTTTGATATTTAATTAATTAAGAGGAAAATGAATCAAATAAATAAATTTGTTTATTTATTTATTGATAGAAGAATCAAAAGGGAATAAATATTAAGAATATTTACTTAGACCATATCGTGTCATTTTTAGGCGTATACAGTGACTATAACCATCTCCCAAGCAGTTGCACCAAAATAGGAACTAGAAACTACTTTGGGTCGGATGCCTCTAAAAAGCCAAAAATCTAGTAACTAAATCCCCTCCAAAAGAGCTCCAATATGATGAAAAAGTCAAGACTAACCAAGTCCATCATAAAGGCATCCCAAAAATGCTCCAAGTTGCTCAAAAATTGTCAAAACACCCTCCTATATCCCTGGCACATGTTGGTTAACTCCTCCAACCTTCCCCTATATGCTTGCAAAGGCATAAAACTCAACTAAAGCTCATAAATGCATTTACAAGGCATAGTATTCCATTTTTGCATTTAAAATAGCAATTTGACTAAGCGATTTATAGCAATATCACTTAAACCAAATACTTTACATTTCAAACTGATGCAAAAATAAATACAAGGTTTCGACCATGTTGAGAAGTCAGTGCTAATGATAACAAGGGAACACATATCATTTGCTAGGTGACAATCAAAAAGGGTCGTGGTATTAGTTTGTGAAAAGAAAATAAAATAATGGCCAAAATGCCTTATCCTCATCGGCCAACTTTAGGGTTGAAAACCCTAGAACACAAAAGTTAGGGTAAACCCTCATTTCACTCTATCATTTTGCATTTCACATTTTACTGTGCCTTGGGGTGCCACCAATAGAGGGTTTCTGCTACTGTTTCCTGGAGTTTTCTAGCAGCTTCTTGCATGATCCCTCTCTCTGCAATAGGTGAGAAAGTCTATTTTGCTTTTGGCTGTTACAAATCACTCTTATCTTTGCATTTTATGAGAACAAAATGTTGTTTAGAAGCTCTTGTTGCAAAAATGATGAATACAATCTGACATTTCATACTGTGCATCGTATTGTTGAACAAGAATACAGTTCATGTTTCATTTCTCCATGGTTTTTTTAAGCATCTCCCTCTAAAATAGTGTATTTCATCTCTATAGCACATAATATGAAACTTGTTTGCACTCTGAACACGTTTCATGAAGGTAGTAACACTGTATTTTCCCTTACTCAGCTAGGGTTAGGGTTTATCACTCAATTTCATTTTTATGAGCTTGCTGAGAAAAAAAAGATTTACTCATTTTGGTTTTAATGGTAGATATGGTAGAAAAGGGATATGAACTATATTTTTGTCTTTGAAATACATTACCTTTAGATGCATTATTTTTTGTTTCTGTCATGTTGGCTATAGCTCTCTTGACAGGATACTCTGTTATTCATTAGTCTCCTCCTATCATCTATTCTGTTGTCCTTTCATTGAATGGAAATCTATCAAGATATCTTTGACTATTCCTTTATTCTTTTCACTGTATGCATAATATCCCATAATGACTACATTCTTGAAGAACTAAAGGATAGGTAATGCCTTTAACAGATGTTGAAACTCTGCGATATGATGGTGTAGGAGATAATTGTTGCTGACTGTACCCCTGCAAAGTGCCTGTAAGATCACTACTTTTTGACATCCATAGTATGTTATTATAGTCTTCACATGACTATCTTTCAAGACTGTCCTTGTAATCTTCTCACAAGTCTTTATTTGGACTGTTCTTTTCCAATTTGTGACATCTTGCTTGTAGGTTTCTAGTACATGCCTCTATTAACACTAAAGGTTGTCCCTCCTTAGTCTCTGTATGATTTCAAATACATGTTCAGTGACTGTCTTTCTCATCTGAGATGACCGCCTCTATTGACATGACTGTTCATTTCAATCCTTTAAGGGTTTACAAAGGCTCCACAATGTTTTTTTCTTACAAAATCTCCCAAGGAACTACACAGGTTTCACGATTGGATAAAACTTACAATGCCTTGACAAACTTTGTTCATGATTCAGTAGATCTGACTAGGGTTTTATAAATCTCTTTCAAGCTCATAAACTCTCCAGAGGCCTTTGACAAGATTATTTGTATCATTGAGCATTTGTATATACTTGATGGTTGTTGAAAATCTCATTAAATGATGATGCTCCTTCCTTTACCTCTGTCTACACTCTGATCTATATGACTGTCCTAAGTGTCACTGTTCTAAGCTTTGTGACTGTTTTCTCACCCTGAGAAATGAAAAGACCTAGCAATGGATTTTAGGATATGTGATATAAAGGTTAAACCATCCAAGACTCCTATAGGGCATAGAGGTAATACCTATTCTCTAGGCTTTCAAAAGTCAGTTGAAACTACCTTTTCCTATCTATCCATGCCACTGTTGATGGTTTAATCTTTATAGCTAATTGTATTATTTCACCTTTTTACATTCATTTAGACTGACTACTCTACCCCTTCAAATAATGTAGACTACTGTTTAGTTTCTTGGAAGATCCTAAAGACAAAGACTATTGTTCTTTATTAGCTATTCCCCCATCTTGTACATTGCTTCTCTTTATTTGTTTGATAGTCATTCCATACAACTACCTATGGATGCTCATCTAGGCCATCATGGAATCTTTGGTAATCAGATTTTGAATCATGACTATGTTGATAGAATGAGATGTCCTTCATCAATATAATCATGATTATGCAAAACTTGTTCTCAAGGATTTCATAGATGATCTAATTTGTGATTATCCCTCTTATATGAAACAAGAGGGCAACATGCTAGGCTCAACCCTTGTGGGAGCCCATTTCACTCCACATGCTATGATATCAAATATAGATAATCCAGCAATAAGAACTTTCTCTATACCTGCATAGTGAACATGTTGCAAGTATGTGCCTAACCGGTGTTGTCATTGATGTCAACATACTCCTGTTGCATTAATGATAAGGTTTGGATGAGCCGTGAGCTAAG
The DNA here is from genome assembly GCA_027924645.1 of Cunninghamia lanceolata. NCBI lineage: Eukaryota > Viridiplantae > Streptophyta > Pinopsida > Cupressales > Cupressaceae > Cunninghamia > Cunninghamia lanceolata. Next base: position 1,535,480 of record BSBN01001232.1, read on the forward strand.
GATACTGAGAAAATTAGTCTCAATCAGAAACAGTGAAGAACAGTAATGACTGTAAGACAAAAGTCCAAGATAGGATGATGATCAGAGGATATGGATTAAAGGGTTTGCAGATATGTGTCTATAAGTGATCCAGTAGCGATTTTAGAGGTCTACATGAATATATGAAGAATTTGTGGCCATTCAAGTAAAACCGGTTCTGGTAGGTGTTCAGAGGTGACAATGTGTAACAAGAAAGGTCCAGTGAGATCCGGAAATGAAGTTTCCTGTTCTGCGGATTTAAGGGAGTGCTGAGGAAGTCTTTGTGGTGTATCAAATCTATTGGTATGTGGTTTTAAGGTCCATAAGCATCTATTCTTTTGTGACAATTATGACAGACTGTGTTCTTAAGGTTTCAGAAGAAGGAGAGAAGGATTTCAGTAAGCAGAAGAAGCATGGATGTTCTTGGTGATTCAGGAAAGCTTATGGAGGTCTTTGGATTGTGTCCGGTTCATGTTGGTGGTCCGCATTGAAGTTGGAGCTCGCAATTGAAGAGTAACTTCTGTATGATGGTGTTCTTCTTGAGACAGGCCGACTGGATGAGTTATGCATATGTCAGATGATCTTATGAATGTTTTCTGACTTAGATGATCATTCCTAAGTTGATGCCTTGTATAAATAAGGGGTTGCAAAGTTAGTTTGAACTTGCCTTTTTGTGGAGATGAGAGTGTGGTAGAAAAGAAGAGAGTGAAAGGCAGAGCAGAAGTATTGAGCTTAATGGAACTAATTCAAGCATGGTGAAGATGCTATTCTCTAGTTCATGTATGTGATACTTATTTCTTTGTAGACAGTGTGTCTCTTGTAGGCAGTGAACCTCTTGTGAGTAGTGTGCTCGGGCAGTAAGCCCTAATTGGCATGTGCCATTTTGTTCTTTCTATTCTTCTAACAGAGAATACATTCTTGGGTTAATCACCCCGTGGTTTTTCCCTTAACCAGGTTTTCCACGTCAAAATCTTGGTGTCTTATGTGTTGATGAGTTCTTGCTTTTGATTTGAATGCATTATGTTTCACGTTTAATATACTGCTAATCACTAAGAGGATTTAAGTGTGTAAATCAGAGAAAGTTGTGCATAACTGATTCACCCCCCCTCTTAGTTGTGTGCCCTAAGTGTAACAATTTGTATCAGAGCTAAGTTCCTCTAAAAGGAGCTTAACTGCTTGAGGAGATCCAGGATGTCGTCTTACAAGAAGGATAGTCTGAAGTTTGATGGAACCAACTTTGCTCTTTGGAAAGGTCGCATGAAATGTCACTTGCAGTGTATGGGAATGGCGTACTGGTCCATGGTTACAAAACCATATATACCTCCACAGGGTGGTCCGACAACCCTAAATGAAATCATAGATGCTGAAAATAATCTGCGGACCAAAGAGGCTCTTCTAAGCGCATTATCTAACTCAGAGCTCTCAAATGTTATTGACCTACCAACTGCCTTTGAGATTTGGAATAAACTAGAACTTCTACATGAAGGAGACCAGTATGTTAAATGTGCAAGGTTACAGAGTCTAAAAGTTAAATTTGAAAAACTGAAGATGAGAGATGATGAAAATATTACTACTTTTATGCCAAGAGTGAATGAGCAGGTTTGTGGAATTAGAAATGTTGGTGGAGTCTTGGATGAAAATGAGATTGTTGGTAAAATTCTCAGATCCCTTCCTACTTCTTACAAAATCAAGGTTGTTGCCATTGAAGAATTCAGAGCCCATACAACTGTCACAAGAGATCAATTAGCTGGGAAATTGGTTGCATTTGAAATGACAGAGTTCGGAGACGACCCCCCAAGACTGAATCTGCATTCAAAGACAGTGCCTCTGTTAAAGGTAAACAAAGGTTTGATCCGGGAGAGAATTCTTCAAGGAAATTGTCATGGTATGAAAAAGCAAGAAAAGATCTGGAAGAAGAAGTAGAAACTGTTCAACTTGAAGCCCTTAGTGCAAAGAGGCTGCCAAGAGGATCTGGTAAGTATGAAGGAAAATTACCTTTTAAGTGTTTTAACTACAATAAGATTGGTCATTTTGCCTCAAGGTGTCCGGAAAAATTTTCAAGGCAAAATCCTAACAAGTCAAGGTTCCAAAAGAACTGTTATTATGTACATGAAGATAATGATAATGAAGGAGTAACAGATGATGAATCAGAGATAGGAAACAAATCCAGAAATGAATGGGTGTTCATTTCCATCAAGGAAGAAGATCCAATGTCCTTTGTATCTGTCAATATTAAGACTGTGGAAAAAGCTCTGGCTGCCCAAATTGAAGAGAAGGATGATTGGGTCATTGACAGTGGATGCTCTCACCATATGACAGGTGACAAAAATAAGTTTGTAGATTTGGAAAGGTATGAAGGAGGAGTGGTAAAGTTTGGTGACAATTCTGCTGGTAGAATCAGAGGAAGAGGAACTATTTCTTTTGATGGAAGAAACAAAACTGGTAATGTACTGTATGTTGAAGGTTTCAAGCACAATCTTCTCAGTGTTGGACAGTTGGTGGACAAAGGCTATGATCTCCAATTCAAGGATGGAAAATGTAAAATCTTTGAAAGTTTCAGAACAGAGATTGCATCTGGTACTCAAACTAAAGGTAATATCTTCCACTTGATTGGTACTGGTAAAAGTTGCTTATTTGTTCAAGTTGATCAGAGTTGGTTATGGCATAGAAGGATGTGTCATGTGAATTTTGATAATATCATCAAGATAAGCAATACTCAGGCTGTAAGAGATCTTCCAAAATTGGTGAAACCTACTAACAACTTGTGCAAGGAATGTCAGTTGGGTAAGCTGAGCAGAGTCACATTCAAAAGCAAGGAACTGTCTTCTACCAGATTATTGGACTTAGTTCACACTGATCTTTGTGGTCCGGCAAAAACCAGGAGTATTCAAGGTGATAGATACTTCATGCTGCTAATTGATGACTATTCCCAGATGATGTGGGTAACCTTTCTAAAGGAGAAATTAGAAGCTCTTGAGAAATTCAAACTATTCAAGGCTATGGTAGAGAATGAAATAGGATTAAAGTTGAAATATCTGAGGTCTGATAGAGGTGGAGAATTCACATCCGGTGAGTTCATAGAGTTCTGTGAGAAAAATGGAATTAAGAGACAGTTGTCTGCTCCTAGGACTCCACAGTAGAATGGAGTAGTGGAGAGAAAGAACCAGACCATCCAAGAAGCATCTAGGACCATGATGATGGAAGGAAATGTTCCTCAGATCTATTGGAGAGAAGTTGTCAGCACTGCAGTCTATACTCTCAATCAAGTTCAAATTAGAAGCAATACTGGTAAGACCCCTTATGAACTTTGGTTTGGCATTACTCCTACTGTAAGATATTTCAGAGTCTTTGGTGGCAAATGTTACATCAAAAGAGATGAAGATCTAGGCAAGTTTGATGCTAGAAGTGATGAAGGAATATTCTTGGGTTACTCTACTCAAAGCAAAGCATACCAGTGTTATAACAAGAGACTAAGAAAGATGATAGAAAGTACCAATGTGAAGGTTGATGAGGGAATAGAGAAACCCTCAAGGTTTTATGAATATGATGAAGATGATCAGAATGGTGTTCTGGTTCAAGGAGTTCAATCCTCTTCTAAAAGTCAGATTCAAACTGATCTGATAAATCAGGAAGAAGAGATAGGTCTGAATGAGCCTAATCAAGAAGCAGAAGTGCAATAAACTCCCAAAGTTCCAAGGTATGTAAGACTGAACCACTCTGAAGATCAAATCATAGGTGACAAAAGCAAAGGTGTGCAAACTAGAAGGAAAATTGCTCAAAATTTAGATGAATATTGTCTGATCTCAAAGATTGAACCTAAGACAATAAATGAAGCCTGCAATGATGAAAACTGGACCAAAGCAATGGAGGAAGAGTTGATGCAAATTGAGAAAAATCACACTTGGGATCTTGTTCCCAGACCTAGAAACAAGAATGTGATTGGAACCAAATGGGTCTTCCGAAACAAACTAAATGAAGTTGGTGAAGTAATCAGAAATAAAGCTAGATTGGTCTGCAAGGGCTACTCTCAAATAGAAGGAATTGATTTTGAAGAAACTTTTTCTCCGGTAGCAAGAATTGAAGCAGTCAGATTATTTCTTGCCTTTGCTGCCTTCAAGGATTTCAAGTTATATCAGATGGATGTCAAGTCTACCTTTCTAAACGGTGACTAGAGCAACCGGATGGATTTCAGTTATTTGATCATGGTGATATGGTCTGCAAGTTGAAGAAGGCACTGTATGGATTAAAGCAAGCCCCAAGAGCCTGGTATGAAAGATTGGATAAGCATCTTTTTAAGATTGGTTTCAACAAAGTTATTGCTGACAGTAACTTATATTTCAAAATTGATCATGAAAACATCTTGATTGTTGAAATATTTGTTGATGATATCATCTTTGGAGGAAGAGATAGTATGTGTAAAGCTTTTGCAAATCAAATGAAAAGTGAGTTTGAGATGTCTATGCTTGGTGAAATGAATTTCTTCTTGGGTCTACAAATTACTCAAACAAAGAAAGGAATCTTCATTTCTCAGACCAAATATGTGAAAGAATTGTTGAAAAAATTTGGGATGGAAGATTCAAAGCCAATTAATACTCCCATGGCAACCAGATGCAAGTTGAGCAAAGATGATGACTCTCCTAAGGTACACCAGACAAAGTACAGATCAATGATTGGAGGATTGTTGTATCTCACTCAAACTAGACTAGATATTATGCAAGCTATTGGTCTTGTTGCTAGGTTCCAAGCTGATCCTAGAGAATCCCATGTAATGGCAATCAAGAGGGTTTTTAGATATCTAAAAGGGACAGTTGAGTATTGTCTGTGGTATCCTAGAGATCATGATTTCTCTCTTCATGCATATACAGATGCTGATTGGGCAGGAGATGTGGATGACCAGAAGAGTACCAGTGGTAGAGCATTCTTTTTGGGGAAGAGATTGGTTTCTTGGCTAAGCAAGAAACAAGAGGCAATATCTTTGTCTACAACTAAAGCAGAATATATTGCAGCAGTAGGTAGTTGCACTCAAGTTTTGTGGATGAAGTAGATGCTAAGAGATATCAAAGTGGAGTATGAGGAACCTATCACAATCTTCTATGATAATTCAAGTGCTATAAGTATATCTAAGAATCCAGTGTTGCATTCAAAGACAAAGCATATATCTATCAAATTTGACTTTCTAAGAGAGAAAGTGAACAAGAATGAAGTCAAATTGGAGTTTGTGTCATCCAAGAATCAGATTGCAGATATCTTTACTAAACCTCTACCTAAGGACTCTTTTGAGTATCTTAGGGAGAAGTTAGGGGTTATTGCCCCTTCGGTGATGAACTAAGGTGCAATGATGTGCATCAGTCCAGTGGGTATCATAGTCACATCTTGTGATCCGAATTGATGTTGGGGAGCTGCTACTCAGGGGGAGTAGCAGGTATGATTCTAAAGTGGTGAAATTGCAAGTATGTGCTCTTTGCCATTGATGTCAAAGGGGGAGAGAAGACATGTGAAAAACAAGTGGTTGGTGATCAAAGGGGGAGCAGTAAAGGGAGAGAAGACATGTGAATGGTTGTTGTTGATAGGGGGAGTTGTGACAGTAAGGAGAAGTTCTTGTCTAGATGGTTTTTCACATCATATGTTGCCATCAATGACAAAGGGGGAGATTGTTGCAAGTATTTGCCTAACCGGTGTTGTCATTGATGTCAACATACTCCTATTGCATTAATGATAAGGTTTGGATGAGCCGTTAGCTGAGGATATTGAGAAAATTAGTCTCAATCAGAAACAGTGAAGAACAGTAATGACTGTAAGACAAAAGTCCAAGATAGGATGATGATCAGAGGATGCAGATTAAAGGGTTTGTAGATATGTGTTTGTAGGTGATCCAATAGAGATTTCAGAGGTCCGCATGAAGATATGAAGAATTTGTGGCCACTCAATTAAAACTGGTTCTGGTAGGTGTTTAGAGGTGACAGTGTGTAACAAGAAAGGTCTGGTGAGATCCGGAAATGAAGTTTCCTATTCTGTGGATTTAAGGGAGTGCTGAGGAAGTCTTTGTGGTGTATCAAATCTATTGGTATGTGGTTTTAAGGTCCGCAAGCATCTATTCTTTTGTGGCAGTTATGACAGACTGTGTTCTTAAGGTTCCGGATGAAGGAGAGAAGGATTTCAGTAAGCAGAAGAAGCATGGATGTTCTTGGTGATTCAGGAAAGCTTGTGGAGGTCTTTGGATCATGTCCAGTTCGTGTTGGTGGTCCACATTGAAGTTGGAGCTCGCAATTGAAGAGTAACTTCTGTATGATGGTGTTCTTCTTGAGACAGGCTGACCGGATGAGTTATGCATCTATCGGATGATCTTATGAATGTTTGTCGACTTAGATGATCATTCCTAAGTTGATGCCTTGTATAAATAAGGGGTTGCGAAGTCAGCTTGAACTTGCCTTTTTGTGGAGATGAGAGTGTGGTAGAAAAGAGGAGAGCGAAAGGCAAAGTAGAAGTATTGAGCTTAATGGAACTAATTCAAGCATGGTGAAGATGCTATTCTCTAGTTCATGTATGTGATACTTATTTCTTTGTAGACAATGTGTCTCTTGTAGGCAGTGAGCCTCTTGTGAGCAGTGTGCTCGGGTAGTGATCCCTAATTGGCATGTGCCATTTTGTTCTTTCTATTCTTCTAATAGAGAATACATTCTTGGGTTAATCACCCTCTGGTTTTTCCCTTAACCGGGTTTTCCACGTCAAAATCTTGGTGTCTTATGTGTTGATGAGTTCCTGCTTTTGATTTGAATGCATTATGTTTCATGTTTAATATACTGCGAATCACTAAGAGGATTTAAGTGTGTAAATCAAAGAAAGTTGTGCACAACTGATTCACCCCCCCTCTCTGTTGTGTGCCCTAAGTGTAACAGAACAAACATGTTAGATAAAACAATGAAGCTCTGAATATGATGGAACTGATGATGATCTCCTGCTTTTCTTGATATCTACAACGTATGTTAGAACGGTTTCAATGCCTTATGAAAGTACATTATATGCTTGTTGAAACTGAAATGTATATGATGAGAAATCATATCCTGATCTTTAACACCAAATTTCCCAAATCTTGCAGGTATTTATAGAGCAGCAACTAAAGGAGTTGAAGATGAAGCAGATCAATGTTCCTCTCCACCACCCAGGAAATGATGGATGCCATTTTTTTTCATATGCTTTTCTTTTTCCTCAATTGTATAGTTTACTTTTATACTGCATTGGAAAAGTTATTCCCATAGCTTGTGTGGGACATTATTCATTCATGATTATCAATAAAAGACAGCAGTTATACAAATTTTATGTAATCTTTCTTTTGTTTTCATTTACAAAACTGAACTATAGTTTATTAGATAATACCCTTTGGCATATGAATGTAACTTTTGAAGTAGAAATCAATGTGTACCTTTATCTCCTTCTGCAAACAGTATCTCAGCTCAAACTAATTGACCTGGAAGCTAAATTAGGTAATAGGAATGATAAATCCTTTTTGTGGTATCTAATCCTTCTTGAATTCTCCATCACCCATCTAAAAGGGGAAAATCTATATGTAGCTTGACTCCAACAACACCATCCCATGCTTAGTCACAAAATCTTGAACATCAAAATAACATCTATTTTACTTGCCATCATCTAGCAGCAAGCATCCCATTGTGACTATCTCCATTTGGCCATCACCTATAATCTTGTCTTCAAATGTGGGACTTAGCTCCAAGGAGTGATCTATGAATCATGAGCATAGATCCTTCATAACTTCATTCAAACTCTATATGATTCCTCTTGAACTTTCTTTCTATCCAATTGCAAGAGATGAAGAATTCAATAGTGACATCAAAGCCTCTATCCTGTTTGACTCTCAAAAGATGACTCGGATCCCATATACAAAAACAATCTTGAACTTGAATCAAATAATCTACATGCCCTATGCTACAAGTTATATCCTTGACTCTATCACTCTTCTTAGAATGTTTTCCATGATGACAAGAATTTTTTAATGACATAGTAGGAAGAAACAAATTTGAAATATGATCATTATTTTCATACCTTATGCTGCAATTCATATGCTCACCCTCATTTTTTGAAATAGAAATTGTTGAGATATCCTCAACACTTCCATCTTTATGACTCAAAACTCTTGAATTAGAGCTAAATGACATGCCCCCTTTTTAATTAAATTCATTTGGAGAGATTATTAGCCCATTCCTATTTTCCTGTGGACTAATATTAAGAATAAGGGAAAATATTTATTTTAATATTTTAATTGTTTTTCCCATAAATTAAAAAAATTATATTTTACTAGGAATAATTAAATATTAAAATTAGAATTTAATGCACAAGTGGGGGCATGGATTTTGTGAGGAGTCTTTGTAACTGCTAGGTGTTATTTTTAGGAGATTTATGACAACTATGATAGGAACCTTTGATAGGTTGAACATGCAATTGACAATTGTTAGTGGCAGGTTAATTTTGGCATGCAAGGTGGAGTGGGAATTTCAAAATGTTTTTTAATTATTTTCCCACCAAAATGAGGTGTGGGTTTTGGGAACCCATTTTATCTCTGGCATCTATAAATATTTCATTATTTTCTTATTACAGGATCTTTTGTCAATTTATCTTCTCATATTTTTTGTATGAACAGTTGTGTTCTTCAATTTCTTCTATGGACGAAAAACCATAGTAGAGTGTGACCTCTGGATAAAAACCCATTGGTTTCTAGGATTAGATGATGAAAACCCTTTGGTTCTTGAGGGCATTCTCATCCAGGGAGTTCATTGGAGCTCAGAGTTTGGCAGTTTCAGCTAGTATTCAGTATTGTGTGTGTTTTACAGGTTTTGGTTGTAGTATTGGGTTTTTGTGTGTTTTAGGGTGTTTTTACTATTATAATAGGTGTATTTTTTATTCCTTTCTATTCTTGTCCATTTCCTAGAGTTGGAATCATTTGTTTATAGTTTGGAAAGGTTTTGACTATGTTTGGGTGAAATATGTCGTGTGTATTTCAACATTTGTGGTGTTTATGCAAAAAACATTTTAGTTTGTTCTTGTTGTTGTATAATTTTTGACTATTGTACTATTCCATTTGATGTAAAAACTTGATTAATATCAATGATATCAACTATGGGAGTTTTTGGTGCAAACATTACAAATTCTAGATGTTTGTTGCAAGCATTGAATTGCCACATTTTGTGTTATTTTTGGGTTTGTTGTTGTTGATCATTTCCAGAAAGTTTTCTATAAATAATTGTTGTTATTTCATTGTAGTGAATAGATTTCATGAATTGAACAAAGACTTAGAAAGTTTTAGAATACAATTGTTAAAATCGGTGTTGTACGGTTTAACTAGTTTGTGCAAATTTGTGTTAAATTTGTGAATTATTATGGGATTATATTTATGCACTAAGATCTGAAATATTTTTTATTAAAATAATTAATTTGGGATATTATAGTGGTATCAGAGCTATGCTCTTGCCATCTTGAGGGTAAATTGATTTCTTAATCAATGGGAGGATTCTTGGAATTTATAACAGATAAAAAATACATATTTTATTCAAGATAGAATGACGGAAATGAAGAGCCAAGATAAAATGATCAATTCAATTCAAATGTGGTTGGATAGCATGCAAAATTTAGCCCGAGCTAAAACATTTTAAAAAGAAGAAGACAAGGCAGAATTGAAAGAAGTTGCTAAGGAGTAGAGATCAAGGAAAAATTTTCTGAATGAGAAAATTCCCCCTATCACAAGAAAAGAGGATGATACCAAAAATGAACTCAGAAGAAGAAAACTTTTCTTCTCTTGCAAAGAACCTTGGGAGCCAAGTCATAGATGTTGGAGAAAATAAGAGGTGATACTATAAAAAGAATCAGAAGAGCCAGAAAAGAATATCATAGAACTGGAAGAGGTGATGGATACAGCAGAACCACAAAAGGTCAAGGAAGAAATTATGATGGTGGAGCATAAACAAAAATTAGATTTGCAAGAAATTGAAAGGAAGGAAAAAATAGAGGAATCTTCCAAGTAGAAGGTATGGATCTTTGTTTATAAAATGATGCCTTATTGATTTCTAAAGTTGAATGTTAGAAAAAGATTGATCTTGATGAAGTTGAGGAGGAACAAGAGAAAAGGAAATTGAAATTAGATGTTGAATTTTTGCATGTTATGAAGATTTAATTGAAGAAAATGTTCCAATTATTTCTAATGGGATCCAAGAGACACCCACTGAGACTCTAAGGATTGAAATGAAGGACCCAATTCCATACGAGCAAGATAGTTGTATTGATGATCATGATTATGGGAAGGATGCACAAATTGATACTTATTTTATTGATGATATTCATCATGAGAAGGGTGGTACTACTACAAATCTCTCAAATTTTTCTAAATCAGCAAAGGAAGGTAAACACTATGATTGCCTCTATGATTACAGCTTAAGAAATAAGGGTGGAAGTAGTATCAAGAATGTATTGCATCATCTTCACATTATGTCATTACAATGTTTTTTCTATCATAAGAAGCATTCTAACTATGATGAAAAGATGAAGGGTACAAAGTGGAAAGAGGAACCTTCCTATCAACTTCAAAATTGCTCATCCATGATGGTGTGGGATCCTAGTACTACAAATAAAGAGTTGCAGAAAGGGAATATTGAGAAACAAATGAAGGCTAAAAAATTTTATGGGTTGAATTACATTTGCAGAAGTGTTTTCAACTTTCAGTTGTATCAAATTAGCATAGTGGAAGCATGGTGGTGAATGCATTTTCTATTTCAGGCAACCACTAGGGAAATCAAAAATTGCAATACCAAAATATGAGGTATGCAATGCTTTCTATTCTTTGAGAACTAGGATGATTATGGGTAAACAATGGTTGTATTCTATTGGTGAGTTTTTACTTGTTCAAAAAAATAAAGAGCTAATGTGCACATTTGAAGAAAATATATTAAATCAAAAGGATAGAAGTGTTGAGGGTATCTCCACATTTCTTATTTCATCAAAGGAAGGTGGAAACTATGTTGGCAATCTGAGGTATGAAGAAGATTATTGTATTTCTGATCTATTATCTCCTTTTTTGTCACTACAAAATTTATGCCATAATGGAAAGCATGCTAAAAAGGGTGATAGTGTAAGGGATACAACTTGTATCATAGGGCATGCAGACTCTTTGATTCAAGTTCAAGATTACTTTTGCATATGGAATCCAAGTGATATGTTGAGAGTCAAAATGAATAGAGGCATTGATATTACTATTGAGTTCTCCATCTCTTATATTTTAATTGAAAGGAATTTTATGAGGAATCATACAGGGTTTATTATTCATTATAACCATATTGTGAAAGATCAATGCACACATTTCATAGACCATTCCTTGGAGCTAAGCCCCACAGTTGAAAAAAGATTCTAGGAATTGCCAAATGGAGATAAACACAAGATGTTTATCGTGGGAAAATGGTAAGAAAATAGATTTTATTTTGATGTTGTCAATTTTATGGTATTTTTAGAATCAAGTTACCATCAAATTGATGTTTGCAAGGAACATGTGCACATGACATGTTTCAGAAGCTTCATGGGTTACATTGAGTTTTTTGTCATATCATTTGTTGCACTAGTAGTTGGTGAGGAGGAGTTCCAAGATGATCTTATTGAGAAACATCCACATGAAAATGGTATCTTACTGGATATTAATGTTAGTTTTCATCTTGCTAAAATTCTCAAATCAGCAACATATGGTAAACAATTTGATTACCTTCATGATTATATCTTATGGAATTCTAATAGAGATTCAATGCTTGGTACTTTATCAATGAAATTTTGTTTTTATCATGGGGAGCATCATATGGAGAGTGAAAGAATTCAAAAATGTGTATACATAAGAGTATGGGAACCATGTGATATTTCAAGTTACATACAAGTTTTCTACTCTTGGATGTATGGAGGAGAATTCAAGAAGGATGTCATACCACAAGATGGCTTCAATGTTCCTAGCATCAAGAAGGCAAAACAAATTTTCATCACCTTATGTAAACATTTCTTTATCATGGATCTAGGTGTGTGATGCAGAGCATCTAGGACAGCAGTCACATGATCATAACTTCACATGTAAAAATCTCTCAAGATAGCCTACAACACCATCTCCAACTTACTCTTGATTCACACACCATGAAGGAGGACTCCAAACCACCTTCCAAGATGCCAACTCCAAACAAGACTCCCTCTAACACACCAAACAGGGTCTACATGACAGCAGTCACAACTATGCTTTCTTGAGACAGTCATAACATGACTTGACAGTCACAATAACCTTCATAAGTGGACTCTTTGAAGGAAAACTCTTGCCTGGCTTATAACATACAAAATCAATAACTCACTAAGCATCTAATGCCTTTCTTGGCAAACCAATAACATGATGCACAAACTATCACCTCTTGATGTGACTGTTGTCCTTCACATGGTTCTACAGGGTCTCTTAACATGCTTAACTCACACTAGACCATTCTCCTGCCTTCCCAATCTTCACAAGACTCTGAAACAATTAAAATACACTCCATTCCATTGAGCAAAGATAGAAAAACTGATCAATGGAATGGACAAAAATACATTGGTTTGCTCAAAAATACCCAAAGGTAGGGTTCTAACCCACTTCCAAACAAAATGGAAATGCAGAGATAAAAATGGATGTCAAGAATCCAAACAAGATGCACAGGATAGGTAACTCAACCACCTAAACATCCATCATAAATACCAACTACTCCTCAGCCGTACTAGTACGGATCAAGGCAGAAAACAACAAATTTCTAACTGTGATAGCAATTCTGGAAAAAAAATAGTTTTTGGGAAATCACCCATATCTCCCACCCAGATCATCATCAATATCCCAAACTAGTCTCAAATCAAAGGTACTTCAAAGTACTTTCCATCCATCACAAGTTTGGGCAATAACAAGTCCATACAATCGTGGGTACTATAGCAAAAATAATGAAAAAAATAGAAAAAAGCAGAAAAAATAGTTTTTGGTAAAACAGAGATTCCTCCCTTCAAATTCAGTATTAAGACCTCCAATAAGCTTTGGATCAAATGTAATCAGTCCCCTTTCATCCCATTCCAGATTCATGCCAAGGTTCTTCCGTACAAGTATTGATTTCTGAGAAACAGTGAAGGAAAAAATAGAAAAAATAGTAAAAGGCAGAGAAACAGTGTCTTTTTGTTATATTTCTCAAATCTCTTGAATGTTCTCTTTACAATAATGCTTGGTAGGGATATATCACACCTCCACACTATATGCATCAAGTGGGAAATAAGAAAACTACCCCACATCGTGTTTTTTCCTAATTTGTAACTGCAGCAATCAAGACTGTTTTTAGAAACTATCTTTTTTCTTTTGTTTTGGATAGCAAAGACTGTTTTTATGCTTTTTTGACACTTGGCTAACCTTTGGTAAGGTTCCTAACATTCTTCCTAACCCATGACATGCCTTAAAAGGCTTACAACATGGAAAACTTAAAATGACTACCTATATAACAATAAAACTTAAATGCATCTTGCAAACTACCTAATGACTATTACAACTACCTAAGACAACACATGGCTATCCTAACTAGGACCTACAACATTCTTTCGACATTGGGACATAGTCCAACTACAAGCATGGCTACAAGCCTCATAACATCATTAAAATGTTCTCCAAGACCTTATTAAACAAAACAAGACAACTGAACATTTAATCAAAACATAAATATCTAGGTGCTCCTGCACCATACTCCCCGGCATGATGAAAACTCTTGTCCCAAGAGTTAGGGGATCTTCTCCATCCAGTCTTCCATCTTGTTGGGATTTTCCTCTGACTGGTGACAGGGAACATGAACTCTCCAAGAGTTATCTTTCTCCTTCTCCAACCTGCATGGCTCCTGTAAATAGTGTTGGAAACATAAAACTTGTTGTGGTGTCCTTGCCTAGGACCTTGCTGCTGCAATGCTTTAGCTCTTTTCAACTGGAGGCTCTGATTCATTCCTCCCTGTACCTTCTATTGTTTGCCTTCCTTCTTCTAGCTCCTTATAGGACACTCAATGTCCCCTACCTTAACATAACTCAAGTCCCAAGCCTGTTGCTCTCTAGGACTGGCATCCACCTTCTTGTGTTGCATCTGTGTCTGCTGTGTGCAATCATCCTGAACCTACACATTCAACTTCAATTTCTCTCCAAAGCAAATTGTAACCTATTCCTTCTTCTCCTCACAAGGTAAAGGAATCAATTTGAACTTCTTGCCATCTTTGTGCACTACATAGGTATTAGTATACCCATCATGAATTGTCCTTCTCGAATACTGCCATGGTCTGCCCAAGATTACATGCCCACATGTCATAGGAATAACATCACACAAAACAGAGTCCTGATATGGACCAATTGTGAAATCAACATAAGCCTTCTTAGTGACCATTACCTACTGCTCCTGACTCACCCAAGTGACATGGTAAGGACTGGGATGATCAAAAGTCTTCAACCCCAACTTATTCACCATTTCCCAAGAAACTAAGTTATCATGAGAACCTGAATCTACAATCAACTTGCATATCTTGCCATGGCTCAAACAATTAGTTCTGAAAATAGATACCTGTGGTGGTTGCTGCATCTTACCTCTTTCCACCATGAGCGTCTCTCCATCCATCATTGGAGAGGCTGACAACATTTCTGGTTCTTCTGGCTTCTCCTTCTCTTGTGCCAAGTGAACTCTTGTATCCTTTCTCTTATCAATACCATCCTTCTTAGGACAGTTGAAAGATGTGCGTCCCACCTCATTGCAGTGATAACATCTACCTATGAACACTCCTCTTCCTGATCCAAATCTACCTCCACCTCTATGTCCACCTCTCTGTTCTGTAGAAAACTCCTTACCCTTCTCATTACTGTTCTGAACTTCACTAGTAGGTTTGCCCCTACCTCTGTTTCCTCTTCCATAACCTCCTTGCCTTTCTTGCTTCCTATTCACTCTCTCTTCAGCCCTGATGGCTAACTGGAAACACTCTCCAAGTGTTTTTGGTACTGCCAACCCAATCTCATCTTGCAAGTTATACTTAAGCCCATTAAGGTACCTTGCTACTTTTTCTTCTTCGTCTTCCAATCCACCTCTGATACTAAGCTAATGAAATTGCTCAGTATAGGACATAACATCCATGTCCTTCTATTTTAGATTCTGTCTCATCCTCTTTATCTGAATGGAGTAATCAGATGGAAGGAATTGGTCTTTCATCATGTCCTTCATCCTACTCCAAGAAGTGATTTTTGATGCACCTCAAGCCATTCTCTCTGTTTGCACACTACTCCACCAGGTAAGTGTTGTTCCTCTCAGTTTTGTTTTTGCAAACTTAATCTTTTTCTCATCACTCATCTCCTCATATTCAAAAAAAATTTCCAGGGAATCTATCCACCCTAACACTTCTTCACTATCCATCTTCCCCTGATAGATAGGTAACTCTATATTTGCCTTAGTTCCACTTCCTTGGATTGCCTTCAGCAATCTTACAAACTTCTTTTCTTTAGCATCTAGCTCATCCTCAGGAGGATTCTCATCTGCATCCTCATCTCCTTCTAACTCACTTTGTTCAACCTTTCTTGGATTCTTCTCTAATGCTTCCAATCTTGCCAAGATTGTTGCATTTTCTCTTCTTACTTGCCTCAGCTCTCTGTCTCTGGCAGCATCATGTTCTCTTCTATCCCTCAGCTCTTTCTCTCTTGCCTCTAAGGCTTCTCTCAACTCAACATTCTCTCTTGCCATCTGGTTCTTTGGAGGCATCTTTATAAACTCTCACAAACCTTATCTTCTTCACAAGATCCACAACACCTTCAAGGATCTACTGGCTAGCTCTGATACCACAAATGATGCAGAGCATCTAGGACAGCAGTCACATGATCATAACTTCACATGTAAAAATCTCTCAAGACAGCCTACAACACCATCTCCAACTTACTCTTGATTCACACACCATGAAGGAGGACTCCAAACCACCTTCCAAGATGCCAACTCCAAACAAGACTCCCTCTAACACACCAAACAGGGTCTGCAGGACAGCAGTCACAACTATGCTTTCTTGAGACAGTCATAACATGACTTGACAGTCACAATAACCTTCATAAGTGGACTCTTTGAAGGCAAATGCTCACCTGGCTTATAACATACAAAATCAATAACTCACTAAGCATCTAATACCTTTCTTGGCAAACCAATAATATGATGCACAAACTATCACCTCATGATGTGACTGTTGTCCTTCACATGGTTCTACAGGGTCTCTTAACATGCTTAACTCACACTAGACCATTCTCCTACCTTCCCAATCTTCACAATACTCTAAAACAATTAAAATACACTCCATTCCATTGAGCAAAGACAGAAAAAATGATCAATGGAATGGACAAAAATACTTTGGTTTGCTCAGAAATACCAAAGGTAGGGTTCTAACCCACTCCCAAACAAAATAGAAATGCAGAGATAAAAATGGATGTCAAGAATCCAAACAAGATGCACAAGATAGGTAACTCAACCACTTAAACATCCATCAAAAATACCAACTACTCCTTAGCCGTACTAGTACGGATCAAGGCAGAAAATAGCAAATTTCTAACTGTGACAGCAATTCTGGAAAAAAAATAGTTTTTGGGAAATCACCCATATCTCCCACCCAGATCATCATCAAGATCCCAAACTAGTCTCAAATCAAAGGTACTTCAAAGTACTTTCCATCCATCACAAGTTTGGGCAATAACAAGTCCGTACAATCGCAAGTACTGTAGCAAAAATAGTGAAAAAAATAGAAAAAATAGTTTTTGGTAAAACAGAGATTCCTCCCTTCAAATTCGGTATTAAGACCTCCAATAAGCTTTGGATCAAAGGTAATTCAGTCCCCTTTCATCCCATTCTAGATTGATGCCAAGGTTCTTCCGTACAGGTATGGATTTCTGAGAAACAGCGAAGGAAAAAATAGAAAAAACAGTAAAAGGCAGAAAAACAGTGTCTTTTTGTTATATTTCTCAAATCTCTTGAATGTTCTCTTTACAATAATGCTTGGCAAGGATATATCACACCTCCACATTGTATGCATCAAGTGGGAAACAAGAAAACTGCCCCACATCATGTTTTTTCCTAATTTGTAACTGCAACAATCAAGACTGTTTTTAGAAACTGTCTTTTTTCTTTTGTTTTGGACAGCAAAGACTATTTTTATGCTTTTTTGACACTTGGCTAACCTTTGGTAAGGTTCCTAACATTCTTCCTAACCCATGACATGCCTTAAAAGGCTTACAACATGGAAAACTTAAAATGACTACCTATATAACAATAAAACTTAAATGCATCTTGCAAACTACCTAATGACTATTGCAACTACCTAAGACAACACATGGCTGTCCTAACTAGGACCTACAACATTCTTTCAACATTGGGACATAGTCCAACTACAAGCATGGCTACAAGCCTCATAACATCATTAAAATGTTCTCTAAGACCTTATTAAACAAAACAAGACAACTGAACATTTAATCAATACTTAAATATCTAGGTGCTCCTGCACCAGTGTGAATCTACATTATGCTTCAAATTTTCAAAATGATTTGTTAAAGAAAATAGTTTATGGGTTGTTGATTTTGAAGGGTTTCAAAAGTGGGTAAGTGCACAAAGATGGGGGACCAAAAGGGGGTCTTAAGATGCCACTTTTTTCTGAAATCAAGAAAGACTAATGTCGGATGAGAAATTGAAGATAGTTATGTAGACACCCAAAAATAACATAAGCTGTTATTTTGCTCTTTTGATCACATTTTATGTAATTCGTCTAATTTTCCTTATTTAATTAAGTAATATTAATTATTTGATTAAACCTAATTATTCTTCCATTTCTTCTAAAATAATTAAATATTATTAATTATTTAATTATATCTAATTATTCCTCTAATTCAATTATTTATCCTCTTTCTAAAATTAATTAAATAATGTTAATTATTTAATTATTAAACTATTTCTTCCAAAAGAATAATTTAATTTAATTTAATTATTTATCTCTCTTTTTCCCCTAATAATTAAATAAATAATATTTAATTATTTTCTTTATCATCCTAATAATTAAAAAAATAATATTTAATTATTTCTCTCAATTATTTCCTCTCTCATGATTAAATAATATAAAAATTATTTAATTATCCCACTTCTCAAGTCAAATTGAATAAATCAAAAAATTATTTAATTTCTCTCTCAAAATAAATAAATCAAAATTGTTCAATTCAATCTCACATTGCTTTTTGAGAATCAATAAAAATATCTTATTTTATTTCCTCTAAATATCTTATTTATTTCTCACATATGTTTGAATGATAAATAATAAAAATCAAATATTATTATTTATTCAACACATGTCTATTTGTTCTCCACCTCTCCAAAACTAACTTTGAGTTCTCAAATCAATCTCCCTATTTTTCAAATGTAACTCAAATCAAATACTTCTATTTTGGGGCTTAACTTAGTCATCTCAAATCAATTTCCTTGAATTTCAAAGTCAACTCTTTAGTTAACTCTTCAAATCCCTTGATTTATGGATCCGATTCCTTGATTTTCTCTTTCTTTTTGTCTCATCAATTCGTGACCGTTGATTGTATTTGAGTTATTTTCAATCTCAACCATTCATTATTTTCCAAGAAAACTATATAAGAACGTGTATCCTAAGCTATTTGACAACACTTCTGAATTACACCCTTACTCTATCGTTTTTATTCTCAAAATTATATCACTCAATCATTATCAAAACACTTGATCATTCAAGTTCACAAGCCATCTTGTTATGCAAATTTGAGAGCTATATTTAATCACGAAGATCACGAGATTTGACAATAGAGGTACTCTCTAGTTTGATTGTTCATGTTTTATATGGTTGCATGATTATTATTATATCTTTGCTCTATTGAGTACGTAGATTTGTAGTTGATATCTTTATACTTTGTTGTTTCATACATTATTGATCTTGTCTACTTTTCTAGTTATACAAGTTACACTCAAGATTTGAAGATACAACAAAAACAAGAGTCGTAGTGCTCTAAATCTAGTTTCTAAACTACTTATTTTTTCAAAAATGGTTGAGATTAAGGGGTTCAAAAAGGGGAAGCACACAAATTAATCTTGCTTTTTTGAAAAAAAAACATAACATAGCGTCTGGTGTGCTCCCCCTAAAATGTTAAATTTTTTTCATATTTCAAAAATCGCTTTAGTGAGAAATTAGCTAACATTATGTAGGTTATCCCTGATTTTTCTGATAATTTTTTCATGAATAATTGATTTTTTACTAATTTTCAAAGTGGACACATCCTGAAAAAAGAAAATTAAGCATGATCCCCCCTAAAATTTTTGAAAACTAATAAAAAATTAAAAAAATATTTTAATACGTGTAGAATGGAGTCTAGTTTCTAAAAATGTAATTTATTTGAAATTTTGATGAAAGGTTAAAAAAATGTTAAAAATACCAGACATTAGTTTTTGACAAAAAAATGGATACACTAACAAAAGAAATTAAAGATGAAATCCTTAACATACTCAAAATGTGAAAAAATATTATATGGTTAGAAATCTAACAGAGAGCTTAAGATTATGGTGGTATTTTTTTCGACTTGTCATTGTAAAAAGTGCAAACCTGATGGGGAGCACGCTCCAGATTATGTGATATTTGTTACAATCTAGAAAAACATGTCTTTGGACATCCTAAACACAGTCCAAGCCTTTGGGTTAGAAGCCAAAGTCTTGGAAATTACCAAGGCAAAGAAAACAAGCTCGCATTATGGTGAAATAAAGCATGTCACTCCCTTCCCTCTATCTCTCTCTCTCCCTCCCCTCTATGTCTCTCCCTCCCCTCCTCTCTCTTTCTCACCTCTACTTCCCTCCTCTCTCTCTCTCACTCTCTACCTCCCTCCCCTCTCTACACCCTCTCTCACTCTCTACTTCCCTCCCATAATACACTCATGTCCTAGTTTTCTCTCACTCTCTACTTCCTAGTTTTCCCTCCCATATACAAGATGTTTGATGGAGGTATGTTTACCACAAAAATGTTTTCATCTTTGAAAAGTTCTTTGTGCCACTATTAGAGCATGTGTAACACTTTCTAGAGATGGATGGTTGGTCTTTGTGTTCCCACAAGAATCTAGGAAGTTCTTTGGTGTACCATAGCCTCATTGTTGCCAGAAACCATGAGAATGTCCTAGGTGCTACCGTAGGTACCACTATTAATGAATCTCCCTAGATTAGTACATATATTTATACTTACAGTTATCTATTAGTATGTACATGGTATTATTGTAACATGCATGAATACCTAAGGCGTGCTAGGGATATGTGCCTAGATATATACACCATGACTATAATTTTTTCATACATAATTCAAATATGAATTAATATAGAAGTGTTCATGCTTTTCTTGCCAATAAACATATGAATTAGTTCTAGGATTTTCATGCAAGTTGTATTATGTTAATCATAGTAGAGGGTGAGAGACTTAGTATGCTTCACTTGAGACTACTAGAGATGCCAATATACATGAAGTCATAAAATGTTTAGCCTTAGGTCACACATGTATAAGATGGCTAACATTTTGATTTCATTATCAGGACCCTCTTATAATCCACATGGTACTTCTTAAGCATGGTTTGGAAAGTTATGTCCCTTGACATTCATATTGGTGGATGAATAAGATCAATTAATTTGAAATAAAGGATCTATTTTTAAGGTGTAAAGGTTAGACAATGGTTTGAGAAAGAGTTGTTTAATCCTTTGTATGAAGAATTTTAGGCAAAATTACTATAGCACATATTCAATTAGCTTCCAACCTAAATTAAATAGAAGAGGACTAAGTAACTAAGTATATTTGAGTATATCCACCAAAGAATATTGTGTAATTGTAGAAACTATATATAGTGTAGATGTTTTTTTGAAGGGATCTATTAATAGATATATATACTCTAGTTTGCAATATCTACATATATCTTGGTTACCAAATCTTTGCATAAGTTTCTCACTCCTGTTAGGAACAAGTTGCTAATATAGTTAGCTTTGTGGGAAAGATGTTGATAATTTAAAAGTGCATCAAAACTCTCAATATGGAGTAGCACCTCCCATACAATTCAATGTATGGTAGAGGGGATGATTGGTTCATGACCCAAAACTAGTAGAGTACAATAGTTTGAGGATGAAATGGATAGAGCATAAAATGAGGTGGAATTAGAAAAGAGAAGATAATCTCATGGCCTTAGTGGAAGAGTGATCCATAAGGGCACAACATACAAATAGGCTAGTGCAAAATAAGAGGCATTGATAGAGGAAATCATGTGTATGCTACAAACTAGTTTAGATAACACACAATGGAAGAAGCAAGGAAAGTAGGTAGTAGATAACCACTCTGAACATCCACTAGATGCATACTGATGGTTGAAAACTATAAAATATGTGCACTCATATGGGAAGAGATAACCATATCATATGGGGAAGAGTTTAGGGTTTAGGGTTTAGGGTTTAGGGGTTAGGGGTTAGGGTTTTGGGGAATTGTTTCGGGTTTAGGGGTTTAGGGGTTTAGGGTTGCTTAGGTTTAGGTTTTAGGTTTTAGGGTTTAAGGGTTAGGGGTTTAGGGTTGCTCAGGTTTAGGGTTTAGGGGTTTAGGGTTTAGGGTTCAGAGAGAGATAGAGAGGGGACTGATAGAATTTGGGAGAGATAGAGGAGAAAGAGGGGAGACATAGGGAGATAGAGAGTGAGGGACATGTCTAGAGACATAGGGTGAGAGATTGAGAGGTAGAGGTAAGATAGAGATAGGGAGATAGGGGAGAGATAGGGTGATAGAGGTTTAGGGTTTTGGGATTTTGGGTTTCTTGGGTTTTGGGTTTAGGGGTTAGGGGTTAAGGTTTAGGGGCATTATTTAGGGTTTATGGTTTAGGGGTTAGGGGTTAAGGTCTAGAGGTATAGGGTTTAGGGTTTAGAGAGAGAGAGAGAGGAATGATGGGGAGATATAGAGGAGACCGAGGGGAGAGATAGGGAGATAGAGAGTGAGGGACATGGATAGATACATAGGGAGAGAGATTGAGAGATTGAGAGGTAGAGGGATGATAGAGATAGGGAGATAGGGGAGAGGTAGGGTGATAGAGGTTTAGGGTTGCTTGGGTTTAGGGTTTAGGGTTGCTTGGGTTTAGTGTTTAGGGTTGCTCAGGTTTAGGGTTTAGGGGTTAGGGTTTAAGGTTTAGAGGCATTATTTAGGGTTTATGGTTTAGGGGTTATGGGTTAAGGTCTAGAGGTATAGGGTTTAGGGTTTAGAGAGAGAGGACCGATAGGGAGATATAGAGGAGACCAAGGGGAAAGATAGGGAGATAGAGAGTGAGGGACATGGTCAGAGACATAGGTAGAGAAATTGAGAGGTAGAGGGAGATAGAGATAGAGGTTTAGGGTTGCTTGGGTTTAGGGTTTAGAGGTTAGGTTTTAGGGGCATTATTTAGGGTTTAGGGTTGCTCGAGTTTAGAGTTGCATGTCAAAAGCAGTATCTCTCTCCCTCCCCTCTTTACCTTGTCTCCTATCTCTCTCTCTATTTCTCTCTCCCCTCTTTACCTCCTACCCTCTCCTTCCCCTCTATACCTCCTACCTCTCTCTCACCTTTGTACCTCCCTTCCCACTTTCCATGCACTTAAAACACTTATAGGTTTAAATGCATGACAACACTTAAGACTTTTGATGCATGAAAGCTCTTAAAACTTTCCATGCTTGATAAAACACGCTCATGTTATAACACAAGCGCATTTTTGTGAACCAAAAAAATGGACAAAAAGCATGTGGGATCTGTGTTTAAGTCCCACATGCTTTGTTATTCCCTGTTTTTCATGCACAATAGGACAACAAAATGCTTTTTTAACTAGTTGACATTTTGACAATCATTTTTTGCTTAATCTACCACTTGTTTTTGGTTTTCAACATAGAAGAACCAAATTGCATGTTTTTAGATAGAATTTGATTGTTTAAACTAATAGTTTCATGTTTCATATTGTTTCAATGTTAATTTTAATGTATTTAGATTAAACTTAATGATATATTTTTTTTTCTTAATTTTCACTAATCCAATTAGAGTTATATAGAATTCAACATTGAATACGAAGGAACTTGCCAAAAAGATCAATTTTTTAAGGATTTTAAAGCCAAATTTTTAAGGATTGGGCAACTCGAATCTCTAAATCTAAGGCATTTTCTTTAAATGTATTTGTTTGCTTCATTTTATGATTATGTTAAAGCATGAAATTTCATGTTATAGGACAGTCATCAAGGAAGTGAGAGGATTATCATTTTGACAAGTTAAATTATCATGAAAAAGTGAAAATTATCCCATGTTGTTATTATCCTGATTCAAACACTAACCTAAATAATTAAAAGGATACTAAGGGAAATCATGTTAGTTAATGAATTATCATCATGCTAAAATCAAGCTAAGGATTGTCACTTGAGCATACTCACTTGGAAGAACTATCATATCAGCCTAAAGACTAAATTATACCGTAATATAGTTATCATGCAACCCTAGGAATAGTTATGAGGGTGATGACGTTTTTGGGTGGAGGAAGGATAATATAAGTGTCTTAATTTTCCCAAGACTATGTCAGTCCAGAAATATACATATGATCTACACGTGTTCCCTTATACATTGCATGTTAAATCCATCAAAGTAGTAGCAAGTTCATGGTTTTCATAAAGCTAAGAATCCTCCCACAGTTAGTATAAGATACCCTAAGTCATTTTCATGATCAAAGCCTAGACTGTCACAGTTTCATCAAGTTGTCACTAGCCTCTTATTGCACATTTTAGGGTTAACTAGATGATTTATGAAGCATCAAAGACACCATTAACAAATCATCCCACCATTGTTCATACATAAAACTCTCATAAGAACACTCACAATCACTAAAAGTGGAACTATCTAAGTTAAAAAAGTCATCATTATGTGCATTAATAGAATTAGAATCATTAAAATATGATATACATGAATTTGTTGTATCTTGATTCGTTAACCCTAAAGAATTTTAAACATTGTCAATATTGTAAGTACACATCCCTGATTCTTCTTCTTGTCAATGTGGAAGTGAACCATGACCTTGAGAAACAACATCATGACATTCAAGACTCTTTTGTACTCTCTCAATTTGAACAATGTCATTGATACCTCCCTATAAAAAAGTATTATCATCATTCTATCTAATGTAACCATTTGTATTAACATAAAATTTTGCAAGATTGATGCTACAAATCTGATATAATTGATCATCATTTAGTAATGAATTGTCACTATCATCCTTTTGGCCATTTACCTCTAAAAAATTAGTTTGAATTTCATTTATTGGACCTATACTAGATAAGTTATTTGTTGTTTGAGTACCCTCTAAATTTTTTGGATTTCCATCTCTAGGTTTCTCCAAGAAATCAAATTGGTTAGGCTGCAATAAACTCTATATTTTAGTCTTTTGTCATCATAAAACTTAGTCAAAAGATCACCAACAACTCTATCATCATATTTAGCCTCAACATTACTCCTTTCTTGATGATTTCACCCCTTGGCTATCTTGAATAACTAATTCAAACTATAATTGATGTTATTTGTGTTCACCATCATTTTCTTCAAGTCTTACCACTTAGACCAATTGTCACATCATGCTAGTCAAATGAAAAATATTCTCCTAACTTTTGAAGATAATTCAACACTTTTAGTCCTTATAATGGTAATATACTTAGCTTGTTTGTCATAACAATCATCATGTTGATTATTCAGTATGCTTTTAACATCATCATTGTGTTCCTTGTCATGAAATTCATTGGTTTTTTCTTCATTACCTTTGTGATCATCACTCCCATGACCTTTATTGACAATAGATTGCTGATTTGAGATGACTTCATACTTGTCTTCATTAGCTACTCTAACTAATTTACCACCTACAATATAAGAATTTGGGCTGTCCTAACATGCTGGTAGGTCTAGTTTTACCTTGTGAATCTCCATTTGGAATGGTTGGTGCATCATAATGTGTTTATCATAACTCTCCTTAGTGCTAGTGAATTCTTCTATCTTGTCTTGAGTAGGTGTATCCATGGGAGGTTAAGAAAGCGTGTTTGAGAAGATATGTTAAGAAAATGTGAAATTAACCTAGAGATTGTGCCTACCACCCTAGGAAACTTTAAATTTTTAGATTTATAATTAGTTAGTATTTTGTTTCTTAACATTTCTTTGGACATGTCTATTGAAGGCAAGGAGTCTTGATTAGTTTCTTACCACTTAGACCAATTATCACATCATTGCTAGTCAAACCAAGGATATTCTCCTAACTTTTGAAGATTGCACCATAGTTAGGTTTACACAAAAGAGCTGAAACTTTAAGAGTTTGATCATGGTAGAATATGAGATCAACAATCAACATGTGCTCATCTATTTTATCAAGAACATCTAGGTCTAGACTATCATTAAACATTTCACTTATAATCTAATCATGTCAAAATCAACAAGTTTGGAGTCATTTATTAGACAAACCTAATCATAAAAGCCCTCTTCATTTCCACTCTCAAACTAGACATATAAACCATTAACCTCATTCTCATCATTGGGACTAGGTGTGCCATCATACTTAATGTCTTCTTTTCTACCAATTGACTGATTTGTATTCATTGATTGTGATAATTCAACACTTTTAGTCCTTATAACGATAATATAATTGGCTTGTTTGTCATAACAATCATCATGTTGATTATTCATTATGCTTCTAACATCATCATTGTCATATTCATGATGCATATAGAAATCATCATCATGCTGAGGAAACAAGCAAAGACTCTAACATCAGAAGAGTGTGAAGCTGAGAATGAAAGGAAAAGAGAAAGAATGAGGTGAATTCATGAAAGTAGGAAATTGTCAACCATACAAGAAGACATGCCACCATTGCCAATTAAAGAGGAACATGACACATCAAATCAAGCTAAGAGAGAGATGGAATTGGCGGCACAAAGGGAATGAAAGAAAAACCTTCGTTCAATGAGGAAATTGAATCTCAAAGTTGGAGGCACCCCATCATTCACAGGTCAAGTTGAAGGAAAACCATCATTCTCTTCTCAAATTGGAGGCACTCCATTTTTCACAGGTGAAGTTGAAGGTACATCTTCATTCTCTTCTCAAGTTGGAGGCATGCCATCATTCACACGTCAAGTTGAAGGTACACCATATTCTCCATATCAACTTCAAGCCTTTTCATCTTTTCCATTTCCAATTGAAGGTACACCATCTATCCCATCTCAAGTAAATATTGAAGAAATTCCTAATGTTGAGTCAACTTGAAAATGCACCCTAGAATTTTGCATAGAAAGCCTAAGTTTCTAATTGATATTGATGAGAATGTTTTGAAGCCCACGCAAGATAAGATTCCCAAGTGTACTTGCCAAAGATATGCCAATAAGATATGGAAATCATTCTTTGAGAACTTAAATGAAACTGGAAGATGTCAACTATTTGTTGAATTGAAGAGAAATCTAAAATTCAGGCCCATTATGAAGATCCTTGGTCTTAGAACATCGGATGCTTCAAGTAAAAAATTAATTGTAAAGAAGCTAATAAGTGTATATGAGAGTGTGGGTTCTACCTCATGCACCAAGGATAGTAATGTCACACGACATGTCATTACGTCGACAATAGTAAGCCAACAAATAAAGAAAGTTTGCCTAATTAGAAAGACAAGTCAAGCATTGAAAATAAGTAGAAAAACTCTAATGAGAGCCATTGGAAGATGTGAAAGAGTTGAGGATCCAAATACCAATGAATTGTGGGCATTCTCAGGGAGACTCCCACGGAAAGACAAAGTTGTTGTTGAAGCCTTGAGATCCCTCATCAAAGAATTTTAGAAAAATAATACAAGGGTATCTCCTAATGCAAGAGATGTTGTCAGAAGGAGAATTGGTTGTTTAAACCGTGAGCCACATCCATAGCATTTTTTGGATGTGACTCAAACATAGTTTTTCAAGAAATTTCAAGAAATGTATCCTCAAGTCAAAATTAGTCAAAGGTATTTTGAAATGGTAAAACCTTTTTATGTCAAAATAAATCACACACACAACTTTTTGTTGTAGAGTACATATTGAGTTTTCTAATCATTATGATGTTTATAGATATATATGTGTAAATTTGCATACTAACAATATTTTACAAGAGTGTAATATAAGTGTCCACCTAGATCTTCAAGAGATTTCATATCGAGCATTTTATGTCAAAGAGTGGATGGTCAATTATTCTACAATAGCCTATGCTTGGATGGCACGTGTGATCATTCTAGTGGGTTGCAACATTTGCCAATTTGTGAACATATGGAGAACAAACATGCAATTCGAAATGAGCTAGTAAGTTTTGGCAAATATGAGATAGTGGCATATAGCCTAAAAGATGGCAAAGAAGCAAAAAGGTGTGAATTTGTCATTCAAAAGAATCTAGTGTATTAGTTTATCTCTATTTTCTGAGATAATACAGTTTACGAGTATGTAAGGCATACCCATAGAGCTCGATGGTTGGACTTGCAATTCAAGTTATGCAAGGACACGTTTCCACTTGGTACCATCATTTCATTTGTTGACTTTGCAAAGAACTACACACTACAGCCACAGAATGAGGTGCAATTGCAGTAGTACAACTCTACGCAGGTTGCAAAATGCTCCAGTTTCATACATCACAACCTTGCCAAGAGCCATATTTTTTGTTCTATTGGTCGTGGGGCTGAACTGACCTTGCCAACATGTCAGGGTGGGCAGGTAAATTCTAAGGGAAGTCTCATTTCATGCGCCAAGTGTCTTAGTTGTTTTGGGTTGCAAGCTACCGGCTAAGTCAAAAGGTGCCAGGAGTGAAATTTTGCATTCCATAGCTTGTGGGGTGAAACAAACTATACCAACACATTGGAGTGGGTGGGTAAATGCTAGGGGAGGTCTCATTTTTTTTTCAAGTGTCTCAGTCGTTCCAAGTTGCAAGCTATCAGTAAAGTTGAAACGTGCTACGAGTGACATTTTGCATTCCACAGCTTGTGAGGTTGAACTAACTATGCCAACATGTTGGGGTGGGTGGGTAAATACTAGGGGAGGTCTTGTTTTATGCACCAAGTGTCCCAGTCATTTAGGGAAGCATGCTATAGGTAAAGTCACTTAAGATCCCTAAGAGAAAAAAAATACCAAACTTTGACAGAGCAGTTCTTGGAATTTGTGGCAGCTATGAATGTTTTATTTAGACCTATAGGTACAGGTGGGGTCCTTCCATAATAACCTCTCTCAGTTTTGGTCAACTCCAATCTGTTTGATCATGCTGAAATCAAATGCATTCTTGCAAAATGCTTTGATTTCATGTAGTGGAAAGGTGCTAGGAGTGAAATTTTGCATTCCACAGCTCATGGGGCTGAACTGACTATGCCAACACATCGAGGTGGGTGGTTAAATGATAAGGGAAATCTCATTTCATGTGCCAAGTGTCCCAGTCATTTGGGGCAGCAGGTTACCGACAAAGTCACTTAAGATCCCTAAGAGCCAAAACTGCCAAACTTTGATGGAGTAGTTCTCAGAATTCATGGAAGCTAGGAATATTTTGTTTAGACCTACAGGTGTAGGTGGGGTCCATCCACAATAATCTCTCTCAGTTTTGGTCAACTCCAATCTATTTGACTGTGTCGAAATCAAATGCATTCTTGCAAAATGCTTCGATTTCATGCAGTGGAAAGGTGCTAGGAGTGAGATTTTGCATTCAACCATTAATGGGGCTAAACCAACTATGCCAACATGTTGGGGTGGGCAGGTAAATACTAGGGGAGGTCTCGTTTCGTGCACCAAGTGTCTCAATCATTCTAGGTTGCAAGCTACCGGCTAAGTCGAAAGGTGCTAGGAGTGAAATTTTGCATTCCACAACTCGTGGGGCTGAACTGATTGTGACAACATGCTGGGGTGGGTAGGTAAATGCTAAGGGAGGTCTCATTTCATGTGCCAAGTGTCTCAGTCATTCTAGGCTGCAAGCTACTAGCAAAGTTGAAAGGTGCTAGGAGTGACATTTTGCATTTCATAGCTCGTGGGGCCAAACCGACTGCACCAACATGTTAGGGTGGGCAGGCAAATGCTAGGGGAGGTCTCATTTCATGCACTAAGTGTCCCAGTCATTCAGGGCAGCAGGCTACCGGCAAAGTCACTTAAGATCCCTAAGAGCAAAAAATTACCAAACTTTGATGGAGCAGTTCTCAAAATTTGTGGTAGCTTGGAATGTTCTGTTTAGACCTACAGGTGCCATGGGGTCTGTCCATAATAACCTCTCTTGGTTCTAGTCAACTCCAATATGTTTGACTATGTTGAAATCAAATGTGCTCTTGCAAAATGCTTCAATTTCATGCAGTGGAAAGGTACTAGGACTGAGATTTTACATTCCACAGCTTGTGTGGCCAAACCAACTACACCAATGCATCAAGGTGGGAAAGTAAATGCTAGGGGAGGTCTCATTTCATGCGTCATTTGGGGCAACAGGCTACCAACAAAGTCACTTAAGATCATAAGAGTAAAAAATGCCAAACTTTGACGGAGCGGTTCTTAGAATTCGTCGTAGCTAGTAATGTTCCATTTGGTCCTACAGGAGTAGGTGGGGTCCATCCAAAATAACCTCTCTTAGTTTTGGTCAACTCCAATCCATTAAACCATGCCAAAATCAAATGCATTCTTACAAAATGCCTCAATTTAATGCAGCACAACCTTGTCAGGTGCCATAATTTTTGTTTTGCTTTTCATGGGGCCGAACCGACTGTGCCACCGCATCGGGGTGGGTGAATAAATGGTAGGGGAGGTCTTGTTTCATGTACCAAGCATCCCAATCGTTCTAGGTTGTAAGCTACTAGTAAAGTCACTTTGCTAGTAGCTTACAACCCAAAATGACTAGGACACTTAGCACATGAAACGAGACCTCCCCTAGCATTTACCCACCCACCCTAACATGTTAGCACAGTCAGTTTGGCCCCATTACCTATGGAATGCAAAATTTAACTTCTAGCACCTTTCAACTTTATCGGTAGCTTACAATAGAAAGACTAAGAGACTTGGTGCATGAAATGAGACATCCCCTAGCATTTACCCACCCACTCTGACGTGTTGGCGCAATTGGTTCGACCCCATGACCTGTGGAATGCAAAATTTCATTCCTAGCACCTTTCGACTTAGCTGGTAGCTTGCATCTCAGAACGAATGAGACACTTGGTGCATGAAACTAGACCTCCCCTAGCATTTACCCACCCACCCCGATGCATTAGTGCAGTCGGTTTAGCTCCACTAGCTATGGAATGCAAAATCTCACTCCTAGCACCTTTCCACTGCATGAAACTAAAGCTTTTTGCAAGAATACATTTGATTTTGGCATGGTCAAATGGATTGGAGTTGACCAAAACTGAGAGTAGTTATTGCGGATGGACCCCACTTGCACCTGTAGGTCTGAATGGAACATTCCTAGCTGCGACAAATTCTGAGAACTGTTCCATCAAAGTTTGGTAGTTTTTTGCTCTTAGGGATCTTTAGTGACTTTGTAAGTAGCCTACTACCCTGAATGATTGAGACACTTGGCACATGAAATGAGACCTCCCCTATCATTTACCTGCCCACCCCAATGCATTGGCGCAATCAGTTTAGCCCCACGAGCTATGGAATGTAAAATGTCACTCCTAGTACCTTTTGATTTTACTGGTAGCTTGCAACCCGTAACAACTGAAACACTTGGCACATGAAATGAGACCTCCCATAGCATTTACTTGCCACCCCAATGTTTTGGCACAGTTGGTTCGACCCCACGAGTTGTGGAATGAAAAATTCACTCCTAGCACCTTTCGAATTAGTCAATAACTTGTAGCTCAGAATGACTAGTACACTTGGTACATGAAATGAGACCTCCCCTAGCATTTATCCACCCACCCTGACATGTTGGCATAGTTGGCTCATCCCCACAACTAGTAGAACAAAAAATATGGCTCCTAGCAAGGTTGTGTTGTATGAAACTAGAGCATTTTGTAAGAATAAATTTGATTTCGACTCAGTCAAATAGATTGGAGTTGACCAAAATGGAGAGAGGTTATTGTGGATGGACCACACATGCACCTGTATGTCCAAACATAACATTCCTAGCTACCACAAATTCTGATAACTGCTCCCTCAAATTTTGGCAGTTTTTTGCTCTTAGGATCTTAAGTGACTTTGTCGATAACCTGCTACCCTGAACGACTGGGACACTTGGCGCATGAAACGAGACCTCCCCTAGCTTTTACCCACCCACCTCAACATGTTGGTGCAGTCAATTTAGCCCCACGAGCTGTGGAATGCAAAATGTCACTCCTAGCACATTTCCACTACATGAAACTTAAGCATTTTGCAATAATACATTTGATTTTGGCATGGTCAAATGGATTGGATTTGACCAAAATTGAGAGAGGTTATTGTAGATAGACCCCACCTGCACCTGTAGGTCCAAATAGAACATTCCCAACTACCACAAATTCTGAGAACTGCTCCGTTAAAGTTTGGTAGTTTTTTACTCTTAGGGATCTTAAGTGACTTTACCGATAGCCTGCTACCCCGAACGACTGGGACACTTAGTGCATGAAACAAGAAGTCTCCCCTAGCATTTACCTACCCACGCCAATGTGTTGGTATAGTTGGTTTGGCCCCACGAGCTGTGGAATGCAAAATTTCTCTCCCAGCACCTTTCCACTGCTGAAATTGAAGCATTTTGCAAGAATGCATTTGATTTTGGCATGGTCAAATGGTTTGGAGTTGACCAAAATGGAGAGAGGTTAGCACCTATAGGTCTGAATGAAATATTTCCAGCTACCATGAATTTCAAGAAATGCTCCGTCAAAGCTTGGTAGTTTTTTACTTTTAGGGATCTTAAATGACTTTGTTGGTAGCCTGCTACCCCAAAAGACTTAAACACTTGGAGCATAAAACAAGACCTCCCTTAGCATTTACCCACCCACCCCAACGCA
This sequence comes from Cunninghamia lanceolata, assembly GCA_027924645.1. Classification (NCBI taxonomy): domain Eukaryota; kingdom Viridiplantae; phylum Streptophyta; class Pinopsida; order Cupressales; family Cupressaceae; genus Cunninghamia; species Cunninghamia lanceolata. The sequence goes on from BSBN01001232.1 coordinate 1,567,547, forward strand.
TTGGTATAGTCAATTTGGCCCCAAAAGTTGTAGAATGCAAAATTTCACTCCTAGCACCTTTCCACTGCATGAAATTGAAGCATTTTGCAACAATGCATTTGATTTTTACATGGTCCAACGGAATGGAGTTGACCAAAACTGAGAGAGGTTATTTTGGATGGACCCCACCTACACTTGTAGGTCCAAATGGAACATTCCCAGCTACCATGAATTCTGAGAACCACTCTGTCAAAGTTTGGCAGCTTTTTGCTCATATGGATCTTAAGTGACTTTTCTAGTAGCCTACTACCTCGAATGATTAGGACACTTGGTGCACAAAATGAGACCTCCCTTAGCATTTACCTGCCAAGCCTAATGCATTGGCACAGTCGATTCAGCCCCATGAGCTGTGGAATGCAAAATTTCACTCCTAACACATGTCTACTACATGAAATTGAAGCATTTTGCAAGAATGCATTTGATTTTGGCACGGTCAAATGGATTGGATTTGACCAAAATTGAGAGAGGTTATTGTAGATGTACCTCATGTGCACCTATAGGTCTAAATGGGATATTCCTAGCTTCCACAAATTTTGAGAATTGCTCTGTCAAAATTTGACATTTTTTTCTCTTAGGGATCTTAAGTGACTTTGTCGGTAGCTTATTTCCCAGAATGATTGGGACACTTGGTGCATGAAACAAGACCTCCCCTAGTATTTACCCACCCACCATGACATTTTGGTGTGGTCATTTCGTCCCCACGAGCCATGGAATGTAAAATTTCACTCATAGCAACTTTCCATTGCATGAAACTGAAGCATTTTGGAACAATGTGTTCCTTGCCACCATAGGCAAATGAAATTGATTTAAAAAAATTGAGGTAGGTATGGAATGTGTTCTAATTACATCCATCAAAGAAAAAAGGACATGGAAATTTTATCAAATGTTGTAGTTGCATTTGCCCTAATAGACATGTATGCAATGTGGCAGGTGTAAAGCAAATGTAAAAAGGTGAAATGAGGATATGCAAAGCATAGAAACCATATAGAAGGTGAAATGAGGACATGTGAATCATGCCCAATGTCTCTTTCTCTCTCTCTTACTCTCTTGCTCGTTTTGCAAGAGAAAGAAAAATCCACATGTGCTTGCCTTGTAAGTGGCCTAGGAGATTGTAGCCCTTCTCAAAGACCTTTCCTATCATAACTTCCTTCATACACCTGATAATGGAAATTTGAGACCTGATTTGGATACCCTTTTATTCATTGTAAAGCATATTTCAAAATGAGATAGGTGTGTTTTGTACATAATAGGAAAAAATTAGGTTGTTACAGTCAAATTAGGCCTATTTTGGGGACTGTAATGTAACCACAGAGACTTGTAAGTGGATTTAAACCTTGAGATTGATAGGGAAGGTGTAAATAGGCATATATAACATGTATAAACACTTCCCTTGCAAAAATCACTCACCCAACACAAGAATTCTCAAAAATACACTAAAACAGGGTCTCTTTAGGCCAAATAGAGTAGGGGTCTCTATAACATAGATTTGATTAATAGGAAATAAAGAAGTAATTTTGATTGGGATGTCTCATAGCAGAACATGCATGAAAATCTCATTGTAAAATATTGCAAAAAAATGTTGTGTAGGTATTGGATGCTTTGCTTGCACAGATCCATGCAAAACTTGTGAAGTGTAACTTTCTCTGTTGTTTAACAGTTCATGTAAGTAGACTATCCATTCTTTTCTTTCAATGTCTGTAAACTACTTTTGTTTTTAAAAACCCTTATTACTTTACAACTAGTTATTTTTATTATTATTAATTATTGGCCCTGAAAGTAATGAAATTACCCTGGTATGGTACAATGCACTTGTGTTTACTTTTTTTGTGCATATACAACTCATTTGCATTTCTTAAAATTTTCAAGTTTTCTCAAAAAAAATTAAGTGTTGGGAGTTAAGTATGTAGACATTTTTTATAAAAAGAAGTCATATGTTAGTTGCGTGTTTGATCCTCATGGAGATTACATTTTTAGGTGTTCCATTGAAAAGCTACAGAAATAAAAATATATATTTTTTGACCTACTTTTTTAACAAGTTGACGATCTCATTACAATGGATTTGCCCCTATGCTTCCACACTTGCATATACAAGGCACATGAACTATTTGACATGATGCCTCAAAGAAATGTTGTCTCGTGGAATGCAATGATTGCAAGATATGCACAAAATAGGTTTTCCTTAAGGCTTTAGAAACTTTCAAGAAAATGCACAAAAGAAACTTTCAACCAAATGTAATTAGCATGTCTAAAACCAAATTGTAAAACCTTATCCAACATCCTCCTTGCCTATGCCAAAATAGGATCTGGTGAACATTGTGTGGACAACCATCAAAGCATAAAGGATATAGGAATTTTATCACATGTTGTATTTGTAGCTACCCTTGTAGACATGTATGCAAAGTGTGGAAGCATAGACAAGGCATGTGAACTATTTGGCATGATGCCTCAAAGAAATGCACAATCTCATGGAATGCAATGATTGTAAGATATGCACAAAATGGATTATTTGAAAATGATTTATAAACTTTCAAGCAAATGCAATTGGCACATGTAAAACCAAATTCCTATAACGATAATTTATCATCATATTAAATATTTAATGTAAACTATAATATACATAATGTCATGAACATAATATCTAGTCTGTATATAAACCCATATAGGCATGTACAAACAAAGCCATACATGCATATACAAAGATATACATTGGTAACATACAAAAGTATGTATACAAAGCCATCTAGGCATACAAAAAATGTCCCAAAATCTAGTTTCCTATGAACTGCTATGAAATAATTTGCGGCCCTTGCTTGACTATGAAGATGGAGAGCCAATCAGTGACTCATCCTCTCTCTCCCATCGACTAGACCTCTTTGACAAAGATTTTTGTAGCTCCGCTTGTTAATACAATCAAATAATATGCACATTAATATAGAAAACATGAAATATATAACATCACATATGTAATTGATCACTTGCCACTAGCCGATGATCCATCTCGATCATCTTTTCTCTCTCTTCATCCATAGCTGGACGGGTTGGAGTTGTGACCTCCTGTGAGAAGCATCAAGAAGTAAAATTGACTAAACATAAATATCATTTATGTACATCAAATGACATCAGATAAAACAAGAAATACAAAATGACATTTACATGTTACTAGCTCATACCTTAGTCAGAGGATTTGAACACAACATAGCTATAGCAATGCCTACCTCTACTGACTCACGAAGATGAGGAGTCTCCATATTCAACATCTAAAAATACAGTTCAAGGTTATTTGAACAAAATAGATACATAACATTATTTAAATGCATAATGACTACAAATGGTTAAATTTACCTTCGTAAAAGTGGTTTTATGTCTGGGGGACCAAGGAAATCATGGAGGTGTTGGCGAAGCTTCCTATTGAAATTATCAAATTGTCACTAAATAAGATTACCATTGATATATGTACTATATTACAATCATGTGATAAATTACGTACCTGCTGACTCAACCTCCTCTCATAACCCACCACTAGATGGCTGACAGAGATAGGATGAAGACTCTGACCCTGGAATTTCATTGCATAGATAATTACATACATTAATTTTGACTTATAATATAAATAGTCATATAAAATTAATTACAAATTTGAAATAAGAATATATTAAATCAAGATGAAACTTGTAAGAATTTACGTGGGAGTCAATACCAAATGTATGATGTAAAACATCATATGTGAGAACAAGATCATCCAATATGGATGTGTCCATCACTGGTTGTTGCCCCTACGTCGCAGCATCCTGTCAAGAGTCTTGTCGCAAGTCCTGCGTCCCACAATCGCACAAGTTCCCACATGAACTGCAAAGATGTGGGGACAAATGATGTATGTTGCTCTCACCCTCATTGGCCTGGGTGAGATCATCGTCGTGTTGTACTAGAGACTACGTGAGAGCACTCAATGAATGCAGTGTCTCCATCTCAACACTCTCCTTCAAAGTTGAAGGGAGTGACACATGTGTTGGCCTCGTCAGGGGTCTAGGTACATGGTTTTGGTCTTGTTGTGCCCCCTCTCTATCTTGGGCAGAACCACCACCTCTGCCCTAGAACTCTCAAATGTTAAAATAATTAGGAATCTTCTTGAGGACGAACTCACACTAGAGTTTCCTCAAGAAATATTGTGGCACCTCATTGTTATTGCATGGACGTTTGTCAAACACCATGTACCATCTATCCCAAAAGTTTTGGGATATATCTTTGTTCCTAAACCAATGAATAGGGAAGTGTTTGCAAGTCTCTTCTAATGTTTGGCCAATTTTAGGATTGATAAAGTGTGAACATAATGTAGATTATGTAATTTTTAGGTCCTTCAGTTGTTCATAAGACAATTTGTCAGCATAGTATTGCCGACACCTCTCCCTATAGTCATAAAATTTGGTGATTTGGTTTGTCACCAATTCAGTGTGAGAAACAATCACCTCTAATGACTTGGCAAGTGCTCTCCTACGATAGGTGCTTGCACTTGGACTATTTAACGTTTCAATTAGGGTTTTGAGATGTTTTTTTATTTTCTTCTATTTGCCCTAAATAGTTTTACTGTGTATCTCTTTCATGGTGAGGACATGAAGGTGTGGGGTTTTTAGGGTTTTTAGGGTTTTCAAGGTTTTCAGGGTTGTTGAGACCCTCCTCTACTAGATTTGTGTTTTGTGCTACCTCATTGACTGTAAATTCAATATAAAAAACCAATCAAACATTGCAAAAGTAAAAATTATTTTCAAACTCACAAAAAATAATCAAACCCTACCTTCTTTGGCTGCTACACCCTCTACATTTCCTTCATGATGTCTTCAAGAATGGGATTAGCGAGGTGGCATGGTGAAAACATCGATTACTCTTAGTATTTTCTTGATTTCTCCTTCCTCCAACGCACTCATGCTCATGTGACTGATTTTTCCTTCCAAAAGTGCAGAAATGGCCACGAATCTGAGTTTTTGTGTTTTTTTTAACTTTATCCAAGCTATAACCTGAGCACGTTATAACGTGCTTGTGTTATAGCTTGCATGGGACCAAAAAACCAAAGTGGCAACTTTTTGGTCCCACAACTTGGTGCATTCACCCAAGTGTGCAGATGTTAATGGAGGGATTTTCTATCATTATATAGTTAATTCGAATTTCCATATCACTAAAATTATTGATTTACTATTGTTGTACCCCATTGGATTTGTTTATTTTAATGTTTCCTGACTTGGATAGCTTATTGCAATCATGTGCACTTGCATAAGAGTTGATTTGTACATATTCATGAGTATGGCAGCCTATAGTATAGTGGGAATTTCAATCATGGGAAAGAGTATTTTCTAGTTTGACACTACTAATTGGGAGTTTTCAGTCCTTACATGGCTGCCCACAAATGATACTTTGATCAAATTGATGATTTTTGCATAGGTTTGTCATTTTTGCAATTGTTACATCATTTGTAAATTTTTGATTTTGATGATTTCAGTTATGAACAACTATAGCTTGGTGCATTTGGAGGAAGTTTCCTTACATGATGATGTTAGAAGAAGGTCTCTACTATTAGTAGCAATTACTCCATCCATCATAACACTAATTTGGAGGAGATTCAGGGAGGTTTGTGACTGCTATGATTTGTTTCCATCTTACATGCAAGTTGATTTGTGCCATATTTTAGAGAGACAAATCCACAATAACATTATGAGACCCATTAGAGCTCAAGACTAACCATGAAGCAAGTGTTTGAGATCCTTCATCACATAAAATAATAAATGGGTACAACATAAACATAGTGGTGAGCAATCAAGGCATCTCTTGATCTCTAGGGAATTTACAGAAGGAGCTCTCGTACTTAGGGTAGTAGGCTTCATTGAAGGGAAGCATAAAGATGTGGATGATAGACATAATGTATTTCATGATTATTGTTGGAACAAGTCGTTCTATTTGACAGTTATGGTATTCAGAGGTTATGAGCATTATAGCATGTCTCTTGCATGGGTACATCCAAGCATGTATGGTTCTCTTTCATAGAAGATTCTGGATGATAGTCATAGGGAGGCTAATGAGTTCATTTTTCACATGGATAGGCTAATGAGGTTTCTTTGTATGAAATTCAAGCACACTGAGGAAGGATATTTGAGAAATCATTTTTCAAATCAGGCAACATGGGCCAGATGGTGGCACCTTGGGGATTTCTGCTACAATGCCACACAACATATGTTCATTATTCCTAGATTTACCAGAGTGTGTAGAGGAAACTAGATGAAGAAAATATTAAAGAATTTACAAAAACTCTACAGGAGGTTGTTGATCAGTTTGAGAGTTGTGGAGAAGCAAAGCATTTTGATCTTACACTGCTTGATCACAAACAATTTTGGGAAGGGTGGACTTGCCATGTCCCCTTTTTAATTAATTCAATTTGGAGAGATTATTAGCCCATTTCTATTTTCTTGTGGGCTAATATTAAAAATAAGGGGAAATATTTTTTAATATTTTAATTATTTTTCCCGTAAATTAAGGAAATTATATTTTACTTGGAATAATTAAATATTAAAATTAGAATTTAATGCACAAGTGGGGATGTGGATTTTGTGAGGAGTCTTTGTAATTGTCAGATGCTATTTATAGGAAATTTATGACAACTATATGACAATAATCTTTGACAGGTTGACCATGCAGTTGATGATTGTTAGTGGCAGGTTAATTTTGGCATGCAAGGTGGAGTGGGAATTTCAAAAAGTTTTTTAATTATTTTCCCACCAAAATAAGGTGTGGGTTTTGTGTGCCCATTTTAGATCTAGCATCTATAAATATTTCAGTATTTTCCTGCTGCAAGATCTTTTGGCAATTTATCTTCTCATATTTTTTATATGGACACTTGTGTTCTTCAGTTTCTTCTGTGGACGAAAACCCATAGGAGATTGTGACCTGTGGATGAAACCCATAGGATATTGTGACATATGGATGAAAACCCATTGGTTTTTTGGATTAGAGGACAAAAACCCTTTGGTTCTTGAGGGAATTCTCATCTAGTGAGTGCATCAAAGCTCACAGTTTGGCAGTTTTAGCTAGTATTCATTATTGTGTGTGTTTTGTAGGTTTTGGTTGCAATATTGGGTTTTTGTGTGCTGTAGGGTGTTGTTTCTGTTATGATAGGTGTATTTTTTGTACCTTATTGTTCCTTTTCATTTCTTAGAGCTGAAATCATTTCTTTTTAGTTTGGAAAGGTTTTGACTATGTTTGGGTGAAATACGCGGTGTGTATTTCAAGATTTGTGTGGTGTTTATGCACAAATGTTTCAGTTTGTTCTTGTTGTTGATATAGGTTTTGTGACTATTGTATCAATCTATTTTGATGTAAATACCTAATTAACATCAATGATATCAGTGGTGGCAGTTTCTAGTGCAAATATTGCAAATTCTGGATGTTCACTGCAAGCATTGAATTGTCATATTTTGTGTTATTTTTGGGTTTGTTGTTGTTGATCATTTCCAACAAGTTTGTTGTGAGTAATTTTTTTTATTTCAAAGTAATAAACAAATTTCATGAATTGAAGGAAGACCCAAAAAAATTTAGTAAAATATTTCTAAAATCGGTGTTTTACGGTTTAACTAGTTTATGCAAATTTGTGTTAAATTTGCACATTATTGTGGGATTGTATTTATGCACTCGGATCTGAAATATATTTGATTAAAATAATTAATTTGGGATATTACACTAACCAAAATATTATCCTTAAATTCATATCCATCCATGACACTACTCTGAAAATCAATCAATGGCTCACCATTTGAAAGTTCAAAAGATAGTGCATGATTTGGTGCATCTTCCTTCAACTTGAACTCTTCACATACAACAAGTGGAACCCTTTTTGCATTGGCTTCATAAATATTTTGTTGACACATGAAATCATTAGAAACCAATAAAACATATTCTCCTACCAAAGAATCTTTACCTTCAACATGCATGTGGGGTCCCTCTTGTTCTTGCTCCATGATGTTTTGTGGCTTTGAATTTGATTGTTCTTCTTGCTTCCCGATTATATTCTTAGCCTCTTCTAGTGCTTTTGATTATGATCTTTCCTCTTTCATTCTTCTTCCTCTCCTTGGCCCCTTATTTTGTCATTAAATTGTAATAGTTTGCAAATGTAATCTGATTTCTAATGTCTAGATCAAGACCTAGGTATTCATCCATGCAAGCATTGATGTCATATGTTATTGGATTTTGCTCTTCTTCTGGTGGTGCCTCTACTCTGAGTTAGAATGTCAGCTAAAATGTTCTGGTATAATTCAAAGTGGAATTCATATTTTTTATTTATTGCATCATTTAGGCTAATAGTTGATTTGTTCACTCCTGATTCCTAATAAAAGTGTTAAACTTATCGTCACCATCTACCATGTGTTTCTTACCTCTACCTTATATTCTCAAATCCACACCTTATCCTATTGTTATGTCTCCAACCTTTTTCCTTTCTCTTTCTGAAGCTCTCATATCCCTTTGACTAATTTGCATGCAATCATTAGTTTAACCCTCAAGCTGGTAGGGTTTACACTCTAATACCACTGTAATGTCTCCAATCAGAAACATGCAATATTTTATTATATTTTTTCTAATTTTATGAAACAAAATCAATCCAAACTGCAAGTACACAAACTAATTACAATTTTCAAACCATTATTTTAATGATGTCATCAAACCATAAACCTTAGGTGGATAAATTGCTTAGTTCTAGCACTATAAAACCCTCAAAAATTTACTCTATTTTATTACAAATGCTAATCAAAAAGTACAAAGATGATAAATAGCAACAAAATAATTGTTATCAATATTTATTTCTCTCACAGCTATTGTACAGTCTAGGAGAGAGGCACAAACTATTACAAAATGTAAAAAAAGTGCTAGAAACCCCTTTTTGCTATTGGAAACTACCACAAATAATATTTTATGAATTTTCTTGAAACCCTAGATGGTATGGCAGCTAGTTGGTGAAATCGGATCTACCCTTGAAACCCTTACAAAATTGTCAAAATATGCTAGTATAAATCAAATTTATCTTGGAAACATTGAAAACATGTCCGAATATGACTTTATTCTCTATTTTGTTGATGAATGATGACTAGAATGATGCAAAGAATAGCTAGTATGACTGTTCTAATATCCAAAATGAATGAATTTCTCCCTCCTAATGTGGCACTCAGCTAGGGTTGACCAAACAAATTAGATCTAGTTCTATAAGATGCTCAAAAATTCACCAAAAATATGAAGATCAATATATAAATCCTTAAATATGCTTGGGCAATGAAATGATTATATTTTCTTGCAAAAAATATTGTAGTGATATTGTGGCAAACTAAAAATATCTCCAAATCCTCCACAAATTAGCACAATTGTGATTCTTGGATGGAATCACCAAGATTGGAAACAAGAGTTTTTGTCCTTGATCCCCAAATGTGGAATTCAACAGGGTTTTCATCCTTAGATGCCATAGATTGAACAAACTGCTCAATTCTGAAAATTGGATGCAAAAAAAAAACTTGAATGATTAATTATCAAATGAAGATAGGCACAGGTCCTTTTATAGTGCTAAAAATGAGCCCTTAAGACTAAATTTTCAAAAGTACTTTAAAATCTTTTTATTTATTTTATTTAACATTTAAAAATACTTTTTTATTTTAATATTAGTATTTAAAATACTTTTATTTTAGTACTAGTGTTTAAAAACACTTTGTATTTTAATTATAATAATACTTGCCCTTAAAATTAGAAATTATTAGGCCCAACTTAAATAATATTATTAATTATTTTAATCTAAAAAATGGGACATGACACCACTAGCCTGTCCTTGTAGTTCTTTAATTTAAAATCTACTCTGAATTTCTTTTTAAACACCCACTTGTAACCAATGGGCTTCCCACAGAAAAACTCACAAGATCCCAGGCATCACATCTATCTAAGGTAATATAAAGAAAGAGCTTCCCTAAAAGATCTAGGTTCACCATCAATACAAATAAAGCAAATACATAATAGAAATCTAGTGGGCTATACCTGTTAACTAGGTTTTGTTGTCTTGTGGATCTTCTCAACGATGGAGTAAAGGGTTCTACGTGTTCCTGTGCATCTCCAACCTTCTCAAAACTCTCACCTGAATCCTCTTCTTCCTCTCCATCCCCAAATTCATCATTATGTTTGTCAACATTTGCATATTTCTTCTTCTCAATCTTAATCTCAAAATGAACTATTTTTGTTCCTTATTTTTCCTTTGGTTGGCTTGGATCAAAAAATACTCTAACTTCCTTTAAAACTATTAAGTATGAAAAAGGTGAATGATGACCACTAGAATGTACGCTAGATCAAATCCTTTTCCATATAACATTCAAGGACAAGACCGAGTCAAACAACTACCAAATGGAGGACTTAGCTACAAATCTTGTACTCAATTGTGCTATAGAGAAATCAGATTTAATTCAATCTTTCTATCAAATCCTAGGTTAACAATGCATGAAACCCTAGTTCTATAATGATCAACTTATAACAAAAAAATACAATAGCAATCTAGAAATCAGTAGCACAAAGGTGATCAGGAAGATGATAGAACCTGACTCTCGAAAGCAGAGGTGGCGAAGGACTAATTCAGGACCACCCAAGTCCTAACTAAAAGATTCTACCTGAGGTCTGAACTGGAAAGATGTTGTAGATGATGCCCTGATACTAGATCTGAAGTCAGAAAGGGTAGGAAGACTAGGGTGCCACCACCCAAGTCTTGGATGGAGGAATATTATGTAACTATTGTTAGATCCTGAAACCCTAATCTTCACTTAGTTTTCCTATATCTTCACTTTCTCCAAATCTTGCTCCTGTAACCTGCACATAAGATGACAAGAGAGGGTTTGGGAGTTATGGTGTTTAGAAACTTGCCTCAATCAAATCCCGGGATAGCATTCAAGCTTCCCAACACTGTTGATTGATAGAGATTGCATGCCCTCATGGGGTAGAGGCTAAAAACAATGACAATAATGATGAATCAAATGACGATAAGAAAAAATGATATCACATATGTGATGATCCCTTAGAATGATGAATATCTTTCAACTCCTAAGGTGGATAGATGATAGCTTCATGCCTGCAACAAACATACAATAACAACACACAAATCTTCTCTAGAATCATAATGAATGTTCTTTCTTATTTTCCTTTAATATCTCAAATTAGTTATATCCATCAAAGTTACAAATGAACTCATAAACACACATATATATGCTTTCCCGCTCATAAATTAAACCAAAAGAGCCAACAAGGAGAAACCTTTTGAAAGTTCCCAGGCTGACCAATATTTAATTTTTCCCTAACCAATCAGAAGGGACTTGGTCAGTGGCACCCAAGTCTTTTAGCTCCTTTTGGGTTTGAATTAGATAAGTGAAGGGGTCGTTATTCCAATTTTACATTGGTGTCAAGCAATTTTGCATCGGGATGAACATTTTCAATGTATAATGTAAGAAATGGGACCTAGGAGCTAAACAGGGAGGTAAAAAGATAAGTGGACACTTTTTACTCCATCACATTTAGCTCCCACTTTAATGTGTGTATGATCTTACAATCAATACATGCATTAAAGTACGGTTGAAAACACATCAAGCATGTTAGACACTAGAGAGAAGACACACCCTAAGTTTGGAAGACCATCTCTAGCCCCCAAGCTTAGGCAAATATAAGAAAATGCTTGACAATCACATAGAACACAAAGAAGACAGTGAAGAAACATGCAATGCACAAAGAAGACATGAACGCAATCACGTAATACACAAGGTATACATGGAGAGAAGACATGATTTAACAATTATACTATACTAACGGGCGATGGGGGAGCTCATCGCTACATGCCACCATCAAAGCACATAAGACACAATGTGGGGGGAGCTCATCGCTATGCACCTCCATAAAACACGCAAGACACACAGCGTCAGGGGCTTATCGCTACGCACCTCCAAAAAACACACAAAACACATGAAAAATACACGGAATACATGAGCATCATAGAGTGTGTCATCAACCCATTATACATCTTATACAAAGAAGACATGAGCGACGGGGAGGAGCTCATCGCTATGCTCTGCCATCTAAGACACATGAAACACACCTGACGGTTGAGCTACACTACCACAACTACCAAAAATATGCTTAAGGGTGAATAGCTCAAGATCCAACCCCGCCTCCCGCAGGAGGAATTTTTCAAAAGGATGTGCAACCTACTCAAGGGAATACATCATCTCACCTTCCACAAAAGGGCTTTTTCAAAAAGGGTGTGCAACCACTCAAGGGAAGACACAACTGCCTTCCATGAAAGGGCTTTCAGAAACATAAATCCCACTTGCATCATGGAGATGCCTTATAGTGAAAAGGAAGCATGTGCACAAAGTATACAGCCCCACCTGCATCATGGAGATGCCTTACAGTGAAAAGGAAGCATGTACGCAAAGTATACAACCTCACCTACATCGCAGAGATGCCTTACTATGAAAAGAAAGTATACGCAAACACACAAACAAATTATAAAACCCCACCTGCCTCGCAGAGATGCCTTACGGTGAAAAGGTAGTAGACGCACATTTTATCACAATATCTAAGATAGCCAAGCATTTACCACAATATATGCCCCCACCTTAAAGTGGTTGCTCCTACTTGCCAGTAGCAATCATGTTTAAGGTAAGGTTTAAAACATGCGAGGGAACAAGAGCTTTTGCAAAGCCCATGCCCCAAAGTGACATGTGCTTACAATCACTGATTTGTTCCCAACAACCATAATAGAAACACATCAATATCATTTTCTAACAACCATTGATCAATAATACGCATGTACAAAAGATAATCAAAACAAGAATTTTGTTATAAAATCTTGAGCTAAGAAAACAACTACATCATTCCATGAAACTGATACAGAAAAATATCGTTCGAACAACCCAAGACTATACTTACAGGTTCGGAACTGAGTATAGCCATGAGGTTAGACATTAGGTATCTTAGAACTGGGTGTAGCTACAAGGTGAAACAAAAGCAATTCAAAGTGCATAGAAGTAGATTTAAAATATTGCAAAGGTTTGTTACAACAATTTCTCAATATGATTCATGATCATATCACAACACAAAGTGATTCTACTAGTCAAATGTTAGTAACAAATTACCCCCATCTTTATATATGGAATGGGTCCATTTTTATTTTCTTGTTTAGGGACACACGATCCTTATCAAAAGTATATATTTGTTGTTGTCATCCGTCGACTAGTAGAGCCACGAGTACAACGGAAGAATGGATCACAAAAAATGACAGAGGAGACAAAAGTGACTTAAGGTCACAACATGGGAAGATGCCCCCAAGACAACCTCAACAACGTTATACCCCTAAGGCACCACACACAATAATTGCAATAAGAGAAGTATAGAAGAATATAGGAACAAATAGGAGGAATGTCACAACAGAGGCGATATCCTTGTATCCTTGGCCTTACAAGAGTATCAAGGGTCATTCAAGGAGACCTAAACAAACACTTAACACTACACGAGAGAACATAACACAACACACACACACACACACACACATATCTATGAGGAGGTAAAACTTGCGAGCATCTTGGAGGGGTGCTCCATCAAGTGTGGTGGAATAGATGAGAATTTGTACTTGTTTGATTTTCACAACAATCGTGCGGTGCTTGATAAATAATTTTTTGTATGTTTGAAATTTTCGGATGCTTGCGAGGAGGTGAATCATTACCTTTTTCAGCAAATTTTGATGACTCGTGTCTTTCTCTTTTTATTTCTTTTTCTTTTGTATTCTTCTTTACTTGGTGAATGAGCTTTTCACGATGAAATAGGATACAATTCATCATTATAACCTTCTTTTCCTTGTTGTGATTATATGTGGTATGTTTCATTTGTGTATCTTGTGCATTTTGGTTATCTTCCGATCCTTGAAAGGATAAAGGAGGAGGAACCTCAGCATAGATACCTTTTTCTCATGGACAAGGTGAAGCTTTGCATTCAAGCCGATCTTCTTTTTCCACTTTTTCTAGTTCTATCAGTCCAACGATTTCATCATATTCGAGAAATTCAACTTCAGGCTCCATTTCAATTTGTTGTTCTACCATGTTGTTGATGTTATGCTTAGGAAAAGGATTAGTAAAAAAATTTAAATTTTGAATTGGAGGAGCAATTGACTTATTTCCATTGTCATTCATTCAAGTCACTTGTATTATGTTAGAATCAATGAGGTCTTGAATTTCATGTTTAAGACACATATATCTTTCAGTATCATGTCTTGTTGAGCGGTGATACTGACAAAAGGCATTAGCATCAAATGAAGGTCCTTTCATCTTGCTACTGTCTATTGGATGAGTAGGAGGAAGCTTCAAAAGATTGTTGGTTACTTCTTGAATCATTATTGAATGAAGAGAATCTGATAATGGAGTAAATAGTCTTTGTTGCTGCACGAATTTGAATGGGATTCGATTTGAAATAGCTGCCACTTGTGATTGAAAGTTGTTTGATTGTTTCCCATTGATCTTTATGAAAATCTTGTTATGCTTCTTGAATGATTGTTGAGATGTTCTATCTTTAAATTGACCAACAAAAGTTGATGAGTTATGATTCTCATACCGACTAGCTGAAAGTTGGTAATCATGAAGAGCTGTACATAGATGTTGAAAAGAACTATACTTCATCAACAATATCTTATCATGTATGTTTGGTTGTAGATTCGTAATGAATATTTTTTGAACATCCTCATCTGTAATTAGATATTGTATTTGTGCAAAGAGAGCTTGATACCGACTAATCAATTATGTTAATTCTATTTCAGACCTTGTTTACAATGGACCAACTCAATCAATGAGATAGGAGGTCCAATGTTTACTTGAAAATGTTGCAAGAATTGATCAACTAGTTGTGAGAAAGAATGTATTGAATTAGGAGGTAGAGAGAAAAACCATTCCAAAGTTGTACCTTTGAGAGATCATGGAAGCAGTTTTCACTTTGGTGAACATAACTCACTCAAATCTTCATACCAGAGGCTCAAACTTGGAACATAGCATCTTCAGACAAACCTATAACTAACTTCCAATCCACAGACAAGGATATTTGATCTATAGGAAATGCGGAGCAATCTGTTTGATTGTTCTTCTGTAGACAAAGATATTCTACAACATATTGTTTCTACCAGAGGAGTAAATTTTCTCAATATCAGGCTTTCCAACACTTACATAGGCATCTAACTCATTACAAGAAATCATCAAGACAATAGCATAAGTAGCACCAATGAAAACACTAATATGTTGACATCAATGACAACACCATTTAGGCACATACTTGCAACAATCTCCCCCTTTGTCATTGATGGCAACATATGATGTGAAAATTTGTAAAGACCATCAAGACAAGATTCTCCCCCTTTCTCCTTACACATCTCCACTCTTTCTTTTCTAAGTTTTTCACATGATTTCTCTCCCCCTTTGACATCAATGGCAAAGGACACATACTTGCATTATGTTGTTCTGATCCAACTAAACTTTCTTTATCAGGAACTCATCTAGCTACTCCCCCTGAGAGGTAGCTCTCAAAACATCAATCTAGATCAAAGAATGAGACTTTGGGCACCACTGGACTGATGCATTCCCATGCATCTTAGTTTAGGGAAGGAGGGGTAATGAGCCCTAACTTTTCTCTGCAATACTCAAAAGTATCCTTAGGCAGAGGTTTGGTGAAAATATCTACAATTTGATCCTTTGTGGACACATATTCCAATTTTACTTCATTCTCTATCACCTTTTATCTTAGAAAGTGATACTTTATAGATATATGCTTTGTTCTTGAATGCATTACTGGATTCTTTGAAATATTTATAGCACTTGTATTGTCACAAAAGATTGCAACTGGATCTTCATACACAACTCTTATGTTCTTTAAAGTCTGCTTCATCCATAACACTTGAGTACAACATGTTGTTGCAATACACTCTACTTTTGCAATTGACAAAGAGATTGAATCTTGTTTCTTGTTTAGCCATGAAACCAATATGTTACCCAAAAAGAAAATGCCTCCACTTGTACTCTTTATGTCATCAACATCTATGGCTCAATCAGCATCTGTATAAGCACAGAGAGTGAAATCATTATTCTTTGGATACCATAAGCCATGATCCATTGTACCTTTTAAGTATCTCAAGATTCTCTTTACTACCATCACATGTGATTCTCTTGGATCTGCTTGAAATCTTGCAACAAGACAAACAACATGCATAATATCAGGTCTAGTTTGAGTTAGATAAAGCAAACCTCCAATCATGGATCTGTACTTTTTCTTATTAGTCTTGGGTGATTCATCAATTTTGCTCAACTTGCAGCCAGTCACCATGGGAGTACATACTGGTTTAGAGTCTTCCATCCCAAACGTATTCAATAACTCTTTCACATACTTAGACTGAGATATGAAGATTCATTTATTTGATTGATTGATTTGCAAACCTAGAAAGAAATTCATCTCACCAAACATAGACATCTCAAATTATTTTTGCATTTCACCAGCAAATTTCATACACATACCTTCATTGCCTCCAAAGGTGATATCATCAACAAAGACTTCAACAATCAAATTTTGATCACCATTAATCTTGAAATAGAGATTACTATCAATAGTACCTTTATTGAACCCTAACTGCAATGAGTACTTATCCAACCTTGTGTACCAGGCTCTAGGAGCTTGCTTGAGTCCATATAATACTTTCTTCAATTTGCATAGCATATCACCTTGCTCTTATAGTTGGAATCCTTCTGGTTGCTCAATGTAGACTTCCTCCTCCAACTCACCATTCAAAAATGCAGACTTCACATCCATCTGATACACTTTGAAATCTTTGTGAGCTACAAATGCCAGAAACATTCTGATTGCTTCAATCCGAGTTACTAGAGCAAAAGTCTCTTCAAAATCTATTCCTTCAATTTGAGAATATCCTTTGCACACAAGCCTTGTTTTATTCCTTACAACTTCTCTATTTTCATTCAGCTTATTCCTGAAAACCCATTTGGTTCCAATGACATTTTTGTCAGCAGGTCTAGGAACTAATTCCCAAGTTTCATTCTTCTCTATCTGCATTAGTTCTTCCTTCATTGCCTTTACCCAATTTTCATCATTGCATGCTTCATTCACTATTTTTGGTTCAACTGTAGAGAGCAAATAGTAATTCACTTGTTCTTCTGCAGCTCTTTTCCTTGTCAGTACTCCTTTGTTTTGTCTCCAATAATTTGATCTTTAGAGTGATTAATTCTTACATACCTGGGGGTCTTGGCGGCACTTTTCGGAGCCTTTTCTTCATCTTAACTATCTTCTTGTTCAACTTTTTCTTCATATGTTATAGCAGTAGGTTCATCTAATTCATAGCCACTCTGATTTGATGTTCTTCCTTTGTCTTCATCCACCTTCACATTTGCACTCTCAACAATCTTTTTCAGCCTTTTGTTGTAGCACCGGTAGGCCTTACTCTTGGTAGAGTATCCAAGGAAGATTCCTTCATCACATCTTGCATCAAATTTCCCTAGATCTTCATCTCTTTTGATATAGCATTTGCTTCCAAAGACTTTAAAATATTTTACTGTAGGAGTTCTTCCATACCACAATTCATAGGGAGTTTTAATACCATTTCCTTCCACTTGAACTTTGTTTTGAATGTAGACAGCAGTATGTATAGCTTCTTTCCATAAAACCTCCCATAGACCTCCTTCCTTCATCATTGTTCTAGCAGCCTCTTGAACTATCTTGTTCTTTCTTTCCACAACTTCATTCTACTGAGGAGTCCTAGGTGCAAACAACTGTCTCTTTATTCCTTGCTCTTCACAAAAAATGTTGAATTCATTTGATGTGAACTCACCTCCTCTATCAGACCTCAAGCATTTGATTTTCAGCTCAATTTCATTCTCAACCATTGCCTTAAAGGATTTGAACTTCTCTAGGGCTTCAGATTTGTCTCTTAGAAAAGTAACCCAAAGTCATTCTAGAATAATCATCAATAAGCAACCTGAAGTACATGTCACCTTGTAGACTTCTTATCCTTGTAGGACCACATAGATCTGTATGTACTAGATCCAGCAAACTGGAAGAAAATTACTCTTTGCTCTTGAAACTTGTTCTTGTTTGCTTCCCCAACTGACATTCCTGACAAATGGTATTGGTGGGTTTCACAAGTTTTGGTAAATCTCTCACAATCTTACCTAAACTTATCTTTACCATATTATCAAAGTTTATATGACACATCTTTCTATGCCATAACCAAATTTCATCTACTTGGGCTAATAAACAGTAATCATTAGTTCCTCTTAATTGATAAATTTTACCTCTAGTCTTCTTACCAGTAGCAATCACAGTTCCAGAGCTTTCCATGATCTTCCACCCATTGTCTTTGAATCTCATATCATAATCTTTGTCACACATCTGACCAACACTCAAGAGATTATGCTTCAAACCCTTCACATATAGGACATTATCAGTATTATGCTTTCCATCAAATGAAATAGATCCTTTTCCACAAATATTACCAGCTACATTGTCTCCAAACCTAACTAGTCCTCCATCATATTTTTCCAAACTTACAAACTTACTTTTGTCACCAGTCATGTGATGTGAGCATCCACTATCAATAATCCATCCATCCTTATCTTTCTCAACCTGAACAGCCAAAGCACTTTCTTCAACTATTTTTTTCTTCCTTCACACAGCTAGCAGAATTAGTAGACACAGATTCTTCTTTAATAGCAATAAACAAGCATTCATTTGCACTAGTACTAGCATCATCAGATTCATCATCAGTCACACCTTCATTATCAAAATCTCTAACATAGTAGCATTTCTTTGGAGCTCTAGGCCTATTCTCAAATCTTTTTCTATTCCTTTCAATTCTTTTAGGACATCTGGAAGCATAATGACCTACTTTACCACATGAAAAACATTTGAAAGGTAATTTTCCTTTGAACTTACTGGAACCTCTTTGCAATCTATCAATAAAGTTAGTTTCAATTTCATCAAAGTCGTCATCAAGCTCCACCTTATATTTCTCAGCTCTGGAGATCTTTTCTGAAGTATTGGCTTTAAAAGTTGTCTCAACTTTCGGCAGAGCATCACCAAACTCTCTCATTTCAAAGGTTGTAAGATTTCCAAGCAATTGATCTCTGTCGATAGTTTTTACAATCATGACTTCTTCAATTGCAGCTACCTTGTGACTATAGGACTTTTGTAGTGATCTAAGAATTTTCATCACAATATCCTTATCACCAATAGTTCCTCCCATACCTTTTATTCCATTGATAAGTTCATCAACCCTTTGCATAAAGGCTATTATGTTTTCATCTTCATTCATTTTTAAACACTCATATTTCACTTTCAGACCCTATATCTTGCTTCTTTTACAGAATCATCTCCTTCATATAGTTTTTTCAATTTTTCCCAAACTTCATTTACAGTTTCAAGATCAATGACTTTTATCAACTCAGTGTCACTTAAGGCACTTAACAGGGCATCTCTAGCTTTTATATTCAACTCATATTCTTTGATTTCATCTTCAGTTGTCAAACCATTTGAAGGCATGGTATATTTTGACTATGCATCTTTCCACACTTTATAACCAAGACAAAGGAGATGGCTTTTCATTCGTACCTTCTAAAGAGCATAATTTGTCCCATCAAATTGTGGAGCTTCCTTTATAAAAGACATCCTGGATTGTCCTCAAGTTGTTCGGCTTTCTTTCGAGGAACCTATTATGGTACCAATTATTGAAATGCACCAGACAACTGAAAGGGGGGGTGAATCAATTGTCACAAAAACTTAACTTCATTTAAATATCAAACCATCAACTACTTAATTATTGATCATCAAATTTAACCATGAAAGTATGAAACCATAGACTTAATCACAATCACACATTTAACATAGGAGACACCAGATTTTTATGTGAAAAACCCTATAAGGGAAAAACCACGATGGGTGTTAGCCCACAGAAAAATATGTTATACCAATATCAAAAAACAAAGGCTCACTGCCTATGGGGCTCACTGCCAAGGGGTGGCTCACTGCCAAAGATTTTTGAACTGATTTGATAGCATCTACTCTATGCTTGAGTTTAGTTCCATTGAAGTGCAATATTCTTCCTCTGCTCTACTCTTCTTACTCTTCACACTTATTTCCACATTTTCACACTCACACTATTTTTGGCAATTACATTACAAGTATTTATACAAGTCATCAACCTTGGAATGTACATCAAGGTCGGCAATACATTCATCAACTGTTGGAACAATCTCTAAGGTCAGCATTACAAAAACATACATAGAAATAGGTCTAGACCTAATACAGAAATTAGCTAAGGGAAAGATGTAAAGATGTATGTTGATCATGCCACACCTTAGCTGGGACTCAAACGCAATCCTTTGTTGGGAATTAAGATGTCTCAACCTTGGTAATTCCTTGCATTTATTTATTGTATTGTATTTATTTATTGCCTATTATGTAATTAGGATGCAAATCCTATTTTGTCATCTTGTGGGAGTTGGCACGGTGATGTGTCATCCGACGTGGAAGGTGACCACATGTAATTTTGCCCTCACATGAGGAGATAGGTGTCCCACTTAGTGGTAGAGATATTTTTCCATGTGTCCGCACTTTGAATAGTGTGTAAGTGAATCTTGACTGAAACGGTTATGACAAATTCCTATGATAGAATCTATGACGTGTAAGAGTCATAAATAGAAGATACTATGACAAGTAAAGACATGTGTCACAAGGCATCTCAGAAGAAGGCATATTTGGGCATCCCAAGGAGGGTTATGACATATTGTAAGAGAATATGCTACTTTTAGTCAATGTATGACAGATTCTCTTACAACTGTAAGATATGATAGTTATGACAGATTCTATGACAGTCGTACGAGTCGTAAGAGCATCTGTCATTGCCCAACTTGGGAATAGGCGGCCTCTTTTGCATGGGGTGATATGACAAGTGTCATGACCATGCTACAGTGTTGGACAAGTGTCCCCAAGCATGGGTTTTGGGCCATGAGGCCAAGTTGGATGCCCATTCCAAGAAAGGTCCATTTTTGCCTTGTAAACTTCTATTTAAGTAGGTACTTTGAGAGGAGATGTATTATGTGATTGAGAGGTACTGTTATGCTGTCAGATTGTCTCCAAATACGAATGTCGAAGGCTCCTATAAAGACTTGCATTGCAAGTGTGTTGTAAACCTTGTTGTTTAGATAATACATTGTGCAGGTTTTGGAGTGTAGAGTTTTTCACCCAAGAGGGTTTTCCCCACGTTATATCTTGTCTCTCTTCTTTTGTCTTACATTCTTATGTTGTGTATTGCTGCAATATCTTTGTTGTTGGGTTAATAACACTATAATTGTAAAGGTTAAAAATAATTTGCACTCATCTCTCATCATTAGATTAGTGTAGGAAGTGATTTCCACACACCTAGCTTTCTTTCAGCCAGTATCAAAGCTTGATCACCTTTGGTCCTAGTTGTTGGGTAGGGGTTTTTTGAGTTGATCTTAAATTAAGTGGGAGTTTGTACAGAGTATTCTATAATCTTATTGTAGGAAAGAGATGGCAGGCACATCCAGAAGATTAGAGGTGGAGAAATTCAATGGCACAAATTTTGAGTTATGGAAACTTAAGATGGAAGACATGCTTGTTGATCGAGACCTATAGGAAACCGTATCCAGTGTAAAACCAACCGCAATGGCACAAGCTGATTGGGATCACAAAGATCGAAAGGATAAGGGTCTCATAAGACTCAGTCTAGCAGATTCTATCCTGTTAAATATCCATGAGGAGAAGACCATGAAAGACCTTTGGAAGAATCTGGGAGATGTTTATCAGGCCAAATCCTTGGTGAACAAGTTTTTTCTTAGAAAGAAGTTGTATTCTCTAAGGATGGAGGATGGAGGATCTATTGTAGCTCACCTGAATGCTTTCAACATGTTAGTTGCACAGTTGACATCCATTGGTGTGAAGATGGAGGAGGAGGATCGTTATATGACCTTGCTTTATTCTTTGCCAGACTCGTGGGATCATCTTATTATGGCTATTGGGAGCACCACATCCACTTTCAAAATGGATGAAGTGGTATATTCGTTGTTATTTGAAGAAATGCAGAGAAAGTCTTCTGAAGCAGCCAAAGAGGCTCTTGCGGTTCGTGGAAGACCCAAAGAGAAAGGGAAAAAGGACAAGAAAGCTGAGAAGGGTAGATCCAAATCTCCTATAAAGTCCAAGGCTCTCTATTGGAACTGTGGAAAAATTGGGCATTTCCGAAAGGAATACAAAGAGGAAAAGAAAAAGAAGAAGAAGAATGTCCCAGAATCAAATTTTGACAAGTCACAAGATGATGGTGATGCCTTCATCGCAGCCCTGGCCACCCATGCATCTGATGATGTGTGGTTGATTGATTTTGGTGCATCATTCCACATGACCGTGCATCGAAGCTGGTTCACAAAGTATGAAAAGTTCAATGGTGGAAGAGTGTACTTAGGTGACGATTCTCATCAGAAGATTGTTGGTCATGGAAGAGTCTCAATCTAATTTCCTGATGGATGAGTGAAGGGGATCACTAGGGTTATGCACATCCAAGGCTTGGCACGGAACCTACTTTTTGTAAGTATGTTGAATGATGCAGGTGTGCAGGTTGTCTTTTCGAAGGATGGTTGCAAGATGACTAGAAGATCTATGGTGCTTGCAAAGGGTACTCAGAGAGGTACTATGTTTCATTTGGAGGCATACACTTCACAATGCAAGAGTTCTTCTGACTCGAAGAAAAGAGCTACAATCACTTCATCCCCACCATCTAAACCAGCAGTGAAGAAATCTGTTGTAACAAATTCTTATGGTAGTGCATCTTGGGTACCCAAGGGTGCTTATGCTTTAGAAGTTAAGCTTCCTTCTAAAATGATAATGTTATGGCATATGAGATTTGGCCACATTGGTGAAAAGGGTCTTAGAACCCTAAAAAATAAAAACATCGTTGATGGGTTAAATGATTGTAATCTCAAGTTTGACTTTTGCGAACATTGTATATATGGAAAGCAAAACTATGTTCAATTTTACTCTAGTTCTTACAAGTCTTCTGGTGTGTTGGACCTTATTCATTCTGATGTGTTTGGTCCTATTAGTGTTCCTTCAATTTCTAAATCTGTATATTTTGTATCTTTCATAGATGATTACAGTAGAAGGACATGGATTTATTTTCTCAGAAGCAAGACTAGAGTCTTTAGTTCGTTCAAAGAGTTTAAAGCTTTTGTTGAGAATCAGACTAGTAAAAAGATTAAGTGTTTGAGGACTGATAACGATGGAAAGTTTTGTTCAGTAGAGTTTGATAAGTTCTGTAAAGAGAAAGGGATTGAGAGACATATGACAACTCCATACACCCCACAGCAAAATGGAGTTGTAGAGAGGATGTACAGGACACTGATGGAGAGGGCTAGGAGTATGCTTAGTGGAGCAAGCCTCGAACAAAAGTTTGTTAGAAATATCTAGACAACTAAGAGAGGGGGGGTGAATCAGTTGTCCCACAATATTAAACTTTTTTGCTTTTAATCTTATTTAACAAATTCCAATTAGATAAACATTAAAACATGAATCAATAATACAAGAGCATAAATAAATTGAGCACACATTACACTAGAATTTTTTACGTGGAAACCTGGTTAAGGGAAAACCATGGTGGGGGTTAACCCACAAGATTCATACCCTATTAAAAGTACTTAGAAAAGGGGCACATGCCTTCGAGCTCACTGCCCAAAGCTCACTGCTCAAGAGAGGCTCATTGCCTACATAATTTATGTTTAATACAGAAAGAATGAACTGTGAAATAGCATCTTCTTTATGCCTGGTTCAGTTCCTTTGAAGGCTTACAAAAATTTCTGCTCTGCTCCAAACACTTAGCTCTTCATCTAAACATCTCCTATTCTTCTACTTCTTTTCTTTTCTCTACCTTTCATCCTTTCTTTGGATTTTATTGTTTTCACACAAGGATAATTTTCCACAACTCATCAACAAGTATTTATACACTTCATCAACCTTGGAATGAACATCAAGGTCAGCACTACAAACATCTGACTTAATGTGAATCACTAAGTTGTTGTCCAAACATAACTGGGACTAAAATCTTCCTTGATCAACACACCACGCTTCATAGAATCGCTCTTAGATCATCCACAACACGCTTGAATCATCCAGTCGGCCAAGACTGGGAAGAACAACAACACCAAAAAGGAAATCTTCTTTGACAAGCTCAAACTTCAATGCAGACCTCCACCATAGCAGTCACACAATCCAAAGACCTCCACAAGCACATCGAATTCAACAAAAACATCCGCACTCTCCAAATCATCATAATCACTTGCATCTTCCTCCAAAACCTCAAGAACATTGTCTGTCGATACCGTCACATTAGAAAGATTGCTTGCAGACCTCCAAACCACAAACCACTTGAATGGATGATACACACTAACTTCCCAAATATGCCTTTAGATCCGTAGATCATCATTGGACATATTTGGAACAATCTGGACCTCTTTCCTGTCACTCTGTCTCTTTTGAACACTGCAAAACTAGTTCCACTCAGATGGTCATAGCTTCTTCAAATCTTCATGCAAACCCTTCAAAACTTATCTGGAGCTTCTTCAGACAATCCTCTACTCAACCATATGGTCCGCATACATTGATCCTCATTAATTTTCTCAATATCCTCACAAATCTAGTCTTCTATATAGGTAACAAAATAGGATACAGTTGACACCAATGGACACAAGGATATGTTGACATCAATGACAACACTGATTAGGCACATATTTACAACAAAGTTTTGGGTTGAAGCTATAGCCACTACTTGCTACCTGGTAAATAGGTCTCCTACATCAGATCTTGTTGGTAAGACACCTATGGAGGTGTGGTCTAGTAAGAAGCCTTCAGTTAGACATCTTCATGTTTTTGGTTGTGAGGCATATGCACATGTACCTAGGGAGAAAAGGTCTAAATTGGAGAACAAGACTGTTAAGTGTATTTTCATTGGCTATGGTGTTGGTGTGAAAGAATACAAGCTTTGGGATCCTATGGCTGAAAAAGTGTTGTATAGTAGAAGTGTTATTTTCAAAGAGCGAACACCTTCTCCCGTTGTTCTATAGCCAGAAGAAATAGAAAAGAAAGAGGATGTGGTTCAGTTTCCTTCTACCCCTGAGAAGACTGAACCAACAGACCCTGTGAGACCTGATGATGAGGAGAGATCTAGCATCTCTGAAAGTTTAGAAAAAGAAGAAGAACCTCAACCTCAGCGATTGAGGAGGTCTACACGAACAAGAAAGCAACCTAATAGGTTTGGTTATTCATTGCTTGATTCTAGTTATGCTTTTGCCTTGCTTACTAACACTGATGAGCCTAGAACTGTGACAGAGGCTATGGGCATGAAAGTTGAAGGTTCCTGGAAGGAGGCCATGGAAGATGAGATGGCTTCTTTGAAAAAGAACAAAACATGGGACTTGGTGCCTTTGCCTGAAGGATGGAAACCTGTTGGATGAAAATGGGTGTTCAAGAAGAAATTCGGTGCAGATGGCAGTGTTGAAAAGTACAAGGCCAGACTGGTTGCGAAGGGGTACTCACAAGTGGAGGGAATTGATTATGGTGAAATTTTCTCTCCCATTGCAAAGCTGACATCTATTCGGTTCCTGTTATCTCTTGCAGCAGCTTATGACTTAGAGGTGGAGCAGATAGATGTGAAAACAGCATTCCTTCATGGTGATTTGGAGGAAGAGATTTACATGTCACAGCCAGAGCATTACATAGAGAAAGGTAAAGAAAATTTGGTTTGCAAGTTGAAAAAGTCTTTGTATGGTTTGAAGCAATCTCCTAGGATGTGGTACTTGAAGTTTGATGCCTTTGTGTTGTCGGTTGGATTTCTGAGATCAAAATCAGATCATTGTATGTATTATAAATTTGACAATGATTGTATTCTCATTATTGCACTGTATGTTGATGATATGCTATTAATTGGGAATGGTAAGAATATGATTTCTGATTTGAAGTCTCAGTTGTCAGCATAGTTTGAGATGAAAAATCTAGGGGCAGCCAGGTACATTCTAGGAATGGAAATCAAAAGACACAGAACCAACAGAAAACTTTGGTTAAGCCAGAGTAAGTATGTGAAGACCGTGTTGGATAGGTTCAGCATGGCAGATTGTAGACCATTATGTGTTCCTGTTTCTTTGGGGACAAAGTTGTCTATCAATGATTGTCCAAAATCTCCTAGTGAGGTGGAGGACATGAGCAGAGTACCTTATGCTAGTGTTGTTGGTAGTTTGATGTATGCTATGGTCTGCACAAGACCAGACATTGCCTAAGTAGTGGGAGTCCTTAGTCGATTTATGGCTAATCCTAGATGAGTACATTGGGATGCAGTAAAGCAAGTGTTTAGATATTTGAGGGGTACTTCCGAGTATTCCATATGTTATCATGGTAATCCTACAGGACCTCCGCATTCAGTTTGTATTTATGGATTCATGGATTCTGATTGGGCAGGTGACATTGACAGCAGGAGATTCACCGGTGCTTATGTCTTTACTATGTTCGGTGGTGCAATTAGTTGGATGAGTAAGCGGAAACCTATGGTAGCTTTGTCCATGATAGAAGCTAAGTTTATGGCAGCAACTCATGCTTGTAAAGAAGTCATTTGGCTTAAGAGATTGTGTTCAGATATTGGTGTTGATGCAGAACAGATTACGATTTGTTGTGATAGTTAGAGTGTGATTTGCCTAGCAAAGAATCCAACTTTCCATGCCAGAACAAAGCATATTGATGTACAGTTTCATTTCGTATGAGACATGGTAGAGGATGGGAAGGTGAATTTAGAGAAGATAGACACTTTGAAGAATGTTACAGATGCATTGACAAAATCAATGGGCACAGAGAAGTTCAGATGGTGTTCGGAGTCTATGGGCCTCTCAGCCTATAGCAGTTATATCCTGGTATTTCTATTGGCTCTTACAAGGTGTTCAACAAGTGGGAGAATGTTGGGAATTAAGATGTCTCAACCTTGGTAATTCCTTGCATTTATTTATTGTATTGTATTTATTTATTGCCTATTATGTAATTAGGATGCAAATCCTATTTTGTCATCTTGTGGGAGTTGGCACAGTGATGTGTCATCCTACGTGGAAGGTGACCACATGTAATTTTGTCTTCACATGACGAGATAGGCGTCCCACTTAGTGGTAGAGGTATTTTTCCATGTGTTGGCACTTTGAATAGTGTGTAAGTGAATCTTGACCGAAACGGTTATGACAGATTCCTATGACAAAATCTATGATGTGTAAGTGTCGTAAATAGAAAATACTATGATAGGTGAAGACATGTGTCACAAGGCATCTTGGAAGAAGGCATCTTTGGGAGCCCCAAGGAGGGTTATGACATGTTGTAAGAGAATATGTTATTTTTAGTCAGTGTATGATAGATTCTCATAGAGTTGTAAGATATGACAGTTATGACGGATTCTATGATAGACGTAAGAGCATCTATCATTGTCCAACTTGGGAATAGGCGACCTCTTTGGTATGGGGTGATATGACAAGTGTCATGACCATGCTGCAGTGTTGGACAAGTGTCCCTAGGTGTGGGTTTTGGACCATGAAGCCAAGTTGGATGCCCATTCCAAGAAATGTTCATTTTTGCCTTATAAACTTCTATTTAAGCAGGTGCTTTGAGAGGAGATGTATTATGTGATTGACAGGTACTGTTATGCTACCGGATTGTCTCCAAATACAAGTGTCGAAGACTCCTGTAAAGACTTGCATTGCAAGTGTGTTGTAAACCTTGTTGTTTAGATAATACATTGTGCAAGTTTTGGAATGTGGGGTTTTTCACTCGAAAGGGTTTTCCCCACGTTATATCTTGTCTCTCTCTTCTTTGGTCTTACACTCTTGTGTTGTGTATTGCTGCAATATCTCTGTTGTTGGGTTAATAACATTGTAATTGTAAAGGTTAAAAATAATTTGCACTCATCTCTCCTCATTAGATTAGTGTAGGAAGCAATTTCTGCACACATAGCTTCATTTCATCCTTCACGCCATGACACACTTCTACAATCTTCAAGACAACTCCGCAAATAGTGAAATCAACCAAGTTGGTTGAGACTGGTGAGAACACTAGGTCTACTAAGAACATTCTTCATTCACAATCCAATTTTCTCTTTGCGGACCAATCCAAGGGTAGAAACATGATCAGGAGACATCCACAAGCACATTGAGATCATCAAGAACAACCACACAACTTCTAACCAATTCGTCAAGAAGATTCTTCAAACCAGGGCACATAAACACCACTGCCAGCTACTGTCATAAGGAAAAGATCACTTGTCGAACACCAGATCACGAACCATTAGAGTCGAAGGCACATAACATCATCTTTGACTTAACTCTAGAACCATAGATAAAAATACTTCAATGGAGAGGAATGCGGAGCACAATACTTTCTCCCTGTCACCACCAAACATACAGAAAAAGCAGTTTTCACTCTAGTGGACATAACTCACTCAAATCTTCATACTAGAGGCTCAAACTTGGAATATAGCATCTTCAGACAAACCTTTAAATAACTTCCAATCCACAGACAAGGATATTTAATCTATAGGAAATGCAGAGCAATCTGTTTGATTGTTCTTTTGTAGACAGATATTTTGCAACATATTGTTTCTACCAAAGGAGCAAATTTTCTCAATATCAGGCTTTCCAACACTTGCATAGGCATCTAACTCATTACAAGCAATCATCAAGACAAGAGCATAGTTGGCACCAATGACAACACTGATATGTTGACATCAATGACAACATCGGTTAGGCACATAGTTGCAACAAATATTAGCAATTTAAATATTATTATAGTGTAATACTAGTATAAAATAAATATAATTGCAATTATAAAAGTAACTTCATATAAATAAAGTAAAGATACCAAAAAAAAGGCAATGATAATATCAAATCTGAAGAAAGACTAATATCATAAAAGATAAGCAATTAATATCTTCTTAAGAGCAGCGATATTATTAGAAAAGAACAGCGATTTATATCAAGGTATGCCTTATATCAAGTGCAGCGGTTCTTAGTAAAAAGGGCAGTGATTAGTCTTAACAAAAAGGCATATCCTTTTAAAAAGGTATGTCTATTGGATCTTGGAGATATATATTGGCTTTTGGGGATTGGAAATAGGGAATCATATCTGATTTTTATGGCAATAAAATATATATATCTTCTAAATAAAAAGAAGAATGATTGTATTTCTGAGTTAAAAACATATATATTGTTGATATACATATATATTCTAAGTATAAGATCTGCACTTGAAGTATATAGAGAGGAGGCATCAAAGGAGGAAATAAAGAAATAGATCAGTCAACCAAACATAATTTTTGTTTGCATAAATTATTTGTGATTGTAGAATTGTGAATTCATATATTTGTGGTAGAGGAATATAATTTTTATGCTTATTATTATCATATATTATTATTGTTGATGTGCTTTGATTACTTCATTCTGCACACACCTTCACCATGATGGAGAAGGGAGAATTGCAAAGGGAAATGGTGAGAGGGCTCTCTTCTAGGTACGCCACCTGGGGGGGACAAGATGAGCCCACATGGGCCAGAGGCGTATTGCCTTCAGTAGTAAGGATATTGTCTCTGGGCCTAGAGAGTGGCTACAAAGACACCTTTGTAACTTCTCTCTTATATCATAGTGCAACAATACAAGGAGATGAGAATTGCAAAGGGGAACAGTGAGAGGTCTCTCTTCTAAGTACGCCACGCAGGGGAGGACAAGATGAGCCCACATGGGCCAGAGGGGTACTGCCTCTGGGCTTAGGGAGTGGCTACCACGACACCTTTGTAACCTCACTCCCCTGTCATGTTGTAACAACACATGGAGATCAATCATGAGGAAACGGAAAGATAGCAGGATGAGGGGATAATGGAATTCATATGAATGGCATGCGCCATGAGTCTGGAGTGACCTCATATGAATGGCATGCGCCACATGAGGTTGAGGTGATCTCTTATGAATGGCATGAGCCACGTTAGATCAAGGGCACCTTATATGAATGGCATGCACCACATAAAGACAAAGACTCCCCATCGAGTCACTCTCTTCAATGCTTCCCCATGGTTGATCATCCCAAGGTAATATTTATTAATTTGTTATGGACTTACTAATGTTTAAGATTTCTAACTTGTTGCAGGGATTAAATCAGGCCAAGGTACTTTCTAAATCTATTGTTGCTTGGAAAATTGATAGTTCAGAATAAAATAATATGATTCTTATTAAGGACATTACATAAACTAGGATTTATCTTGCTTACAGCATTTGATTGGTAAGTTGTAACCCTAACTTGTGATTTAGGGCAAGATTTATGGAAGTCCCAAAAGGGGACATTACAAGTGGTATCAGAGATTTGATCCTACCAGCCTGGGGATCAAAGATAGATAAGATTCTGAAAATTTAGAATTTGAGAATAATAAATTACTAAGGTTCTTTGATGAGAGTTAATTTATAGCAAGGAATTAGAAAACATAAACAAGCATTAACAAAAGGAAATCAGCGTAAGAAGTGTGGTCATTATAAGGACTATAGGAGGCATGGGGTTGACTATTGGAAGAAATAAATTATTGTAGGAATGCACTAAGGTAAAAGACATAGAAGTTACATGAAGTAAATTAGCATGGAAGAAGTGGAGATGAATATAATATACAAAGAAATACAATCATATGAAACATAAGTAACACAAGAAATCAGCATACAAGGAAAATTAGAAATAAAACCATAAGGAAATGGAGCATGTAGATCTATAACAGAAAATTCGGATTCAATTACTAAAATCAAATTCAGATTCTTGATTGCATTCTTCATCAACTATATTTCCTTCAATTCCAATACACTTGTTGATTTGTTTCATCTCCAACAACATAGATCTTCTCTCTTCTAATAATATTATTGGTCATTGATTGTCTCCACGCTATCTTATCATCATTTATTATACACCTCTACAACTTGTGAAATAATCAAAGTCTTACTTGAATTTGCCTTCTCTACAACATCATTAAATTCATCTCTCTAAAGTTTCAAGCTATCTTTATCATATTATTTTTATCAATACTGCTTCATTCATCTTGTGCAATCTTGAAATCTTAATACTCTCAAAATCTTCTTTAACTTCACCTATAACACTTGTATTACCTCAATCACATTGCTATTCAAAATCAAATAAAGGTTTACCAAGTCTTCTTTGATCACAAACTTTCTCTCCATGTCATCATATAATCAATTACTCCTTACGAATACGACTTGTCTCAACTTTGAGGTCAATAACATATTAAAAAGTAAAACTACAAGATAACAAGTGCAAGACCAAATCTCATGGTCAAAGATCAGGATGTCTTTTGGGTTCTTCGCTCTAAGAACGAGAGAAAACTTGTCTTAAGTTACGACATCACTAGTTACCAAC
The DNA here is from genome assembly GCA_027924645.1 of Cunninghamia lanceolata. Lineage (NCBI taxonomy): Eukaryota > Viridiplantae > Streptophyta > Pinopsida > Cupressales > Cupressaceae > Cunninghamia > Cunninghamia lanceolata. Next base: position 1,599,140 of record BSBN01001232.1, read on the forward strand.
TCTTGTTGTTGAGAGATATTGGGAAATACAAGTACATGAACCAAAAGAATGGGACGACAAATTGCCCTCATACTTTAGAGAATGTTAATGTTGGTAGTGGATTGAGACAAAAATACTAACAACAATTTTTCGAAGAGATCGATTTAGGATCCTGATGGTTTTAGAAGCATCCTAGTTGTGATTGCTTGAGGACAAGCAATCTTGGGCAAGGTAGACTGTGATATCCCGATGTTAAGGCATTATTTAAATTAAAGATTTAAACGTCATGATAAATTGCTTTATTGACATGTGGTTTTTATCACATTCCCTCCATAATCAAATTGAATAAATGTGTATGTATTAAATAAACATATATTATTAATATATATCATTTAATAAATAATATTAAATAATATTATTATATAAATCTTTCAATATAATTAAAATATAATATATTTTTTTTAATTGACAAAGAATATATTATTATATTTATAAATAAAAATATTAATATTAATATTAATATTAGCAATTTAAATATTATTATAATGTAATACTAGTATAAAAATAAATATAATTGCAGTTATAAAAGTAACTTCATATAAATAAAGTAAAGATACAAAAAAAAGGCAGTGGTAATATCAAATCTGAAGAAAGACTAATATCATAAAAGGTAAACGATTAATATCTTCTTAAGAGCAGCGATAGTATTAGAAAAGAATAGCGATTTATATCAAGGTATGCCTTATATCAAGTGCAGCGGTCCTTAGTAAAAAGGTCAGCGATTAGTCTTAATAAAAAGACATATCCTTTTAAAAAGGCATGTCTATTGGATCTTGGAGATATATATTTGCTTTTGGGGATTGGCAATAGGGAATCATATCTAATTTTTATGGCAATAAAATATATATGTTGAGTAAAAAGAAGAATGATTATATTTCTGAGTTAAAAACATATGTATTGTTGATATACATATATATTCTAAGTATAAGATCTACACTTGAAGGATATAGAGAGGAGGCATCAGAAGAGGAAATAAAGAAACAGATCAACCAACCAAACATAATTTCCATTTGCATAAATTATTTGTGATTGCAAAATTGTGAATTCATATATTTGTGGTAGAGGAATATAATGTTTATGCTTGTTATTATCATATATTATTATTGTTGATGTGATTTGATTACTTTATTCTGCACACACCTTCACCATGATGGAGAAGGAAGAATTGCAAAGGGGAACGACGAGAGGGCTCTCTTCTAGGTATGCCACCTAGGGGGGACAAGGTGAGCGCACATGGGCCAGAGAGGTACTGCCTTTAGCAATAAGGATATTGCCTCTGGGCCTAGAGAATGGCTACTAGGACACCTTCGTAACTTCACTCTCCTATGGAGAGGAGACTAAGGAGGAAGGAGATGACCAGAGGTATGATATTGATGTACTTAGGGGTCAGGTGGAAGATCTGGAGCAGAAGGTTGCTTCTATGGGAGATTTCATAAGCAGCATGCTCTGTCACACGGCGATGCTCAACCTGACTCTGCTGCAGGAACAGGGGACTCGAGCTAATGACATGGAGAAATTTAAGAAACATGATGAAATTGTTGAATTTCTGGCTAAAGGCTGGGAGAATGTATCTCCCTAGTCTTGTTTCTCTCTATTTTTATGTTGTCTATCTACTACTACTTACTATCTGTTGGTAATAGGTTCTATTTGCTATTAATGTTGTAGGTGGTTTGGGTGTCTTGTTTTGTTCTTGAGCCTCTGCTGTCTCTTTTTGTTCTGTTGTTGTAAGGGTTCAGCCCCTGGTTTTTGCCAACTTATATAATCAAAAACTTCACTCTCCTATCATGGTGCAACAATACAGGAAGGTGAGAATTGCAAAGGGGAACGGCAAGAGGACTCTCTTCTAAGTACGCCACCCAAGGGAGGACAAGATGAGCCCACATGGGCCAGAGGGGTACTGCCTTTAGCAGTAAGGATACTGCCTCTGGGCTTAGAGAGTGGCTACCACGACACCTTCATAACCTCACTCCCTTATCATGTTGTAACAATACATGGAGATCAATCGTAAGGAAATGGAAAGATGGCAAGCTGAGGGGATAACGAACTTCATATGAATGGCATGCAACACATGAGTCTAGGGTGACCTCAAATGAATGGCATGTGCCACATGAGGCCGAGGCGATCTCTTATGAATGGCATGTGCCACATTAGATCAAGGGGACATTATATGAATGGCATGCGCCACATAAGGAAAAGGACTCCCCATCGAGTCACTCTCTTCCATGCTTCCCCATGGTTGATCATCCCAAGGTAAGATTTATTAATTTGTTATGGACTTACTGACATTTAAGATCTTTAACTTATTGCAGAGATTAAATCAGGCCAAGGTACTTTCTAAATCCATTGTTGCTTGGAAAATTGATAGTTTAGAATAAAAATGGTATGATTCTTATTAAGTACATTACATAAACCAGGATTTATCTTGCTTACAGCATTTGATTGATAAGTTGTAACCCTAACTTGTGATTTAGGGCAAGATTTAGGGAAGTCCCAAAAGGGGACATTACATCTCTTTCCTCATAAGAAGAAAAAGTCGCTATGACGAACCCCCTTGCATTGGGATAAAGCTCAATCTATCCAACAATAAGACGTTTCCAGGATTCCATGACCCAGCAATACAAATTGGGGAAAGAGGGCCATAAACCATTGAACCTGCAGATCACTCCACGCTTCATATAAAAACCCTCATTTTCTCAGACCTCGGGGCCACACATCACCACAGGAGATGAACAAGCATAAGGCATAGGCCTAACCCTAGCCTGAGAAGGGCATGCATGAGCTCTAGAGCCATTAATAGCATCAAAAAAGAGATTTCTAAGGGTGGCTAGAGGTGTTGGGCACAACACCACAAACCCCCTGACATGGATGTTTAAAACTTTCTCAAGCAACGTCTTCACAAGATTGATCGGTATAGAGACTGTTGGAACCCCAATCTCCCATGGAGAAGTGCAAGGATTTATATTTAAAAGACAAGTGATTTAATGTGAGGGGTTGCGATTCATGAGGAGTTGTCTCTTTTGAAAGAGATGTATCTCTTTATCAAGTTATGAAGATATATATAATTGTTTTTGTGATTGGCATTAGAAGATGTGAAAAGTGTGGAAAGAAAAGAGTATATCTAGTAAAACTTTCATATCTGCATATGAAGAATTAAAACAGAACCATAAAACAATAAGAGGCAAATTTGTAAGAAGATTGATGGCAGATTTGTAAAGAATTGATGGTAGATTTATAGAAGAAATTTAAGGTAGAATTGTAGAGAAGAATACTTACATATTAAAGTGTATTTGTTCATCATCCATTGAAGAGAAAAGTAATAAGAAGATAGTGATCCAGATTCATAGAAGGTTTGAGCCTTAACAAGAGATTGGAGTCTCTTACTGGGTTGGTGCTTAGTTGCGAATTAGTGCTCACAAAATCTACAAGTGAGGATTGGTGTCTCCAGTGGATTGGTTATCACAAATCATATAAGAGGGGATTGGTATCTCTTGTACGTTGGAGTCTAGTAAGATTGTAAAATAGATTTATATATAAGCAATATTTTGTCCTGGTTTTCTCTCGTAAGGGTTTCCACGTAAATCTTGTGTTCTTCTTGTGGTGCATCTCTGATAGACCTTGTGTGATTGATATTGTTGTGGTTGTTAAGATTTGAAAATTAAAAGTTTATATTATACTGATTCACCCCCCCCCTCTTAGTATAATTGGGTATTCTTCAATTGGTATCAGAGCGGGTTCCTTTGGGGAGAACTTAATTGCTTGAAGGTTAATCTTAAAAGCACACATCACCGGACAGGAGGGATATGGTTTTTCTTCAAACAAAGCACCATTATTTGATGGATCCAACTATGCTTTTTGGAGATTAAGAATGGAGACTTATTTGAATGCTCTAGGATTTGACATATGGCAATCCGTTTAGAATGGCTATACAGCTCCAGCAACTCCACCGACAGATAAGGATGGAAAGAAGGCTAGTGAAAATAATGCCAAAGCCAAAAATGCTATTTTATGTGGTTTGACGTAATCAGAGTTAGTAAAGATAATGCATTGCAAAATTGTTAAAGAAATATGGGATAAATTGAAAAGTATCTATGAAGGAGACAATAAAGTAAAAATGGCAAAGCTTCAAACTCATACAAAGTAAATTCAAAAGTCTTAAAATGAAGGACGAAGAAGACATAGCTACCTATTTCCATCATATCGATGAGATTGTTAATACCATTTGAGTTCTTGGAGAAGAAGTTAAAGAATCAAGCATCGTACAAAACATATTAAGATATTTACCACTAAGATTTGATGCAAAAGTGTCATCAATTGAAGAAATGAGGGTTTTGGCAAAATTAACAAAGGATGAGTAGCATGGAATACTCACCGCTTATGAAATGAGGACTAAAGAGAAATCTTCCAAAAAGGAAGTAGCCTTCAAAGAATCCAAAAAGGGAAAAAATAAAGAACCAAAACCAAGTGATAGTTCTAAAAATGATACGAAGAAAGAGGAAGCCAATCTAGGAAGGAAGTTGAAGAAAGGAACTGGAAAGTACAAAGGTAAACTACCTCTCAAATGTTTCAATTGTGGAAAAGTAGGTCATTTTGCTTCTCAATGTCCATATAGTGATGAGGAAGAAGAATATAATGTGAAGAAGAATAGCATGTCTTTTAAAAAGGATCACAAACAAGGAAAGTTGGACAAAAAGAAAAAAGAATTTAAAAATAAGAAAAGTTTCTACTCTAAGGAAGGTAACTACTCATATGAAGAGAGTTACCCTCACAGTGATCAACAAGAGTTTTTATTTATGGCAATAGAGATCAAGGATGAGGAGAAAGAAGAAAAGGAGATAAAAGACATTGATGTAAATGTTCAAAAAGAAGATGATTAAGAAGGAATGGTTGATCTAGAAGCATAACTGATTTCCACCCTAAGGGATATCAAGAAATCTAGGAAAGAGAATTGGATCCTAAAAGAGCAATTTCAAGATGATAGTGAATTCAAAGAAAAATTATCACATAATCTTGAAGAATCGAAGAGGATGATCTTAGATCTGAAAGTCCAAATAGAAGAAGCAAAAAGAATTGAGGGGGAGGTAATAAAGCAACTAAAGGAAAGGGAAGAAAATTGTGAGAAGCTTGAATCCAAAATTATTTCTTTAAGAAAGAAGTTTGAAAAAACAAGTGCCCAATTAAACCGAAGTTTGAAAAATGAGAAGAGTACCAAAATGTTGGATGGCATTATCAACTCTCAAAGGCAAGTCTTTGACAAAAGTGGTCTTGACTATGAAAAGGGTCAAAGCTCAAAGACACCAAAATCATCAAATGAAGAAAAATCAAAGGATTATGCCGATGTTCTTAAAAGTCCAATCAAAAGTGAAATAAACAAAAAGGAGATTCAAAAGTCAAGCACACTTGCACAAACTAAGAACAACATGCTCAGAAGGGCCTTTCCTCTGAGCCAAGCTCACATAACCAAGTTCTATCCTTAATCTTTGGTTATTGTTTTATGTGCAATCAATTTGCACATAAAGCAATAGATTGCAAAATGCATGCAAGAAATAACTTTGGTTATGAAGTAATGAATTATGGGGCATTTGCAAGAATGAATGTTGATCATAAGAGTACAAGAAATTATACATGAGAAATAAGACATGGAACAAAAACAAGGGTTCTTATGGGTTTGAAAATAGAAACTACAACTCCTTTGTTTCCTTAATGGATTTTTATACTATAAGTTACAACTGCAATAATTTTGGGCGTACAACAAAGTTTTGTAGGAGTGTTTTTCAAGAACCTCCCAAATAGAATAAGAAAGAAGAGACAGTGAATAAAAATAGAGAAGAAAATTCAAAAATTTGGAGAAAGAAGAAGGAATAAGAAAAATCCATGCTAGTCCAAACCGCTCTACACGCTCAAAATCAAGGAGACCAGTGGTACATTGATAGTGGATGTTCTAGTCACATGACAAGTGACGAATAAATTTATCACCTTAAAAAAGGTGAATGGTGGAATAGAAAAGTTTGGTGATAATGCAAGAGCAAAGATATCTAGAAAAGGCATCCTTAGCTTAGACAATGGCAAGACAAAAACTGAGAATGTTCTATATGTTGAAGGGTTGAAACACAATCTTCTAAGTGTGAACCAAATATGTGATCAAGGGCACACTCTCACATTAATGCAGAAGGGTGCGAAATTAAGAAAGCAGGGAAACTAATTGTTGATGCTAGTAGATCTATTAGCAATCTTTATGTACTTAGTGAGATAAAAGGTGAAAAATGTTGCATAAGTCAAGAAGATGAAAGTTGGTTGTGGCATAGAAGGATGGGTCACATAAACTTTGACAATCTTCCCAGAATTGGTCGCAAGGAGGCAGTGAGAGACATGCCTAAAATATCAAAGCCATCAAATGTCACTTGCAAGCAATGTAAGCAAGGGAAGCAGACTAGGGTAACCTTTAAAACAAAGGAATTCTCTACATTGAAACCTTTGGAGCTTATACAAATGGATCTTTGTGGACCAACAAGAACAAAAGGTATGCATGGTGAAAGATAATTTATGTTGTTGATTGATGTTTACTCTAGAATGACCTAAGTTACCTTTCTAAAAGAAAAATCAGAAGCATTTGACAAATTTAAGGCATTCAAAGCCTTAGTGGACAATGAAACGGGTCAAAAAATCAAGTGCCTTAGAACAAATCGAGGAGAAGAATTCACTTCGAATGAATTTTAAAAGTTTTGTGAAAACCATGGAATAAGGAGACAATATTCTACCGCAAGGGCTCCACAACAAAATGGGGTTGTGGAAAGGAACAACAAGACAGTCCAAGAAATGGCTAGGACCATGTTAAATGAGTCCAAGCTACTTGACTCGTTTTGGAGAGAAGCGGTTTATACAATTGTCTATATTCTAAATCGTGGACAAAAAAGGGTTAATAATGATAAAACACCATGAGTTGTGGAAAGGGAGGTCTACATCAGTGAAGTATTTCAGGGTATTCAGAAGCAGATTTTTTATAAGGAGAGAAGAAGAAGAGTTGGGAAAGTTTGATTCAAGGTGTGATGAAGGAATATTTCTTGGTTACTTCTCTAGGAGCAAAGCTTACAGATGTTATAATAAGAGGTTGCACAAGATTGTTGAAAGCACAAAAGTTAAAGTAGATGAAGATCATTATTACAAAGAAAAGGAACAAGAAGTTGAATGTCAAAATGAAGAAAGGTGCAAAGAAGAGGAAGGAGAAGAAGAAATTAAAGATGAGGTAGTTGAACAAAGAAATATAAAGACATCGGCACAAGTGTCATCTAAGACACCATCCAAATTTGTTCAAAGAAATCGTCCAGAGGATTTGATTATCAGTGACAAAGATGGTGAAATTCAGACAAGGAGATTAAATTTAGAGCGTGTAAATTTGTCTTTGCTATCAAAAATAGAACCCAAAAATTTTAAGGAAGCAAGTGAAGACAAACATTGGATACGTGCTATGGAAGAAGAATTTGATCAAATAGAAAAGAATGAAAATTGGGAACTTGTTCCAAGGCCTAAGGATAAAAATATAATTGGTACTAAATGGGTCTTCGGAAACAAACTCAATGAGGAAGAACAAGTGGTAAGAAACAAAGCAAGATTAGTATGCAAGGGATATGCTCAAGAGGAAGGAATTAACTTTGAAGAGACATTCTCTCATGTTGCACGGTTAGAAGCCATAAGGATGTTCTTGGCATTGGAATGTTTCAGAAAATTCAAAGTTTACCAGATGGATGTAAAATCAGCTTTTCTAAATGGAAATTTCGAAGAGGAGGTTTATGTAGAACAACCTGAAGGGTTCATTCTGACATAACATAAAGATTTTGTTTGTAGATTGAAAAAGGCACTTTATGGATTAAAGCAAGCTCCTAGAGCTTGGTACTTGAGGTTGGATAAGCATTTATAGCATAAAGGGTTCAAGAGAGGAATTGTTGATAGCAACCTTTACATAAAAACTATATGTGATGATCAATTGATAATTGTGGTATATGTTGATGATATTATATTTGGAGGAAGCAGTGACAATATGTGTCAAGGGTTCACCATGAACATGCAAAAAGAATTTGAAATGTCCATGCTTGGTGAGTTGTCTTTCTTCCTTGGGCTACAGATCTCTCAATCTGATAAAGGGATATTCATTTCACAAACCAAATATGTTAAGGAGATGTTGAAGAAGTTTAGAATGGAGGATTGCAATCCTATAAGTACACCCATGGTCACAAGGTGTAAATTAAGGATGATGAGTCACCATAGGCAAATCAAACTCTTTATAGGTCAATGATTGGAAGTTTCTTATATGTGATAGCTTCACGGCCTAACATTATGCAAGTTGTAGGCATGGTGGCAAGGTTTCAAGCAACACCTAAGGAAACTCATGTATAGGTTGTAAAGAGAATTTTCAAATATTTGAAAGGCATATTAGATTTCAATTTATGGTATCGAAAAGGTGAAGACTTCACCTTAACAACATATACGAATGCAGATTGGGCTGGAAGTGTTGATGATAGAAAAAGTACAAGCAAAGGGGCATTCTTTCTAGGAGATAGTCTTGTTTCATGGTTAAGTAAGAAACAAGCTTTAGTGTCCCTATCTACTGCAGAGGTGGAATACATTATAGTTGTATCATGTTGTACTCAGGTTCTCTGGATGAAACAAACTTTGAAAGACATGAAGATGGCATATGATCATCCTATCTCGATACTTTATGACAATATAAGTGCAATCAATATTTCAAAAAATCCAATTATGCACACAAAGACAAAGCACATTCCCATCAGGTATCACTTCTTATGGGAACAAGTGGCAGATCGACAAGTAAAGTTGGAGTATGTTACCACAAAAGAACAAATTGAAGTATTTTCACTAAGCCACTTCCAAAAGAGACATTTGAGTATTTAAGAAGAAAATTGGGAATCATACCACTCTCATCCAGTCACTAAGAAAAAGCATACATTCAAGGGGAACTACCCACAACATCATCTTGTAGCTCCATGGAAGAGAAAGTTCAGAGATAGATGGAAATCCCTTTAAGATTGATGTCAAAGGGGGAGAATGAGAGTAAGTGGGAACCTAAGATAAGGGGAGTAGTCCAGAAAAAGAGATTATCTTGTTGTATTCATAGCTTGGTTGCCATCAATGACAAAGGGGGAGATTGTTGGAATATGTTGTCATTGATGTCAAAGGCACCAAGCTATTAACAAAGTCATTGATGACAAAACAAATATAAGTTGCCCGTTATATATTCCCGTTCAAAAGATCGTGAAATTGGAGGTCGATTTGTGTTTGTTTAAATTAAATATTTAAATAAAATAAAGATAAGAAAATGGTGTCAAAAGGAGATTATATTTTTAAAATAAAGATTTAAATGTTTGGCCAACCTCTCAAAAGAAAAGAAATTTAGATATTACAAAAAGGTGGCCGACTCCCTAATATAGCCGACTCACCCAAGGTGAGCACTATAAGACAAAAGTCTTATAAACATAAGTTACTGCGATTTGAGGATAGCGATTAATATTTAAAAAGTTGAGCAACGATTAATATATTAAAGGCAGCAATTGATATTAATAAAGGGGTTCAATTTGTTATGGAATGAAGTGTAGTGATTTATATTTAAAAGACAAGTGATTTAATGTGAGGGGTTGTGATTCATGAGGAGTTGTCTCTTTTGAAAGAGATGTATTTCTTTATCAAGTTATGAAGATATATATATATTTATCTTTGTGTTTGGCATTAGAAGATGTGAAAATGTGGAAAGAAAAGAGTATATCTAGTAACACTTTCATATCTGCATATGAAGAATTAAAAGAGAACCATAAAAGAGTAAGAGGCAAATTTGTAAGAAGATTGATAGCAGATTTGTAAAAGAATTGATGGCAAATTTATAGAAGAAATTTATGTTAGAATTGTAAAGAAGAATACTTGCATATTAAAGTGTATTTATTCATCATCCATTGAAGAGAAGAGTAATAAGAAGATAGTGATCCAGATCCATTGAAGGTTGGAGACTTAACAAGAGATTGGAGTCTCTTACTGGGTTGGTGCTTAGTTGCGGATTGGTGCTCACGAAATCTACAAGTGGGGATTGGTGTCTCCAGTGGGTTGGTGCTCACAAATCATATAAGAGGGGATTGGTGTCCCCTATAGGTTGGACCCTACTAAGATTGTAAAAGAGATTTATATATAAGCAATATTTTGCCGTGGTTTTCTCCCATAAGGGTTTCCACGTAAATCTTGTGTTCTTCTTGTGGTGCATCATTGATAGACCTTGTGTGATTGATATTGTTGTGGTTGTTAAGATTTAAAAAGTAAAGTTTGTATTATATTGATTCACCCCCCCCCTCATTATAATTGGGTCTTCTTCAATTGGGATCAGAGCAGGTTCCATCGGGGAGAGCTTAACCGCTTAAAGGTTCATCTTAAAAGCACACATGGTCGGACAAGAGGGATATGGTTTTTATTCAAGCAAAGCACCACTGTTTGATGGATCCAACTATGCTTTTTGGAGATTAAGAATTGAGACTTATTTGAATGCTCTAGGATTTGACATATGGCAATCTGTTGAGAATGGCTATACAGCTCCAGCAACTCCACCGATGGATAAGGATGGAAAGAAGGCTAGTGAAAATAATGCGAAAGCCAAATATGCTATTTTATGTGGTTTGACAGAATCAGAGTTAGTAAAGATAATGCATTGCAAAACTGCTAAGGAAATATGGCTTAAATTGAAACATATCTATGAAGGAGACAATAAAGTAAAAATGGCAAAGCTTCAAACTCACAAAAGTAAACTCGAAAGTCTTAAAATGAAGGACGAAGAAGACATAGCTACCTATTTCCATTGTATCGATGAGATTGCCAATACCATCAGAGGTCTTGGAGAAGAAGTTAAAGAATCAAGCATCATACAAAACATATTAAGATCTTTACCACTAAGATTTGATTCAAAACTGTCAGCAATTGAAGAAATGAGAGATTTGGCAAAATTAACAAAGGATGAATTGCATGGAATACTCACTGCTTATGAAATGAGGACTAAAGAGAAATATTCCAAAAAGGAGGTAGCCTTCGAAGCATTCAAAAAGGGAAAAAATAAAGAACCAAAACCAAGTGATAGTTCTGAAAATGATATAGAGAAAGAGGAAGCAAATATAGTAAGGAAGTTGAAGAAAGGAACTAGAAATTACAAAGGTAAATTAACTCTCAAATGTTTCAATTTTGGAAAAGTAGGTCATTTTGCTTCTCAATGTCCATATAGTGATGAGGAAGAAGAATATAATGCGAAGAAGAATAGCATGTCTTTTAAAAAGGATTACAAACAAGGAAAGTTGGACAAAAAGAAGAAAAATTAAGAATTAGAAAAGTTTCTACTCTAAGGAAGGTAACTACTCGTCTAAAGAGAGTTACCCTCACAGTGATCAAGAAGAGTTTTTATTTATGGCAATAGAGATCAAGGATGAGGAGAAAGAAGAAAAGGAGATAAAATACATTGATGTAAATGTAGAAGAAGATGATGATGAAGGAGTGGTTGATCTGGAAGCATAACTTATTTCCACCCTAAGTGATATCAAGAAATTTAGGAAATAGAATTGGATCCTAAAAGACCAAATTCAAGATGATAGTGAATTCAAAGAAAAATTATCACATAATCTTGAAGAATCAGAGAGATGATCTTAGATTTGAAAGTCCAAATAGAAGAAGCAAAAAGAATTGAGGAGGTAAGAAAGCAACTAAAGGAAGGGGAAGAAAATTGTGAGAAGCTTGAATCCAAGATCGTTTCTTTAAGAAAGGAGTTTGAAAAAACAAGTACCCAATTAAACTGAAGTTTGAAAAATGAGAAGAGTACTGAAATGTTGGATGGCATTATCCACTCTCAAAGGCAAGCCTTTGAAAAAAGTGGTCTTGGCTATGAAAAGGGTCAAAGCTCAAAGACATCACAATCATCAAATGAAAAAAAATCAAAGGGTTATGCCGATGTTCTTAAAAGTTCAGTTAAAAGTAAAAAAAACAAAAAGGAGATTCAAAAGTCAAGCACACCTGCACACAAACTAAGAACAACATGTTCAAAAGGGCCTTTCCTCCAAGGCAAGCTCACATAACCAGGTTCTATCCTTCTTTCTTTGGTTACTATTTTATGTGCAATCAATTTGCGCATAAAGCAATAGATTGCAAAATGCATGCAAGAAATTACTTTGGTTATCAAGTAATGAATTATGGGGCATTTGTAAGAATAAATGTTCATCATAAGAGTACAAGAAATTATACCAGGAGCAAGAAGACATGGAACAAAAACAAGGATTCTTATGGGTTTGAATATAGAAACTACAACTCCTTTGCCCCCTTAATGGATTTTAATACTATACGTTACAAGTGCAATAATTTTGGGCATACAGCAAAGTTCTGTAGAGTGTTTTTGAAGAACCTCCCAAACAGAATAAGAAGGAAGAGACTGAATACATAGAGAAGAAAATTCAAAAATTTGGAGAGATAAGAAGGAAGAAGAAAAATCCATGCTAGTTTGAACCGCTCTGTACGCTCAAAATCAAGGAGACCAGTGGTACATTGATAGTGGATGTTCTAGTCACATGACATGTGACAAGAATAAATTATCACCTTGAAAGAGGTGAATGGTGGAATAGTAAAGTTTGGTGATAATGCAACAGCAAAGATATCTGGAAAAGGCATCCTTAGCTTAGACAATGGCAAGACAAAAAACGAGAATGTTCTATATGTTGAAGGGCTGAAACACAATCTTCTAAGTGTGAGCCAAATGTGTGATCAAGGCCACACTCTCACATTTAATGCAGAAGGGTGTGAAATGAGGAAAGTAGGGAAACTAATTGTTGACGCTAGTAGATCTACTACCAATCTTTATGTATTTAGTGAGATAAGAGGTGAAAATGTTGCATAAGTCAAGAAGATGAAAGTTGGTTGTGGCATAGAAGGATGGGTCACATAAACTTTGACAATCTTGTCAAAATTAGTCGCAAGGAGGCAGTGAGAGACATGCCTAAAATATCAAAGCCATCAAATGTCACTTAAAAGCAATGCTAGCAAGAGAAGCAGCCTAGGGTAACCTTCAAAACAAAGGAATTCTCTAGATTGAAACCTTTGGAGCTTATACATACGGATCTCTGTGGACCAACAAGAACGAAAGGTATGCATGGTGAAAGATACTTTATGTTGTTGATTGATGATTACTCTAGAATGACCTAGGTTACCTTTCTAAAAGAAAAATCAGAACCGTTTGACAAATTTAAGGAATTCAAAGCCTTAGTGGAGAATGAAACAGGTCAAAAGATCAAGTGCCTTACGAAAAATCGAGGAGGAGAATTCACTTCATATGAATTTGAAGAGTTTTGTGAAAACCATGGAATAAGAAGATAATATTCTACAGCAAGGACTCCATAGAAAAATGGGGTTATGGAAAGGAAGAACAGGATGGTCCAAGAAATGGCTAGGACCATGTTAAATGAGTCCAACCTACTTGACTCATTTTGGAGAGAAGCAGTTTATACAGCTGTCTATATCCTAAATCGTGGACAAATAAGGGTAAATAACGATAAAACACCATATGAGTTGTGGATAGTGAGGTATGCATCAGTGAAGTATTTCAAGGTATTCGGAAGTAGATGTTTTATAAGGAGAGAAGAAGAAGAGTTGGGAAAGTTTGATTCAAGGTGTGATGAAAGAATATTTCTTGGTTACTCCTCTAGGAGCAAATCTTATAGATGTTATAATAAGAGGTTGCACAAGTTTGTTGAAAGCGCAAATGTTAAAATAGATGAAGAAAATTATTACAAAGAAAAGGAACAAGAAGTTGAATGTCAAAATGAAGAAAGGTGCAAAGAAGAGGAAGGAGAAGAAGAAGAAATTAAAGATGGGGTAGTTGAACAAAGAAATATAAAGACATCGGCACAAGTGTCATCTAAGACACCATCCAAATTTGTTCAAAGAAATCATCTAGAGGATTTGATTATCGGTGACAATAATGGTGAAATTCAGACAAGGAGATTAAATTTAGAGCGTGTAAATTTGTCTTTGCTATCAAAAATAGAACCCAAAAATTTTAAGGAAGAAAATGAAGATAAACATTGGATAGGTGCTATGGAAGAAGAATTGGATCAAATAGAAAAGAATTAAACTTGGGAACTTGTTCCAAGGCCTAAGGATAAAAATGTAATTGGTACTAAATGGGTTTTCAAAAACAAACTCAATGAGGAAGGACAAGTGGTAAGAAACAAAGCAAGATTTGTATGCAAGGAATATGCTCAAGAGGAAGAAATTGACTTTGAAGAGACATCCACTCATGTTGCACGATTAGAAGCCATAAGGATGTTCTTAGCGTTGGCATGTTTCAGAAACTTCAAAGTTTGTCGGATGGATGTAAAATCAGCTTTTCTAAATGGAAATTTAGAAGAGGTGGTTTATATAGAACAACCTGAAGGGTTCATTCTGACAGAACATAAAGATTTTGTTTGCAGATTGAAAAAGGCACTTTATGGATTAAAGCAAGCTCCTACAGCTTGGTACTTGAGGTTGGATAAGCATTTACAATAGCAAGGGTTCAAGAGAGGAGTTGTTGATAGCAACCTTTACATCAAAACTATATGTGATGATCAGTTGATAATTGTGGTATATGTTGATGATATTATATTTGGAGGAAGTAGTGACAACACGTGTCAAGGGTTCGCCATGAACATGCAAAAAGAATTCGAAATGTCCATGCTTGGTGAGTTGTCTTTCTTCCTTGAGCTACAGATCTCTCAATCTGATAAAGGAATATTCATTTCACAAACCAAATATGTTAAGGAGATGTTGAAGAAGTTTAGAATGGAGGATTGCAATCATGCAAGTACACCCATGGTCACATGGTGTAAATTAAGTAAAGATGATAAGTCACCAAAGGCAAATCAAACTTTTATAGGTCAATGATTGGAAGTTTGCTATATGTGATAGCTTCACGGCCTAACATTATGCAAGTTGTAGGCATGGTGGCAAGTTGTAGGCATGGTGGCAAGGTTTCAAGCAGCACCTAAGGAAACTCATGTACAGGCTGTAAAGAAAATTTTCAAATATTTGAAAGGCACATTAGATTTCGGTTTATGGTATCCAAAAGGTGAAGAATTCACCTTAACAACATATACAGATGCAAATTGGGCTCGAAGTGTTGATGATAGAAAAAGTACAAGTGGAGGAGCATTCTTTCTAGGAGATAGTCTTGTTTCATGGTTAAGTAAGAACAAGCTTCAGTGTCCCTATCTACTGTAGAGGCGAAATACATTGCGGCAGTATCCTGTTGTACTCAAGTTCTCTGGATGAAACAAACTTTGAAAGACATGAAGATCTAGTATGATCATCCTATCTCAATACTTTTTGACAAGATAAGTGCAATCAATATTTTGAAAAATCCAGTTATGCACTCAAGGACAAAGCACATTCCCATCAGGTATCACTTCTTTCAGGAACAAGTGGCAGATCGACAAGTAAAGTTGGAGTATGTTACCACAAAAGAACAAATTGAAGTATTTTCACTAAGCCACTTCCAAAAGAGGCATTTGAGTATTTAAGAAGAAAATTGGGAATCATACCACTCTCATCCAATCACTAAGAAAAAGCATACATTTAGGGGGAGCTACTCACAACATCATCCTGTAGCTCCATGGAAGAGAAAGTTCAGAGATAGATGTAAGTCCTTTTGCCATTGATGTCAAAGGGGGAGAATGAGAGTAAGGGGGAGTCCGAGATAGGAGCAGTACAGACAGGGGGAGCAGTCCAAAAAGAGAGATTATCATGTTGTATTCATAGCTTGGTTGCCATCAATGACAAAGGGGGAGATTGTTGGAATATGTTGTCATTGCTGTCAAAGGCACCAAGTTGTTAACAAAGTCATTGACGACAAAACAAATATAAATTGCCCATTATATATTCTCGTTGGAAAGATCGTGAAATTGGAGGTCGATTTGTGTTTGTTTAAATTAAAGATTTAAACAAAATAAAGATAAGAAAATGGTGCCAAAAGAAGATTGGAAATTTAAATTAAAAGATTTAAATTCTCATAGTTTGGCCAACCTCTCAAAAGAAAAGAAATTTAGATATTACAAAAAGGTGGCCGACTCCCTAATAGCGCTGACTCACCCAAGGTGAGTGCTATAAGACAAAAGTCTTATAAACACAAGTTAGAGCAATTTGAGGACAGCGATTAATATTAAAAAAGTTGAGCAGTGATTGATATTAATAAAGGAGTTCAAATTGTTATGGAATGAAGTGCCAGGATTTATATTTAAAAGACAAGCGATTTAATGTGAGGGATGCAATTCATGAGGAGGTGTCTCTTTTGAAAGAGATGTATCTCTTTATTAAGGTATGAAGATATATATCTATTTTTGTGATTGGCATTAGAAGATGTTAAAAGTATGGAAATAAAAGAGTATATCTAGTAACACTTCCAGATCTGCATATGAATTAAAAGAGAACCATATAAGAGTCAGAGGCAGATTTGTAAGAAGATTGAAGGCAGATTTGTAAAGAATTGATGGCAGATTTATAGAAGAAATTTATGGCAGATTTATAGAAGAAATTTATGGCAGAATTGTAGAGAAGAATACTTGCATATTAAAGTGTATTAAGAAAAGTAATGGCAGAATTGTAGAGAAAAGTAATAAGAAGATTGGTACTGAGTTGGTGCTCACGAAATCTACAAGTGGGGATTGGTGTCTCCAGTGGGTTGGTGCTCACAAATCGTAAAAGAGGGGAGTGGTGTCCCCTGTAGGTTGGAGCGTACTAAGATTGTAAAAGAGATTTATATACAAGCAATATTTTGACGTGGTTTTCTCCCGTAAGGGTTTCCACATAAATCTTGTGTTGTTCTTGTGGTGCATCATTGCTAGAGCTTGTGTGATTGATATTGTTGTGGTTGTTAAGATTTGAAAAGTAAAAGTTTGTATTATACTGATTCACCCCTACCACCCCCCCCCGCCCCCCCCAAAGTATAATTGGGTGTTCTTCAATCAACACATGTAGGCAGCTCCAATTACTAAGCTTTCCTCTTTATCTTCTACAACAAGCAGCTAATAAGTGCTAGAATCCATATTCGAAGCTTATTTTGTAGGTTTCACTCCCATTAGTATTCTTCCAACCATCTCTCATTATCTTTCCTTCTCTCTTTTACCCCTTGGCCTTCATTCTTCCCAATTTTCCTTTCATTGAATCCCATATTTCCTTACTCCTTGTCCATACACTCTTCATCATCTCTAATTTCAAATTTATCCTTTAAAATATTTTCCTAAATTACTTTGAACTCCTCATTTCCTCTTAACATCCATACACACATGCACACCACATTGCATAATATAGCTCCCTAGGGTATTCTATTTATCACAAATTTGCATACATCACTTATGTTTACACACACTATCATTCTATTCTTGGTTAAGTTGAAGGTGAAAGAAACCAATTAGGGGACTAAGGCTTTTTCCTATATAGTCATACTCTTTCCCTTTGTCCTCTAGAGTGAAACTTGTATTGTAGAGAATTTATGGTAGATACAGAGAATCTAAAAGCACATTTAGGGCCAACAAATGTGAGGAAACATCTCCTGAGTGCTTCAAAGCTATATAACATTGAAGAACCTAGCATCAAACTACAAAGTGATCACAATAGGTCCCTATTACTCTACCTAGGTGTCTGAGTCTTCACAAGTGCCCTGGCCCTCCTCTTGCACCTAAGCCCTAAAAAGTAGTCATCTAAGAGTCCCCAATGCCTAGGACCAACTTGTAAAACATAATTGCATACCCTAATATGTAGTTTTACATGTTTTATGCCTACTTTAGTGTTTTGCCTAGTTTATCTATTTGGACCCCTTCCTGGCCTATTTTCCCTCTCCCCTTAGCTTGTCTCCCTTTCCATGTGTCTTGGCTCCTTCATAGGACCTATTCATTATCCCTATGTTCCCACTTCCCCTTTTCATGTGTCATCACTCCTTATAAGCTTCATTCACAATTAAGCTACCCATGTATGCATTTCCACAATGATTGCTCTAAAAACTAGTCGCTTATTTATCTTCTCTTAGAACTAACCCATTTTCACCTTGTTTTTTCCATAACTTTCACACCTAATACCCAATTAAGATGGCATTTGTTGTGTTAATCTCAGTGTGAACCCATTTATCTTCCCATACAAACTTATCATCTTTAGAATTTGGGTCACCTATGCCCCTACTCCTCATATGGGCACAATTGTCCCACCTTCTTTTGGTGCCAAAAATTAAATGTGGCCTTCTAATGGCTAACTGAGATCAATTCAAATGATTTCTACTCAAATAATGACATTTAGTCCTTGAAAATCTATAAATGGAGCCTTCCTACACTCATTAGGACATCCACACATCATATTGTTATGTCACTCATTGCGTTTTGGAGTTCTTTTGTGATTCTGGAGTGTTGGAGCCTTGAAGCAATTGTCCATCTTTGGAGCATCTTCATCAAGCTTTGGAGTCCATTGAAGCATCATTTTGAAGCCATAGAGTAGCTTGTGTGGTCCTATTCCTTCATCCCTCTTATTGTCATTCTTCCTCCCCTCATCCAATTTTCTTGTCAATTCCCACTATTATTCCCTAATTTGTCGCTTTCTCTTTCCCACTTCATCCCTTTTTAATCCCATACCAAACTTGTTGCCATGTAATCCCTTCTTGTCCATTTCCTTCTCCCCATCAGGTCCTAATTCTCTTTATTGCATCTCCTAATTGGTAAACACCCTAAGGGTTTGATTTTCATTTCAATTAACAAGTACATTTTCAGATTTGATTTCAGTTATTTATGCCATTATCAATATAATGTGGATCTATGTTTGAATTACCCACAAGGGGGCTGACCAAGGTGGCTTCCCCTTTGACCTAACCACCTTGCAGGGTCTCTATTAGGAATATTTGGCTTGCAGGTGATTTGCAAAACAATCAGAGTAGACTGAACAAATGGAACTGTGAACAGAAATTTATCAACAGAGAGAGACAGATTTTCAAAAAAATTGAAATCATTTGAAGGCAGGTCACTAGTGCCCCTACCCCTCATACCAATACATTTGTCCGCATAGAAAAATTAGTCATACAATCATTAAACTTTTTAGGGAGTTCTCTAACAACCTATCATACCTGTCCATCTTTTTACTTTCTGCTTTTCATCATACTTAGGGTTTCAAAATTCAAATTTTCTCTCTTTCTTACATGCATTTCCTTGTTATTTATAAAAGAGTTTTGCCTATCCTTTCATTATTTTTCTCTATTTTTGTCACTTGTAAGCACCCAAACTCAATGGATCTAATATTAGCAACCCTGTAGTTAACAGGCCTGAAGATTTCAGTTGATTCTAAGCAAGGTCACCATACCAACACCCCCTATCCCTCATACCAGCACATTTGCCTTAGGACGTCTATGCCCCCTTGAGCCATAGAGGTGTATTTGTCCTGGGAGACACATTTGACCTACTTCAAATTGACGCAACATTCTTGTAGCAGCTCTAGAACATCATTTCCAACATTAGGGATACTAACTATTTGGTTCCAATACATTACATTAGGCAGATGTTTCCTGATCATGATACTTCACAAAATGATAAGTCTGATTAAGAAACATAAAAAATGAGCAACATGCCATGTAGTTCATGTTGTTGCACATGTTTAGTGCAAGAGTATTTAAATAAAAAATCTCTCGCTGTATTTTAGAGCAGAAAAAATACATTGCAGAAACGACCAACCCAACTTTGATCTTATCAAACTTGGGTTCTTTAACATGAACGTCACTCCCCCTACCATACGGATATAATGTAAACCCAAGTCAAGCACATAATCTCCTTGATAAAAACCTCACATTTTGACTTAACAAATACTGATAAAAACCTCACATTTTGACTTGACAGATACTGATAAAAACTTTGCCCAGGTGTGATGAGGAGGAAAACTACTCTTTCACCAGATAAAGCCTGCCTGATGGGACAGAATTACCAAACCTCAAATCAAGAGAAGGTACAAATTTTCATAACCATATAAATTTATTGAAGCAATTTTTTTTAACCCCAGATCTATGTGGATTTCATGTGCAGTTTCTAGCATTTAATCACAGTGACATACAACCATTGAGAAGCATGGGACAATAAAATTTACTTTATAGAGCACAAAAAGTGTCAGACCACATTAAAAATAAAAGCTCACCTTTTAAATTTATTATAATCAAATATCTTTCTTGTGCAACTTTACAGGTGTACATGTATACTACATTTTCAAGTCAGTAAGTCCAACTTCTCTCACAAACTGAAGATAACCAGAAGCCTTGTAAGTTGTATGTAAGAATAAAATAGAAATATTATCGAGCAACTTTCAGAACCTGTCAAGTAAGAGATAACAAATTCCACAGTCTCTTAAAATTTGTATCAAAAAGAAAAACAGGCGAGCAGAAAAAGAACTTCCCAACTTGATGTCAACTATACTAGAGTGCATTAATTTCCATGAAAGAATGCAGACAAGCAGATAACAAGCTCCTGTTTAAAATGCATAAAATGAGAACCTTTGCACTTCTGTAATTACTAGTCTTCTTTAGCAGCAGAATAATCCTCAAGGCCTAGACTGTCAACAGACAAGGATGTGGATCCCAAAACCCCGTCTGAGCTAAGACTCAATCCAACCTGCAAGTTCAAGGCCCATTGATCAGCTGTACATGTTAGTTAAAAGAAATTAATTGCTGTATTCAAGGATATTGAGGAGAACTTTCAGATCATGATACAGATAGATTGCATTTCTAAAAATAAGACCATATTTGGGCAATGGTAAGAGAAAGGCCAAAAAGTAAGTAGAAAATGTATAGAAATCCCTAAATAGAGATCAAAAGAAGCAAACACTTAGTTTATGACAAACCATCACAAACCAGCATTCTCAATATGGTAATATAATCATTTTCATTTCTTTTTTTATGGATTATAATAGGGTTTAAACTTTACACAAGCTGGCAAAACCCTAGAACAAGCAATCAGAGTCTCTACTGCATACAAACTAAAACTATGGGTCCATACCTCTTGTTGGAACCGCAACATATCAGCACGAGCCATAGCTTCAGCTTGAGCTATTCTTTGTCTAAACGTTTGAGCCATCTCATCAGCCTGTGCCAAAATTAAGTTGATTACTAGAAATATGGAATGTGTATGACTTGATTTTCTTTAAAAATTTGGAAGGTAAATCAATAGTTAGGCACTTACCTTTTCATACACAAGCTTTGGGTTGCGAACCATATCACCAGGCGTGGGTTCCAATTTCTTTGTTGAGAGGGATACCCTGCCTCTTTCACGATCATGGCTGAGTACCATCACCTTCACCAAACCAAAAGTATAAAAATTATACTTGTCTCTTCTGAGTAAATCTGAATGCAAAAAGAAAGGCTTGGGAATCTTCCAAAATTCTGAGGGAAAGAGAAGCTACCTTGAGAGTGTCACCTGGCTGCAATACAATGCCAACATCTGCAACACGTTCATGGCTTATTTGACTTACATGCAAGAGGCCGTTAATGCCTCCAATATCTATAAAGGCACCATAAGGCTTTATAGTTTGCACTGTTCCAACAACAACAGAACCAATTCCCAATTGAGCCTGATTATCTGACACAGCTTTTCGATTACTCAATACAAGACGATATTGTTCCTCGTCTGCTTCCATGAATTTCAGAGGTATTTCCTTGCCAACTAGCTCTTCTGAACTTAACTTCTGCAAAGACATACAACTTCATCTTGTCATAGTCTAGTGTTGGCCCCAAGTATAACCTTTGATTCAATAACAAGGATGACAACTCACAGTCGAGACTTGAGAAAATGGGACAAACCCTCTGATGCCTTCTACAAGTACAACAAGTCCCCCTTTGTTAGAAGCTACCACCTGCAAGCAAAATTGTATATTAGATTGCAACGACTCTCCATAAACATTTAAAATGCATCTAAACTAGACTGCGGCAAGGGATTTGCAACATCAATTTTTAAAAAGAACCAATTAAGAATTTTGGACTAATTGCCACGAAAAGTTACAAAGTTATTATAACTAGCCACTAAATAATGCGAGACCCTGTTAACAACAGATTTTATTGAAATACCTGCTAAGATATCAGTATCTTACTTGCAGTAAAGGCAACATAATTCTCCCTATAATTAATTTACAATTTGTCTATTAATTTAGTTGTTTCTTTCATTAAGAGAAAATTCCGCAATAAAACAACAGTAGCAAAATCAGCCTTCGGATGGTGACGATGTTGCTCATCTCCCACCAAACAGTTTGTAACATGGCATAAATGTGAAATAGATAAACATCCACAATAGTCCAGTAAATGGAGTGTAAATGGAGGTTGGAAGCTAAATTTTGGCAGAGAAAGAAAATCTGCAGGCTGCAAATGAGAGATTTTCTATATAAAGTAGCATCAAAGTATTTTTTGGGTTTACTTCATGTCATTATCAAGGATGGAGCTACAGATTGATGAAATTTAGAAAAGCTTGCCTCCTCACCCATACTTCATCTCATTCAGGCCCACAAGGGGTGTAATTTTTTTTTTCGTTTCTTGGTAGCTAGAGGGTTGATGTAAAGTGAAATCGGTCTCTTCCTCTTAATAGAATTTTAAGCTGAAGTGCTTGTATCTTCAGATTTTTCCAAACTAACTTCCCACCTATTATATTCCAGAAAGGCTTTTTCATTATCAAGGATGGAGCTAGAGATTGATGAAATTTAGAAAAGCTTGCCTCCTCACCCATACTTCATCTCATTCAGGCCCACAAGGGGTGTAATTTTTTTTTTCGTTTCTTGGTAGCTAGAGGATTGATGTAAAGTGAAATCGGTCTCTTCCTCTTAATAGAATTTTAAGCTGAAGTGCTTGTATCTTCAGATTTTTCCAAACTAACTTCCCACCTATTATATTCCAGAAAGGCTTTTTCAACTCCTTTAAAGCATTGATCTTCTCCAGCATTTTCAGCTGGTTGTGCTGTTTCTAATATAACTTGCCTTGATGTTGCAGCTTCAGGTTCAGTAAATTGCCCTGAAACTGTTTTTAATCTTTTAGCATCTCTTTGTGAAGAAAAGAGCCTTGGTTTGTAAGAGCAACACTTTTGTGTTGTATTCAAAAATGACTGAGGAAGTTTGATATGTATCCCTTATCCTTCTGTAGATCCAAGGTTCAATGGGTAGAGGGGAACTTAAGGCAGTGACTGAGTAAAAGAAATATTCTCTTGAGAAAATGTCTCTGTTTCCATTGAGTTAGAAACGTGATGCATCTTGACTGGCTTTTTGCTGAGGTGTTACCATGACAATCTCTTTTTAAGGAGACAAGCCGGAGACTCTGTAGATTGATCTTGATGACACACATGCTTAATGAAATCAAGCATCTCAACCACACCTTGCAGATGTACCAGTTGGCCTCCAGACTGCAAATAAACAGCAACAAATCTTGAATTTTATTTTTGAATATCTATCACTGACAGAAAAACCAAATTTTCAAACTTGTGTGTTTCAAAGGAGGACAAGCTTCCCATGAAATATCTGGGTTTTTCTCTACATATTAAATGCAGGAGTCACTGTGGGTCTATACCCTCGGTAAAATGTAGTTTCAATTTTCAACTCTCACATTGGACTTTCACTTAACAGATGGCTCTCTTCAGCTGGTAGACTCCAATTCATCCAATCGGTTTTACAGGTGATTCCATTGAAATACCTGTATCAATTCTTCCATTTCCTCCATAGGAATTTTCTATGGAAAGACATTAACAAACATATCAAATTTTCCTTGATTGCTGGGAAAACTATTTACAGGCCAAAATTTGCTGGTGTATTGGGAATCAAAAACCTCACTTTTTTTAACCAGGCTCTTGCAGTCAAGGCGACTAGGATTTGCACAATAAGCCCAACTCCATCTAGACCAGCAGTGTCAAGGAAAATATGAATAGCAGAGGCCTGACTCACTGTAATGTCCCCTTTTGAGCCATTGTTGCAAAATGAACTAGATATTTGGAAAATTGGAAAATAACTATTTTTCCTTGGCAAAACGGAGTTGGATTATGACTTGGAGTAATTTTGTCATAATTATGGTGAAGTCAAAATTAATAAAATAATTTGCCTTGGCTTGGAGCGACCCACTTGGAGAGTGGAAAGTGGAAAAAAAATAAAGAAATAAAGAAAAAATAAAAAAAAAACAAATGACAAAATAAAAATAATATTTTATATGCCAAAAAGTGACTGCCCAATTTGAGATGAGGAAATAATAAAATATTAATATTTTAATCCTCTATTTTGGCCGCCCAAGTTGAGGATGGAAAAGAAAAAAAAGAAATAAAATAATATTTTATTGAGGAGGTGGACTTGAAATGAAAATAAAATATTATGAAGTTGGGCGCTCCACTTGGGCTTTATAAAAAGGGCTTTTGGAGATCATTATGGATTATTGTGAATTTGTCATTTGATTTGGAGATTTTCTCTTTGAACTGTAACTTTGTTTCAGCGATCTTCTAATGACGGAAACCCTTAGAAATTAGTGGTTTGGATGAAAACCCACTCCACTTTGTGAGGTGAATCCATCTGGGGTTTACCATTGGGCATATTTGCAGGTTTTTACAACATATTGGAGCTACAAAGATATATCATTTCTGCAGGTTTATGGCAGCTAGGGTTTGAAGGACAAATTGACATGATTTGAGTCAAAATGACAATTTGATATGATGGATATTCATGGGTAATCAATTGCAGGTTAATTGAGAAGGTTCTGGCATTGATATTGCATGATAATATGATGGAATCGTTGGGTTTTTTGAGGCAGATCTGAGTTTTCATAATGCTGGTCACTAGGGTTTTAAACTCCATTTGATATCATTGAAGACAACTAGCAGATCTGGGCACTTTCTTTGGCAGATCGTGGAGTTTTTGAAGGGATAATATCATTTTTCCTCATCGCCTAGAGTTTGGATTGATTAGAGGAGCTAGCGCTACCATTGGAGGGTTTGTTGTCAACAATCTTTGCAATCAGATTTTACATCAGACCTCTGCAGTCAGATTGGTGGATCAGTTATTTGATAGCAATTACATCATCTTTCGTCACCAATTATCATCCAAGTATTGGCGGCTACCCTTGGAGTTGATCACTTCACCATTGTAGGAGATTCGTGGCCTTTGAAGAGCTAATTTTCAGTCATTATCAGACCAGAACTTGTCATCAGATTTGTCCTACATCTGAAGAGTATTTTCAGCTCATATCATTGTATGATTGACACCATAGCATTCTAAGATCAATCGGGTAAGTTGTTGTAAAGAAATACCTTCCAAGTCTTCAATTTGAAATAAACTATTCTGCTGTCCCAATCTATATCAGAGATCTGATTTATATTTTCAGTCATCTATTTGTCATTATTTCATGCATCAAATGGTTCTATATTGATATCAGAACATGGCAAATGCATTCATTCATTGAAAACTCGTAAAACCCATTGAAAACAAACAAGAAACAAAATCAGAAAATTCAGAAAGTTGGATCAGATTAGGCAAGGGTTCTTACACTCACAATCCCCAATAAATTGGAAAGACTTCCCTGGCCTTCACACCTAACTTCCAAAGCAGGAATTCGATCAACTCTCTCAACCTCTAACTTCGAAAATAGGGAAAGCCACAGGCGTCCACTTTTGGGAAGACAAATGGAACGACTTCCCTCCTCTTCAAAAGTCTTATTTGTATAACCTTCAGTCCTCTCTGCAGGCATAAGACAAACACAGTAGCTCATTACTGCTGCTCCAACACACAGGGCTAATCATTGAATGCATTTCCCACCCATCTAGCCCACCAATCTCAAATTCTTCAATCGGATTTATCTCATCAATAAAAACTGCTGTCTGCTGTCTACAACTAGTGATGTGCCAATTTAGATGTGCATATTGATGTGATGGAGGTTAGTGGGTCCAATTTGGTTGTTGGCAAGAGAATCCAAGGCAGAATTGAGCACTCAACCCTTGGATTCTAAAACTCTCATGCTCCCCCTGCCCTCATCTCCTACCTACAACCCCCCTTACCTATCCTCGGCTCTCAACCTCCACAGACCATTTTACTGATCTAGAAGAATTCTCTCACAAGGAGGCAATGGCTTCCTCCAAAGATCTAGGTCCGGCCAACCACTTCCCCCTCGAAAACTTAAAAGCAAACTTAACCCATGACCACAATCAAAACTGTGAGGAGGATCTCAAATCCCTCCATCTCTCAGCATGCCATTCACTCAATACCAAAGTGCAGTTTACCATTTGCAAGAAAAAAAATGGCTGCATCACAAAAAGGATACACCCCCTAAGATTTCCTTCTTGATGGAGGAAATGGAACAAAGAATTTGGATGCCCAAGAAAAGAGCCCTGATGTGCAAATTCATGGGTGCCTTCCCCAGGCCAAAGACATCAAAGTACTAGATACAAGAAAACTGAAAACTGAATTCTTTGTTAGAGCTTATCTTGATGGCAAAAGGATACTTCCTGGCAATCTTTGCTTCAAAAGAGGAATAGGATCAGATTTTCCAAAGGGGATTTTAGTCTCTCAAAAAAATCAGGCTCATTCACGAGAGACATTGGGGCTCCAACTTTCAACCTCATTGAAGATATGCCCAGCAAGGTTCCCCTAAAGGTAAGACTTTCTCTTCTCCCAATGAATACTGGCAAGAATCCTCCCTAGAAAAAATAGGAAATACCATCTGTGAATATATTGTCTTATGAGTTAACTAGGCACCTAGGAATTCTCAACTATGCTCATATCTATGTTAATCTCAATTTGGACCAGCCTCTTCTTGATCAAATAATTCTAGATATAGAAGGAATTAAATGGAAGTAGCCACTCAACTAAAAAAATACTCCTTTCAGATGCAGGCTGTGCCATAAGCATGGCCACCTAAGTAAGGGTTTTCCCATCAAAGAAGCAAAATGCGACCTAGGAACACACTCCCATTGATCCTATAAAGACAAGCCTTGCTCCTCCATTAGGTACATGCCAAAAAATACACAATTTAAAACAAGAGGAAAACATCAGTCAATCCAGTAAATTTCAAAAAGCTTATAAAAGATGAGGTATGGAACAAGCTAAAACACAGATCCAGACCCCTCTTCAAAATCCCATTAAAGTGCTCATGGAACAAGATTCACAGTGGCCATGGCTAGAGAAGAATAATTCGTGATCTCCAAACTCGCCACTCTTTCCCATAGAGAGGAATTATTCATGAGACAAATATCCCATGCAAAAATGAATAAAAGCAAGGGATTCCAATACCACTTTTTTCCACAGTCAATTATAACAAAACTGCATATCAACTCACTCCCAATTTTCAAAGACCAAACAAGTACCCCTATTACCTTAATCAATGGCAAAATAGATCAGTAAACAAACTATTTCAAGTACATCCTCACCAACAAGAGGCCTATTACCAGTAGCTCCATAGAACAATCTCTAGTTTCCAAACTCACCGCTCTTTCCCTTAGAGAGGAATTATTCTAGAGATAGATCTTGTGAAAAATGAATAAAAGCAAGGGGATCCAATACTGCTTTCTTCCACAAGTCAGTTATGAACAAATAGCATATCAACTCACTCCCAATTTTCAAATACTAAACAAGTAACCCTATTATCCTATGTTATCCGGGGGTGCATCCCCACCGCATGACCAGTATCCCAAAGACAGCGGGACAGAAGGGGATATCCCTTGGCCATCCATTGTTTCAGAGGAAACCAAGGACACATTCCCAGGCTACCATCCATGGGATGGTTGAGGACATTTGAAATCCCTTGACTGTCCTAGGGATGGCCAGAAGTCCCCAACATCAAAATTGCATTAAAAAATAGTTCAATTTTTAAAAAAATATAAGGGCATGGGGGGCCCACAAGCCCTCCCACAAAACAATGAAAAAATGCTAGAGATAAAGATCCCATAAAAAATGAATAAAAGCAAGGGATTCCAATACCACTTTTTTCAACAAGTCAATTATAATCAAACTGCATATCAACCCACTCCCAAATTACAAAGACAAAATAGGTACCCCTATTACCTCAAATCAATAGCATTATATATCAATAAACAACCTATTTCAAGGACATTCTCACTAACAAGAGGCCTATCACCAGCAGCTCCAGAGAACAGTCATTGATCTCCAAAATCACCACTCTTTCCCGTAGAGAGGAATTTTTCTAGAGATCAATCATATGAAAAATGGATAAAAGTAAAGGAATCCAATATTGATTGCTCCGGCAACACATCTGCAGGAAAACTGAAAACCCCTTCTGCATTCTTTTGTCTAGTCTGAAAGATCACACTAAAAATTAAAAAAATTAAACATAAAAAGATCTTAAAAATTTACAAACAGGTATGGCACATTACAGTGGTATCAGAGCAGAAGATCTTGCCATCCTGTGAGGTTAAAATCAGACATGTAGAAGTGAGAATGAGACATGCGGCCTGGTGTAGATAGATATTATTTTAGACAGAGACAAGGAACACGAAATACACAGGGAGCACAGGTTCCGGAGTTAGTAGAACCAGAGAATCCAGTGCCACAAACAGATCCATTTGATACTAATACAAAGATTGTAGCTGCTGAGGAGCAACCATTAGTATTTTATAGTGAGGAAGATCTCGAAGTTCCACAGACAAATCCCTTTTCCGGTGTGCTTTCAGAACAGCTTGAAGAAATGGGAGACAGGGAAATCGGAGAACCTAGCACACAGGATATTCTAAATGATTTGGTGAGAGGACAGCAGCAGTTGATTGATACGCTGGACAGGTCACAGACAGGTCTTACATAGCTTTTCAGCCGTTTGTTTCCTGATTTGGATGAAGATAGGAATAATGGAGACAGGATCAGAGACCGAAATGATAGAGATAGACATTGAGACCGAGGTAATGGAGATTGGGTTGGAGATACAAACAACAGGGATAGGAATAATGGGGAGAGGAACAGACACAGGGATCCTGATGGTGAGGCTTCAGTGAATAACCGAGGTGCTACACAGCTCACAACCGCAGATAGACCAAGCATTCCTATCTTTTTACCGAGGGATGAGATTCCTGAACGGGATGCTACATAGGTGGAAATTCAGGATGAGATTTTTTGAGATTGGCAAGCTTCGAGTGCGGAGTTTCGGGCTGAGATGACTTTCAAGGATTATTCTAATCTCAGGATGAGACATAGACCTAGATAAGGTAATAGGCAACAGAATCATGAGCTTCAAAAGAAAGTCAGTAAAATGACTTTACCATACTTTGATGGTTCAGGAAAAACTACAACGAGAGCTTGGGTCCAAAAGTTGGATAGTTATCTCCAGATCAGTCCCATGCTAGAGGCCGATGCCATCACCAAGGTGCTACACAGCTCACAACCGCAGATAGACCAGGCATTCCTATCTTTTTACTGAGGGATGAGATTCCTGAACGGGATGCTACACAAGTGGAAATTCAGGATGAGATTTTTCAAGATTGGCAGGTTCGAGTGCGGAGTTTCGGGCTGAGATGGCTTTCAGGGATTATTCTAATCTCAGGATGAGACATAGACCTAGAGGAGGTAATAGGCAGCAGAATCGTGAGCTTCAAAAGAAAGTCAGTAAAATGACTTAAGCATACTTTGATGGTTCAGGAAAAACTACAGCGAAAGCTTGGGTCCAAAAGTTGGATAGTTATCTCCAGATCAGCCCATGCTAGAGGCCGATGCCATCACATACGCAGCCTTACACCTGGAGGGCAGCACACACAAGTGGTGGAGCAATGGAAAGGTAACGTTGGGACACGACCAGATTACATCTTATGTAGAGTTCACAGCCAGACTCGTAGATAGGTTCGACAAGGACCTAGAGTTGCAGTTTAAGGAGCTAGCACAGTTGAAACAAAGTGGATCAGTGGACTCATACATTTCAGAGTTCCAGGACCTTTCAGTTATGGTCTCAGATATCTCGGAGCGTAGGTTGATCGTGCTTTTTGTTGATGGGTTATCTGATCCTTTATGAGGATGGGTTAAGGGGTTGGACCCTTTGACATTGCAGGAGGCCATGAAGAACGCCCGTGATATGGAGTCTTCTGCGTGGAGTAAATTTCAGACTAAGAGTTTCCAGCATAGGAGGGATAAGGAGAGAGACGTGAGACATTTCCATAAGGATTCAAGACATCAACAGCCTAAGAGTTCTTCTAAATTAGACAATGATCAGTTGGATGACCTCAGGAGGAAGAAGCTCTGTTTCCATTGCAGAGAACCTTGGGATCCTAAGCACAAGTGTGCTGCCCAAGGAAAGGCAAAACAGATAGAATACTTTTCAGCAAATGAGTCCGTTGAAACTGAGTCACATTCAGAGCAGCATACTGAAGACAATGATTCAGTGATAGATGTTGCATCTGAGGCGTTAGATAAGGATGAGGAGACCTCCCTACCTACAGCCCATATTTCGAGCATTCAGAGAGGGGTCATTCAGGACCAGAGGAGTATTGGGTGGACAGCGATGCATTACTTTACTTGACACAGGTGCCACTCATAACTTCATAGATGAGGGTTTGGTTATGAGAGGGGGTTGAAGACAGAGGATTTTAAAGGGTTTAAGGTGAAGGTAGCCGATGGATTCATACTCACCTGCACTAGGAGGATACCCAATTTGACCATCCAGCTGAATAATTAGATCATGTGCAATGGGCAGCAGAGGTGATGGTTTTGCCAGCAGTTTCAGAGTAGCAGAAACGGGAGTATCCACCTGACATTACAGGCTCTCTTGACTGAACACACCAAAGTGTTTAGTGATATACCACCAGGTAAACCTCCTGACAGGGGTATTGAGCATGTGATCGAGTTGGAGGAGGGTGCTAAACCAGTGATTACTACACCATATAGGCACCCGAAGAGGTATAAGGATGAGATCGAGAAAGCTATCAAAGAGCTTCTCGAGATGGGTCACATCAAGCCAAGCAAGAGTCTATTTGCATCATCAGTGGTTCTAGTGAAGAAAAAGGATGGGACTCTTAGAATGTGTATTGACTACAGGGAGCTCAACAAGAAGACAATCAAGAACAGGTACCCTATACCCAAGATAGGTGAGCTGATTGATGAGTTGCACGAGGCCTGTTATTTCTCCAAAATAGATTTGAGATCCGGGTATCACCAGATCAGGGTCAGGGATGAGGATGTGGAGAAGACAGCTTTCAGGTGTCACTATGGGCACTTCGATTTCCTGGTCATGCCATTCGGATTGACCAATGCACCAGCCACCTTCCAATCCTGCATGAACAGAGTATTCTATGAGCAGTTAAGGAGGTTTGTCTTGATATTCTTATATGATATATTGATTTACAACAGGACATGGGAGGAACATTTTAAACACATTGACATTGTGTTGAGCATTCTAGAGAGGGAGTCATTGTATGCTAAAATGTCAAAGTGTGAGCTTGGGATGACCGAGTTGTTGTACTTGGGTCATATCATCAGTGCTGGTAGTGTTAAGGTAGACCCAAAGAAGATTTGGGCTATTGTAGATTGGCCACCACCAAAGAATCTCACTCAGCTGAAGAGATTCTTTGGTCTTTGTGGGTATTACCGCAGATTTGTGAAGGGGTTTTCATAGTCAGCAGCACCCCTCACAGATTTGACTCGGAAGGATGCTTTCAGTTGGACATGGAGTACATAGGAGTGTTTTGACAGGTGCAAGCAGATTATGAGTACATGCCCTATGTTGGCAATACCAGATTTCAGCAAACCCTTCGAGTTGCAGTGTGATGCCTCAGGAGAAGGCATAGGTGCGGTAATCATGCAAGATAAGCACCCATAGCATTTGAGAGCAGAAAGTTGAGGGGTGTAGAACGGAGTTACATCATATATGACAAGGAGATGTTATCCATCATGCATGCATTGGCTAAATTCAAATAGTATCTGGTGGGTAGCAAATTTGTGGTAAAAACATATCATAACAGTCTGAAACATTTCCTTGGACAAAAGGATCTAAATGAGAGGCAACAGAAGTGGGTCAGCAAGCTTCAGGCCTACGACTTTGACATTGTTTATGTCAAAGGTAAGAAGAACATTGTTGCCAATGCATTATCCAGGAGGGCCCCATTTGTGTGCATTAGGTGCCATTTCCGATGATTGGAGAAAGATAATATCGGCAGAATATGCTAAGGATGCATGGGCTACTGGAATAATAGATGGCACTATCAAAGATGACAGGTACACAGTGGTAAATGATTTAATCATTTACAAGGATAGGATCTTCTTGGTGCCAGGTTCAGAGATGAAGCAGAAGATTTTGAGGGCATTCCATGACTTGCCTATGGCAAGGCATCCAGGATACTTCAAAACTTACAGATAGATTAGAGAGAGGTTCACTTGGAAGGGCCTTAAGACAGAAGTGATGCAGTATGTGAGAGAGTGTCCGATATGCCAACAGAACAAACAGGAGCACTCTTTCCCAGAAGGATTACTGTAGCTCCTAACCATTCTTGAGAGGAAGTGGGATAGCATTTCTATGGACTTTATAACAGGCTTACCTAAAGTCCAAGGCAGGGATTGTATTTACATGGTAGTGGACAGATTGATAAAGTATGCACACTTCTTTGCCATCCCTACCACCTACACTGCAGCCCAGGTTGCAGAGTTGTTTTTTCGTGAGGTGTTCCGTTTACATGGGTTGCCACAGAGCATTGTTAGTAATAGGGACAGCAGGTTCCTTAGTAATTTTTGGCAGGAGCTCTTCAGGTTGACAGGGACAAAGGTCACCCCCAGCACAAGCCACCACCCACAGACAGATGGTCAAACAGAGATAGTCAATAAATGGGTGGAAGGATACCTCCGAAATTATGTTTCAGGGCAGCAAAAGGCATGGATTAAGTGGCTTGACATGGGAGAGTATTGTTACAATTCCACTTATCACATGTCTATTCAGATCTCACCCTTCATGGCCTTGTATGGGTATGAGGCACCGAGCTTTGTTGATTTGTTGTTTGGTGATAGCAAAGTGCCTAAGGCCAAAAACCTTCAGAAGAGTCAGGATATCATGAGGTCTTTGAAAGAGAACATACAGAAAGCTCACAATCAGCAAAAGCAATATGCAGATCAGCAGAGGACTGAGCGATCATTTGAGGTAGGTGACATGGTGTATTTTATGTTGTAGCCATATAGACAGTCCACTCTCAAGAAGAGTGGAGCAGAGAAACTTAAGCCACGATATTATGGACCTTTCAAGATCTCCAAGAGGATTGGAGAAGTGGCTTATGAGTTAGAGTTGCCAGCGGGTCGCAGAGTGCACAATGTATTTCATGTATCACGCCTCAAGAAGGCGTTGGGGCATAATGTGACACCATCAGCAAAGTTACCTCCTCTTGATGAAGAGGGGAAGTTGATTTTGGTACCTGAGGCAATAATTGACACCAGGGAACGAACTTTGAGAAGGACTATCAGAGAGTACTTGGTAAAATGGAAGAACTTGCTAGTGGAGGATGCTACTTGGGAGGAGCAGATTTTGAAGCATCCTGATCTGAGATTGCTTGAGGCAAGCAATCTTAGGGAGGGCGGACTGTAATGTCCCCTTCTTGATACATGGTTAGTCCATCATTGGGTTCCCATGGACTAGTAGTTTGGTTAGGGAACTGTGGTTACTCTAGCCTTGGAGGTGTTTGTCAGTGATGGAGTTGTGGTTTGTGGTCAGTGGATCCAGTTGGCACCCTCAGAGTTGGCTCTGTTTGCTCTTGGCCATTACTATTTTACGAAGTTCGGGTTTAGTGTTGGTTCAGGATTTTCAGAGTGGGGTTAGATGCGTCTCGTCAAGACCTTTCCGGCGAGCTAAAGATCATGGCATTCTGACACCGTCTTCATATTTATTTTGAAGTCCGAAGTTTATTAATGTTATTTTTAATCAGGACTTTATTAATATTAAAGGAAAAGTGACTTTATGAATAAAACATTAAAAGGGGTCACTTGGAGACATGGGCGCCCATCCCTAGAGGGTTAGAAAATGAATTTTAACACAAAAAGTTCCCTCTTGAAATCCAACGCCCATCTTGGAGGAGGAATAAAAAGGTGAAAAGGAAGTTCATTTGCATATGCGATGTTTTGACATTACTCTTTGTGAGTTCTGCTAGGGTTTTGAGGGTTTGAGGAATCGAACCAGGCTCTTGGAGACGAAAACCTCCCTAAGTGACGGCATTCTAAAGGTGTGGAAGATCACCCAAAGGTGCCATAGAGGTGGATACATCTAGTATTCACGAATGTGCTTCAATGGAGACTATCTGATGAGGATTTGTGGAAGAACTTGACATGTTTCTTGCATGTTCCATTGAGTTCTCATACTGAAATGGAGATCAGTTTACTAGTGCATTCGAGGCAGATTTTATAAGTTTTGGGGACTGTTATTAATTGCAACTGCGGGCCGTACCATTCAGCCAGCCGTACCATTTCAAGGTGGAGGTTTAAGGTGATTTAAGGCAGCATTTGCACTCTTATATGGTCGCCTAGCCTCAAAGAACAGTTTCAGTCCATCACAGAAAGATTTCAGAGATCAGGCAGCATTCTAAGCGCTGTTCTATACTTCCAGCATAGGGTCGTACATCCCAGGAGTGACGTTGGGATTTGGGAGCAACATTCTTCATTGTGGGTATTGCAAAATCTGACTTGTATGAGGCATTTAGGGCCTTATGTATTGCTGTGATCATTGTTAGCTTGATACTTTGTGATCTCCGGAGATTTGGGAGCTTTCAGCTATACCCATTCGCTGGTCCAATTCCGGCACTTGTACGAAGTTGCAAAAATAAACATGGGTATGTCATAATAATTGTTATTTGGCCATTCTTCTATCTGGGTCCTTGTTATATTCATTATATCTATTGTACTCTTTCTGGGTTTGCATTCTATGCTCTATATTGTATGCTTCGGCAACACATCTGTAGGAAAACTGAAAACCCCTTCTGCATTCTTCTGTCTAGTCTGAAAGATCACACTAAAAATTAAAAAAAATAAAACACATAAAAAGATCTTAAAAATATACAAACTGGTACGGCACATTACATCTCCTCTCCAATTTGCAAAAATAAATGTCTTTGAAGCTCAATCCTCTCCTTCAAATCACCAATGAAGTGCAAATGTGAACTCCGTATGAATCCACCTCAAGATGGAGTTGGGTTTTCGTCCAATCCACCAATATTCCTAAAGGGTTTTCATCCTTGGAATATGCTGAACCTAAATTGCAGCCACAAGAGAAAATCTCCAATGGAAATGACAAGATATGAATGATGCAAATGACTTGCTTTTTACTTTCTTTTATAGCCACCAAATAAACCTCCTCTTGGCCGACCTCCTTTTGGCAATTCACTTAATTTTATTTTGTTTCCTCTATCAAGTGGCTCACTTTTATAATAAAGTCATTTTATTTTGTAAATAGGTCCAGCTTAATTAATTAAGTATAAATAATCCAAAATTGATTTAGGATTACTTAGTATTTAATTAATTAGATTACTCCCTTGCAACTCCCGACTTAGCCTACAAGACTAAAATAGGCTATCCGACTCCGTTGGGTGATCAGTCAGAAAAAAGGGGACATTACACTATTCTCCATGAAATTTCTGAAGCCATTCAGCACCAGAGTAAACATATTAAGGACGTTTACACTCATAATATGTTCATGGAAACCAGCTCTTACGACTTCTCTATGTTGTAGGCAAATGGCAAGAGTGCATTGATTCAAAGAACAATTGTATTGACAAGCTTAATGTAATCATTAAAAACCATGAGCATACACTCTGGGAAATCAACTCCTTGCTCCTTTCAGAGAATGTATGCCACCATATTGTTCAAAAAAATCCAGGAGTGGGTTGAACTCTCTCCCTCCCAAAGGGACTTCTGAGGCAATTGTTCGAATAGCCCAAACAGGCGTGGAAACAACCAGCAGCATCTCCTCTTCCCCCTCAGATTATGTTCAAACCCTTGCAACTACACTCCATGAATGAAGAAAGCAATCCACTCATCCCATGACTATCATTGTTATGGAAAAAATTAGCTATCTTCTGAGACTTATCAGTAGGAGTTCTCATGTATATACACTTCATCTGTTCATTTAACATTAGTTCGTTGTTTTGTAGTTTTCTGTCCCTTCTCATATGTAGTCATGTTTCTAAGAACAACCATTCTGATCATCTTTGCTGGTTGTTGTCTTAAGCTCTCTGCTCTCTTGTAATCCTCAGCTGTATTTCTCAAAATTTCGCTCTCTGTACCAACTGATCAATAACTTCTTGAAGTTGATCTGATTTTAAATTTAGGCCCTACTTTGAAAATATTTTTCACTGTAAGTATAATATTTTCTTTATCCAAAAGAGAATGGTTAACGTTGCATTTTAAAGAGTTAAGGAAAGCATGGAAAACAAAATAGCAGCAGATACATGAAACAAAGTGCACCAAATAAGGCAATGCCATAAACAAATTAACAAAAAAAGTATAGGGTTAGAGTTCCAATCGCATGATTAGGACTTACCTAAAATACATTTTAAGGAAATTAATTTTGATTTGTCACCTTCTGGTCAATTTTTTTGACCCAGATAACTAATACGAAATCAATGAATAGTATCAAAAATTGTTTTTGGAACTATGACAGCAACAATTATGAACATTGTGTTTTAGACATAACATTAACATCCAGTTAAAAAATTGCTGTATAACACTCTTACAAACATAAATTTGTACATACCTTGCCCATGACAATAATATCCTCAGCCTGCAATTGTCTGATTCGCTCCCATGCAAGATCATGCTGAAGTTCTCGCAGACTTAAAACCAGCCTGCTATTTCTCTCATCATGATCATAGATAAGAAAATCCTCTTCCACACCAGGGAAAAGACCTATTTCTTCTGGGGTCCTGACCTCATACAGACACGATTCCTCTACAGGCAAAAATGCGGGACCCTTTCCATTGATGTCAACCAAGACCCCACTTGGATCAGCCATAATTATCATTCCTCTAACCTGTCAAGAATAACACTCATATTTAAGCATTCACCCACTATTCCGTGCCTTTGTTTGGAAGGAAATCAAAGACCAACGAGCAAGAAAATAAAAGGCCATCTATGCAGATCACCAAAAAAATGGCATTAAACAAAGTAACAACCTTAAATAGAAGAGCGCAAGAAAAATGCAATTATCTCCATCTTATATGGAGCACAACAGTACAAATTTCTAATTTTCTATAAATAAAAGGGTTCCAAAGAAATTGCCAACAAATGCAATGGTGCCATTCTATTGGAAAAAAAAAAAAACTATACTTTCCTAGTCTTCCTGTTAGGCATTGACACATCATTCCATTTTCAACAGAAGACATGACATGCCCATGTACATGACTCTTTGTCTTCTGCATATTTAGTAAAAGAAGGCCTTTATACTAATATTAGTATTGGCATACATAAACACCTGCATCCATGCCCCACCTCCACAAACCTGGCCATGAATTCCATCTTCCCATCCATCCATCCAAACCCCTTTTCCCATCTATCCTAGCATGTCAATCATCTGTTGGAGCAACACAACCGTTTGGTTGTCATTCCTCCACCATCTGGGCAAAAGGATAACCAGTGCAGGCATCTCAGAATATAGAAACATAACTTTGTGCGTGTTATAAAGTTGATAAATAAGCAAATAATTCCCAAAAGTATTATTTTCAACTCAACAAACCATCGTACTGCCAAATAAAAGTTTTGGCTTGTGCGGATGTAGGGAGCTTGTGATAAAGAGAAATCAGTCCAGCACAGCACACGAACTGCCCATCTACAAGATTTTACTGTAAATGTATGACAAAAAATCCCATCACAAAGTTTGCACAGAAATTGTTTGAACTTTGATCTTTGAGGAAAAGTATTTTCAGCAGTATTAGGTATATATGACAATTGTTTCACAAAATGTCTTCCAGTAAGGACTGGCTGCAAGTTACTTTGTCAAAAGAAGGGGAATCATCTCAGCAATATTTCAGTGATTTGCATGTGCATAGACAGAGACTAGAAGCACAAAGTGGTTTGATTAGTCAAAATTTGGAGGAGCCAATAGTAAAGACCTTCAACTTCACCTTGTAAAGACAAAGAGGAATGAAAAATTTGCAACCGAAGAGATTGCTTGAGAGTGTTTTCTCTGTGCAGTAATACTTCACCATTATCTATCCAAGTTTGGTCAAACTAGCATAAAGTCCCAACCATTTAGCTGAGAGCCAGATGAAGAAGCAATCAAAAAGTTCACAATTTGGCATTTGAGAAGTTTGTTTTGAACATGGAGAAATCTGGCAGGGAGTGGCACTATGAGGAAGCTCAAGTGTCCCAAGCATCACATTCTACTATCATTATTCCTGACTCCGGATCTGCACGCATTATTGCAAAAACAGTGTTGTTGAAAACAATAAAGACCTCAGCTTTCAAAGAATACTACACTGGACAAGGACAAGGGCAAGGCAATTGCCTTGACTACTCCCACTAAGCATCACAAAGCAATGTGGCATTGCTATCAGAGATCTCTCAGAGAGGAGGAAGAAGCAAGAAGTTAAGCAGGTTGTACAATACAAACCTGAGAAATAAAAGCAATTTAAGAATAAGAAACAAGAAGAAAAGAGGGTTAGGGTAAAGACATTCCCAAAGGAGATGCAACAGTGCCTTCATCTTGGAAACCTGATATATCAATGGTGGAATAGAAATCTGGATAAGCCACTGGTGGCAAAACTTATGAGTGCTTAAGTTCATTGTGTTGTAGCTAGATCAGTTCATGACAAGAAAAGCAAATTTCACAAGGATGCCCTCATTAAAATGTTTTAAGCATAACGATGTGAGTACAGCAAAATCAAGTCTCATTGCAAGGTCAGACCATCAAGGTTTCTTATGAACATAAGGAAAATTGAGAGGGCTCTTGAACTTCCCAATGAAGAGAAAAAGGTCAAAAGAGAGGGATGTTCCTGCAGCACAGAGCGAAGAATTTATGATGGATTTTTTTCAGGACAGACCTTCTGGATGACGGTTGCATATAGATCATCTAAGGCAACCACAGATTGAAGACCATTCATGTAATGTTCCCCATTTAGCCCAGATGATCAGTTGATGAGATTAGCCTACCGTAGGCTAATGGCTTGGTTAGGGAGCCAAATTGGATCAATTCACTAGGACTTACTATTTATAGTAAGTCGGGTCGGGGCAGTGTGGATCGGCTTACTATTTATAGCACTGCAAGATTGGATGCTCCTAGCAGTGGTTTGGGTTTCTAGATGGCCAAAATTTAACTTATAATATTTAAATGGCCTAAGTGACTTATGCATTAAAGTGACTTTATTTTATAAAGTGTAAGTCACAACTTAAAGTTGTCTTGTTAGGAGATGGGCGCCCTATGGTGATATATGGGACATAAAGTAATGAAATAAAAATAATAAAATAATACCATCTTGGGCGTTGGAGGAGAATAAGAATAAAGAAAAAAGTGTGAGCTCATTTCATTATTCTACACTCACTTGGAAAATAGATTGTCGCACAATTCTTGGAGCTTTGGAGCTTTGAGGGTTTGAACCAGACTTTGCTGAGACGGAAACCTCTTCAAATTCCCCTTCTTCATGTGTGAAAGACCACATTAGGAAGGATTCTTGGAAGCCTCACACAGGGGTTTCATTTGGGCTTCAGTTGATTCATTTTGATGGAATTTCGAGCTAGAAATGGATACATTTTGTGAAGTTATTATGTGCAGCTGAGAAATAAGGGGTTAGTGACAGATTGGTGATAGTTTGAAGTGATTTGTGTGTGGCTCCCTTTGCTGGCCGTACCAGTCAGCCCAGGCCGTATTGTATACAGAGGTATTTTTTAGGAGATTTGGGACTGTTTTTGGCTTCTACTTTAGGCGTTGAGAGTCATACAAGGACAGCAGAGATTTCTGGGAAGAGAGCAGGTTTATTTCATGTGTTTGCTGTTGGTATTTGCTCCCAGCCAGGCCGTACAGGCTCTAGGAGGACGTGGGGTCTTTGGGTGTTGATTCTACTTCTTTTTATGATATCTATCTCCTTCATCTGTGGCGTTAGGAATTGTATTTGATGTTGCAGCCTTGTATTGGTGAAGAACTCCCTTTGTATGTGATTCACGGTGATTTCCTATTGCTTGTAATGCTGGTCCAAGTACGGCAATAAAACGAAGTTGAAGATTTCAAAATGGGCATGTCACTGTAATTCATAGTTCGGCTTAATACAATCTAGGTCTTCGTTATTTTGTTTATATAGTCTTTAGATTTTCTGGGTTTTGGTTATATGCACTATATCCTATGTTTTCAATGCAAAAACCATATATACAAAACATACACATAAAACCCTAAACCAGAACAGCAGCAAGAACATTCAGAAAAGGCAAAAAACTTGGCACAGAAAACCCTATCCGACAGTGTATGTTACAATTCATATGAACGAGTTGGAGAGGCAATGTTTCTTGAATTTGCTACGTTGTCAATTGATGGTTGAAACTAGGAACTTTGCTCTTGTATTGTGGCTAAATTCCTTAAAAGTGAGGACTGAAAAACAAAGTTTTTTAATTGGTACGAATTTCTTTGATCTTTCTGCCAAGATTAAGAATGCCTCATTAGACTCAAGGCATTTTACATGTTACTCTACGCCTTAACATTGTTTTGATGGTATATTCTTATGTGATTGCACTAAAGGAAGTCAACCTTTTTGTAATCACATTGAAGCATCCAAGGCAGGTTCCTATGGTTCACTAAGAATTTTTGACAATCTAAGTAATAATTTTTCAAGCATTCAAGAAGAGGGCACCCACAAAGTTGAAGATGAAGATGTCGGTATATGAGGAATGGAATGCACTCCCAGAGACAAATCCAACAGAGAAACGTGTGCAATGACTACACAATGAAAAGAGGAAAGAGCCTCAAGCCAAGTATTTAGTCCTTTCTCAATATCCTGAAGATTGATGATGAGGCTCTAATGTTGATAATGTCTCTAATGGTTGAGGAAGGGCATCTTCTACAGTAAGTGTAGGTTGGGTGGTAAGTGTTGTAAGTTGATCATTGACAATGGCAGCAGAGACAACTTGGTGTCCACAGAGATGGTTCAGAAGTTGGGGTTGATTGTTGCACACTCAACACCATACAAAGTTTCTTGGTTGCAGAAGGGACAACTCACAGTGAAAGAGCAATGCCAAATTGCATTCCGCATTGGAGGATATGTGGATGAAGTATGGTGCAACATGATCCTGATGCATGCATTCCATGTATTGTTTGCAGACCTTCACAGAATGATGAATGCATGATCCATAACAGAAGAACACCTTTGCCATCATGAAGGATGGGAAGAAATTTGAATTATTGTCAATTAAAGTTGAAGAAGAGTGTGCAAAAAGGCAAGGTGATGCTGATTTCAGCAAAGGAGTTTCTCTCAGAGCTGAGGGACTTGCAGGACTACTATGCGGTAGTAGTCAAGGCTGCATAGAAGGAAGTAGAAAAAACAGAGTTGCGCAAATCTGATGAGCCAAAGATTGAAGCGCTACTCAGAGAATTCAGTGATGCGATGGATGGTGGAATGCCAAGAGATATCTCATTGCATGCATTAGATTTGAGGTTCCAATTTACCAAACAATGTGCCACACAGGATGAGCCCTAACATGAGCACAAAATTAAATAGACAAGTTGAAGAATTGTTGGAATGAGGTCTTATTCAAGAAAGTATGAGCCCTTGCGCATTTCACACAATACTTGTGCCAAAGAAGGGAGGAGAATGGAGGATGTGTACAGACTCTTGCACAATAAACAAGATCACCATTAAATATCGGTTCCCATTTCCACGAATGGATGATCTCATGGATTGTTTAAGTGGCACACAATACGTTTCGAAGATTGATCTCAACAGCAAATATCATCAAATCAGAATCAGAGGAGATGAGTGGAAGTCCGCATTCAAAACAAAAGAAGGCTTGTATGAATAGTTGGTGATGCCATTTGGGCTAACCAACATGCCAAGCATGTTCATGAGGTTCATGAACGACGTTCTAAAGCTGTTTTTGGTCAAGTTTGTGGTCACATCTCGATGACATATTGGTGTTCAACAAGATGAGGGACAAGCATCTTGCACACTTGTAGCAAGTCTTTGCACGCCTCAAGAGTGAAAAGTTTCACATGAACCTAAAGAAGTGTAGCTTCATGAAGAATGAGCCAACATATTTGGGATTCATTATATCTCAAAATGGATTGTGTATGGACCTGGAGAAAGTCCACACATTGTTGAGTGGCTGGAACTAAAGAATGCAATGAAAGTTCATAATTTCCATGAGTTAGTGAGCTTCTACAGAAAATTCATCAGGAACTTCAATGGTATTTGTGCATCCTTGATGCATTGCATACGAAAGGGAGGGTTCAACTGAATGGTTGTTGCTGCTAAGAGTTTTGAGCTCTTGAAGAAGGTTACAAAGGATCCTATGCTAGCACTCCCAGATTTTGGAAAGGTTTTTCAAGTTGATTGTGTTATGATATTTCTTGGAAATAAATGTAAAATCAATAAAATAGTAGACCACTTCAAAGGGGAGACCTCCAATAATCAGAAAATAACATATGAATTCAATATTAGAAGACATGATGGTTTGGGAGAGTCTCTCTTTTCCTTATTTATATGCACAACTATATAGGGACACACTCCTTCATCCTAACTAAGTCATCTTAAGTAATAACTAAGACTAATAAAGGAAACTATTAAAGTTAAGCATGCCACAAGTGCTTAACTTATTATAATTAGGAATATAGCATATTAGAATCATAACATTCCCATCCCCTTCAGAAAAGCGTTGCCCTCAACACTTAGAAACTCTAGAATCTTTTCTACAAATTGTTCGTCATTCCATGTTTTACTATAGATGAAGATGTCCAAAGAATACCAACACCAATTTTTGAACAAATGGGTGGAACACTAAATTTATGAGGCTTTGAAAAGTTGATTGGGTATTAGTGACACCAAATGACATAAATGACCCTCACATGTTCTAAATGTAGTCTTATTTATATCCTCTTCCTTTAGTTGAATTTGATGGTAATCTAAATGTAAATCTAACTTAGTAAAGAAAACTACAATATTAGACTCATCGACCAATTCATCAATACTAGGAAAATGAAACTTTCTTTAAGAGTGATCTTCTTGAGCTCCATGTAATTTGGGCACTGTTCTGACCAAATCACACATCACCCCATTGAGAATAGGGACCCCCTTTTTTTCGCCTTCGGTTAGATTGGGTCTTTCAGAGTTTTGCTTTTGATCTTGTTTTGAGTTGTGAAGGGGATTGCATGATGCATCTTTTGTCTTTTGAGGGGTATTTGATTCTTGATCTAATAGCTTCATTTGATTGAATCATCCCATGAGGGAATTGAGATAGAATTGAAAATCTTCATG
Source organism: Cunninghamia lanceolata (assembly GCA_027924645.1). Classification (NCBI taxonomy): domain Eukaryota; kingdom Viridiplantae; phylum Streptophyta; class Pinopsida; order Cupressales; family Cupressaceae; genus Cunninghamia; species Cunninghamia lanceolata. The sequence goes on from BSBN01001232.1 coordinate 1,642,585, forward strand.
GTGATTCCTCCGTAGGTTATAGTGTTTGATAAGGTAATGTCAAGTGAAAAAATGCTTAAGTCTTCAATCAAGACTCAGATTCTTGATCCAATGCACTAATTTGAGGAGTTTTTTGATTAAGTACTTGGATAGGTTTAAGAGGATCTGAAAATGCTATCTAGTGCGCTCTTTTGGGAAGGGAAAGGTAAGCAATATAACTCATTTGAAGAGGATTCAAAAGGTTTGATCTAATGCGCCCCTTCAAGCCAATATTAAGATTTCTGATTGGAATAAGAAAGTAAGGAATTGTATTTCATATGAAGAGGATCTAAAATTTCCAACTAATGCGCTAGCCTAAAAGATTCCAAACCTTCAATCTAATGCGCCATAGGTGATTTGGAAAGGTAGAGTTGGTGAGGGATGAAATGAGGATTTAAAATATTCAACCACAGCGCCCTATGATGAACAATTCCATTGAAAGTTTAAGATCAAGAAGTAATGCGCCAAAGGCCAAAAGGAGTTCGTTTCAAGTTAGAGGCAAGTTTTGTGAGCAACTTCTAAAGACTAGGATCTAAAAAACTTAACCCTTGCGCCACTCATGAAAGATATTAAAATCTGATTTTGAAAGTATTTCAATCAGAGATCAAAAGGTTTGATCTAATGCGCCACCTTCCAAATGTGCTTACAAGGAGATGCCAATATAATCAAGTGATGCGCCAAGGGTAAAGGGGAGATTTAGTTTAGTTGTGAAGTCTTTTAAGAAGGATCTAAAATTTTCAAACCAAGGCGCCAACTTTTGACATCTTCAAGGCAAGCTTTAAAGAGGATCCGGATTCTTTATCTAATGCGCCCAAACCACTAGTTTCAAGGAGATATCAAAACCCTCAAGTAATGCGCTTAAAGAAGAAGACACCTTGTGTGATGTTAAGAAGACTTTCAAACCAGAGAACAATATCCTCATCTCATGTGCCAAGACTAAGAAGAGCACGAATTTTCAAACCAAGGCACCTTATTGATAGGGGATCTGATTTAAGTCTTATGTGATCATTCAAGAAAACATTAAAAAGCTCAAGTAATGCGCCATCTTTGGAAGGAGATTTAAGTTGTTTTGACATCATGTTGAAGAAGAAGTCAAAACCTTCATCTAGAGCGCCAAAGCCATGAAGAGCATGGAAACTTCAACCAATGCGCCATACGGAAAGATCAGAATTGGTGAACAGGAAGTTGTCAAGAAGATGTTGAGAATCAAGAGATCAGATTGTTGATCTAATGCGCCATTATGAGGAAGAAGAATTTGTGGTGAGGAAGAGATTAAACACTTTGATACTTGCGCCATATCCAAACATTGAACATATTTTAAGGAAGAGATCAGATTGTTGATCTAGTGCGCTACTTCAATGAAGGAGGTTAAAACGTTTTAAGTGTTTCATAAAGGATTTAAAAACTTCAACCACTGCACCCCTTCAAGGATGGAATGAACGTTGCATGAAGTCAAGTTTGAGAACCTTTCAAGAAGTTCCTAAAGTATCTAACCAATGCGCCAACTCAAGAAGGGATAGATGGCAAGTATTTTTTAAGTCTCTCAAAAGAAGGATCCTCAAGCTTGATCTAATGCGCTGCCTTAATGACTCTTAAAGAGAGGATTCAAACCTTTGATCCAATGCGCTTAAGGCAAAGAGGAATTAGAATGTTAAACCAAAGCGCCCTTCTAATCTTTCAAAATTTTCTAAAAAGCAAACTTGATTTACATAGGAATTCGCACCAAATTAAGTAAAGAGAAACTAAATTAAATGTTTTGCAATGCATTAAAGGAGGTCGGCCTAGGCAGTTAGGTAGTTTTAAATGCAAATTATGTATATATATCTGCTTTGTTTCTCATTTGTATCATTCATTAAGGAGCAGATTCACCTCAAGAAGCAGAAGTAAAGGTAATTTTAACAAAGTGCAAGTCTGATTTTATCAAATTGGGCCTGAGTTTGATTAAATTTTGAAGATATCCACCCAAATCAACCTATTTGGTAAGTCTGATCTGTACATACTGTTCTGATTTTTCCTCTATTTTCAGCAGGTTCATTGAGTTTCAAACAGAAAATTGTTTAAATGTTAGTAAATTATAAGAAGATGAATAAATTTATGATGAAATCTTTGAGTCTAGACGACATGATCTTCTTGTAAAAAACTTTATGTTAGAAAGATAGAAATCAGAAGTCTAATGTATTAAGTAGGCTGAAGTAAGTTGTTGATCATTTATATTTGAGGTTACTTATTCGTGTCAAGTTTGTAGGATCATGGCAATGACATCGAAAGAAAGACAAGCAAGGATCCACATGGATGCTAAAGGCAAAGTTCCGGAGTCTAAACTCATTTCAAGATGGACGAACGTCGGAGACACGAACATGGGCAACAACAATCTAGAAGATATCAAGTCCATACTTCAGGAACCCACTGGGGGTAGTCTTGCTAGAGCCATCGTGAGGAGTGGAGCTATTGAAGCTGCCTGCTTTCCGCCGGTTCTACCTTGCTCGGAAATGATCATAGAAGGTGTTAAGAAATATGACAAGGATACTAGGCAAATTGTGGCCAAAGATGGAATAGTGCTAGCTTACTTGCAAAAGGAGGCAATTGAAGACACCTTCAACATACCAATCAAAGACAGGATGATCAGCATTTCCATACATCAAGGTCAACAAGAATATGATGCTGATTCAAAGAAGAGATTGCAAGAGATGAAAAGGGACTGGATGGCAAACCCATCCATGAAGTTCAATACAAATAACCCTCCACAATTTCACAAATCAGACTTTCATCCAGAGATTGGATACTTGTTCATGTTCCTCAATAGAGTAACAGGTATGCCACAATCAGCAACCTTTCAATCATGGATGTATTCTTTCATCAAACTGGTTCTCAAAGGAAAGATGATTGATTGGGCCGGACTCATCAATCAAAGTATACATGAGCAGTTCATCAACTTCTCAAGTACTAAGTCATTCCATATGAGTTCTTACATAGTATATCTTTTAGCAAGGAATGAAGTTTATTTGGGTTTGACTAGAAAAGAAGAAATTGGAATTGGACCCAATAAGTACTTGTCACATCAATGTTATCCTCAGTTACATCTCAAGAATATCAATCACTATATGAGGTTCAATGATGCATTCGCTATGTTCATATTGAAAAGATTGAGAGGAGAGTTCCACAAAAGATTATCAAATGTAGCAAGGGAATTCATCGGAACATATGGACATTGGTATACACAGCATGAAAGATATACATACATAAGGATTCAGGGTTTCACATCTTATCCATATAGGTTACCAAGATACCCAACCAACAGGATGGTGATGTTAGAAGTCTCAAGGCAACTCTTGGAACTCATCAGGCTGCAAAAGTTGAAGAAGAAAGGAGGAATCCAGTTTCCACTTGTCCTTGGACAAAATCTTGAGTGCCCATCATTAGCAGCGGCTGAATATTCTGAAACAGAGCTTCAGGCATATCATTTACAAACTCATGGTGCCCAAAGGCTTAATTTTGATCCTTTCAAAGTTTGTTGGAAATACAACAAAGAGTACAAGCATGTCATGCAGTTAGAAGATCATTGGGCAAATGTAAAAGATGAAGACGATCTTCGAACACTCAAGTGTTCAAGACTTACATGGGATCTAGTTAGAGCGTCCAAGGTATTCCGAATCCCGGATCAGTTCATAGAGGATGATACTATGTTGATTGATGAATTGGAAAAGATAAAAGATTTGCCCTATACAGTTGATTGGTCAAGAAGGGATGAATCTGAAGAGGAGTTAATGGAGCCAGTCCTAGCTATGACACAAGCATGTATAACTCAGCTGCTACAAGAAATGAATGAGGAAGGGCAGGTTCTTACATACAATAAGATGGATGAAGAAAAGTCAGGACAGCATAGTGCACATAGTGGACTCCAGCACAGTGGAAGTGATCAAGGTGACAATCCAGCTAGGAAAAGGAAAAGACCAAGTTAGGATCAAGGAGAATCAAGTCAAAGACCTAAGAAAAGGAATAATCAATCTACTTCATCTAGTCTACAGGAAGGTACTTCAAATGCTCATAATCCAACACAAGAGGTTGAAGTACTTGAAGAGACTGTGGTGATTCCGTCTGAAGAGATTCATTCAAGTCCAACTGTTGAAATAGAAGAAGATGATGTTGCTGATCAAGAAATGGAAGGACAAGCGGAATCTGATGAAGATGCAACGCGTGTACAATACAATCAAGTACAAAGACAACAAGATCTTTCTTCGTTTCCATCTTGGTTGAGGCAGAGAATTGAAGAAAGTACAATCATAGAAACATATCAGCCTACTCCGGTAGAAGAATTGCTCATGAGTCCACAGAAGAGTAATCAAAAGAAGAAAGCAACTGTCTTTTCAAAAATCACTCAAGATCCTTCTGGAAATAGAGAGGTACATGTAGCTGTTCCTAGAGTTGAAAAAAATTTGGAAGACATGGCACCTAAAGATTACAATGTGACTACTATTGACATGGGTCCAATCACAGGAGAACAAATCGAGGAGGAACTTCAAGAATCAGTTAACAGTGTAAAAATCATGCTAAAATAGGAAAGAGAAGCTAAGCTAAAGGTGGAACAAGGCTTCAATACACTAAAGCAATATATTCAACAGGTCATGCAACCCATCCAACAAAAGGAAGCAACTCCAATACCTCCATCCATTCTTTCGCAAGAAACAGTATCACAAGTTGAAGGTATGAGAACTTCATCTCAACTAATGAAGGGGTGGATAGAGAAGACAGAGGAGAAAGCATACATTTATCTTGAAGAGATTGTGCAAGTTTATGATAGAGTCATTAGCCTCAAGGATAGAGTTCAATCTCTACTAAAGACATGTTGAGTTCAAGCCTATCAAGGAGCAATACATGCCACATCTCAAGGGTTTGATGGAAACTCCAATGAAAGATCTAGTTTGAGATAAGGTGATTGATCAAAATACTTCACATGACTTCACCACTTGGTATTTCTCCTTTCACAACAAGGGGCAGCTGATTGATAAAATTGAGGTGGATATGTCTAGAATAAGAAGTGTTCTTCTAAGGACACAGAATCATGTGCATACTTCATTGACCACAATATGTAATCCATATGGGGAGATCACTCTTGAAAACATGAAGCAACAAGTCAAGGCATTCTACTTTCAGAAGGATGGGATTGATGAGGAACAGCTGGATAAAATATTCACACTTGCATTTCATCTTGGAGCAAACAAGTCATGGATAGCTGATTGGGAGAAGACACTTGGCGTCTGAGTCAGATGTGACAACGGCAGAAGGATCCATTAATGCTGCAACAAGTGTACCAATGGGAGATGTTGCTCAAGTTGTGTCCAGATTCATTGCACTTCATAGTACTATTATGTGAAAAGGATATGATGTGGCATCCTTATCTTCTTGGGAAATGTGCCTTTGTTCCCTCTTTGTATGCTAAAAATAGAAGTTTGTTGTAACCACTTGCTTGGGTGGCATCATCTGGTCCATTAGCTTTGCCAATCGATCTTGACCCTTCATACATTCTTGAGGTCTATATAAGGGCTCCTTTTGCTCTCATTTGTAATATTGAAGACTCTGAAAATTGTTGCAAGAGCTCTCTGAAATAATATAAGATTCATTGTTTGGTGATTCTATATATGTTTCTAAGTGTTGCATGGTTTCTGATTTCTTCAAGCGAATATTAAATTAGATTAAGTTTTTTTTTAAGTATTATGTTAGTTGGTGGAAGGTTTTATTATTGTTTGTGGTGAAATCTATATGTTCACACCATGTGTAGTTTGTGGCTTGCAAGTTGCAGTGTATGGTTGGTCTGAACGAATTGAGCTTAACTTTGATCTTTATGTTTGTTGAATTCTCATGAGCATAAGTGATTTAAACATCTTGTATAACCCTAGAAGATAGCATCAACCTTCTGTAGTTGTTTAATCTGGCAAAGCAAGAGTTGGTTTGATTTCACCTGAGCAATAATTGTTTACTGCCTAAGTGGTTTAATTGGTTTCAGACAGAGTAACCAAGAAGGATATTTTCATTACCATAGCGCACTGAAATAAATTACATTGTACGAGAATAATAACCAAAAAGAATAATAGCCAGGATTGGTACTTAAAAGATCAACTGCATATATTATTCAGAACAGTAAGTCCAGATACAATCCAAAAACTCCATGCCCATACAATGGCGTCACATGAACATATATAGTTTGGCCGACGGTTGCCAACCGTCGCCAACCATTGTACCGATCGGGAGTAACTACTCGCCGAAACTAAAACATAAACATACTTCCCGAACCCACTAACAAAACATATTTTTCCAAAAGTACTAAACTAATGTAAAGTACGCCTAACAATAATCATATCTTACATCTAGGATTAGATTAGTTTCACTAAACCCTTTCATCTTTTGTCTTTTCTTTTATCAATCTGGTTAGAATTTAGGATCAAGTACTTCATCGCCATATCATACGTCATAAGCTGTAGTACTTAGATATTCTAGTGTTCGCCTCTTTCATTGAATCAACAAGTTGTTCGAACAATTGTGTAAATTCCTTTGTGTTTATCAGCAAAATCATAACTAGTCATTGAGCTATCCATTACAAAATATAAGAAAAGGAACCTTGGAGTTATCTCGTTTGATCACCTCGTTTAGCATTCGAGAGGCTTTGCTCAAGAGAGTTGGATACTCTGTATTTTACTCTATTGTTGACTTGTCAAAAAACAATCATCAACAGGCACATTCTCCATGACTCATCCTTCTTGTTAACCATAATCATTGGGGATGAATAGGCACTTCTGTTAGGATGAACAATACTTCTTGGTATTAATTCAATGGCTTGATCATGGTCTCTAATTGGAGGTAGACCCTTGGGTTCATGAAAAATGTGTTGATGGTGTTCAATGATCTCTTGAAGTTTTGGTTGATCTTGAGTTTTCACATTTTGTGCTTCTATAACATATAGTTGTGCCCTTGTGATGTAAGAACCCCCTTGTGATGTAAGAACCTTTCTTAAGCAATTTCTCCATCCTATGGGAGCTAATAATTTCTCTTGGTGGTGATTGTATCCCTATAAGTTTATACTTTTTCCCATGTGTACTAAAATCCATGTATAAATCTTGAAAATTGAAAGACACTTCCTAACTGTTTAAGCCATTGCATGCCCAAAACTACATTTATTCCCCCAACTGGGATAGCAAACATTTTTGAATCTAGTTGATAACTTCCTATTGAGAGTTTTATATGATGGCATTTTATCACCACAAGAGAGTTGTTTCCCATTAGCTATCATGACTTGGAAATTAGAGATTGGATAAACAAAACAATTGAGCTCACTAGCTAATCTTTTATCAATAAAGTTGTGTGTACTACTTGTATCAACCAACAATCTCACCTTTAGTTTTTTGATATAACCAATTACTTTGAGTGTTTGTGGTGTACTTGTTCCCTTGAATTCATGTAAGGAGATAGTAGTGCATTCTACTTCCTTGGAATTCTCATGCTCCAATTCCACATTTAATTCTTTTGTAGCTACTTCTCCCTCTTCTTCAACCTCATTCTTAATAACCATTAGTATTTTATCACTATTATCACACTTATGACCCCTAGACCATTTGCTATCACAATTCCAGCGTAGATCTTTTTCTCTTTTATTTTCCTCTTGTTGAGAAGAGTTTTCACTAATTTTTCTTAGGTTAAAAAAGTCCTCATTTCTATCAATACGATTAGTCACAATTTTATCTTTCAATCCTATGGTTTCACCTTGTGTGAAACTTCTAGTGGTGGAGTTGTGCTTTTCAATATGCAATGCTTGTTCCATAGCTTTCCTAACTGTGCAAGGTTCCAACAATTGAACATCATGCTTAATCTGGTCATTAAGTCCATTGATGTGAAGTTGTAGCCTTTGATAAGGTGTCACCTCATGAGCTCAAATTGCTAATCTCATATGCTTTGCATTATATTCAGCTACAGACCGTAATTGTTTTAAATTTTTTAGTTCGGTAGCATAGCTTCCATTGCACGGTTTCTCATAGAGGGTTGCTAAGTCATTACTAAACTCTTTCCAACTAAGTGTTTGCCCTTTGTTGTTACTCATCTTCCATTGGTACCATTAATAAGGTTTTAATTCTAAATATCGTGAGGCTATATCAACCATTGCATTGTCTAGTATATTATGAAGCTTAAAGTATTGTTTCATGAGACTTATCCATGAAGTTATATTAGTACCATCAAACTTAGGGATATTTATTTTGGGTAGGTTTAATTTTGGACCTTGAAAAGGTTGTTTTATCTCTTGATTTTGGCTGTTAGAGTTGTACTAGCCCAGGTGGTTTTGTTGGGATTTTAATTCATTTAATAGTTCTTGTTTAAACCTCTCTAAACCTTTATTTAAAGATGATGCAAATGGGTCAAACAAATTATCCTTAATAAAATGTACCATTGTTTCACATACCAGAGGAATTTTACCCTCAATTCTAGGTGATGAAGAATAAAGGTCATTGGATTCAATTTTTGTAGAAAAGTCTTTGAATCCTAAAGATGGCATGGCTTTTGATGCGTATGTATTTTAGACTCTAGGTTTTCAATATCTTTTCAAAAGTGTAAAAAAAAAAAAAAATTTAAGAGTTCCAAAAATTGTACCCTGTAGAGTAGAATGATAAAATATTTTGACCTGACTTTGACCACTAAATTACGGAATGTATTTTATCTCTAATAATAAATTACAAGGAACTGACCCAACCTAATTTTTTATAAGCTTTCCAAAAATGTAAAAATATCAAAAAAATTCCAAAATTTGCAGCCTATAGAACCAATTAATGGAAAAAAATAAAATTAAAATAACTTGAACAAAACTTATGGTAGAAATCTGATTTTTTACCTAAAACTTTATCTAGTGCATACCTTAAAACCCAGAAAAAATCAGGTCCAAATTCGCAATGGTTTGAAAGTTAGGGTGGAAATAAAAATCTTGGCCCAAATCATAGCTCTAATACCACTTGTTATGATATTTCTTGGAAATAAATGTAAAAATCAGAAAAATAGCAGATCACTTCGAGGGGGTGACCTCAAATAATTAGAAAATAATATATAAATTCAATATTAGAACACGTGATGGTTTGGGAGAGTCTCTCTCTTCCTTATTTATATGCATAACTATGTAGGGACACACCCCTTCAGCCTAACTAAGTCATCTTAAGTAATAACTAATACTAATAAATGAAACTATTAAGGTTAAGCATGCCACAAGTGCTTAACTTATTATAATTAGGAATATAGCATATTAGGATCATAACAGATTGTGATGCCAATGGGAAAGCAATTGGCGTAGTATTGAGCCAAGAGGGTAGACCAATTGCATACTTCAACGAAAAATTGAATGGCTAGGCAGAAGTACTGTCTATGACAAGTAGTTCTACGCCACAGTTGAAGCTTTGTGTAAGTGGAGGCATTACTTGTTGCCTAGGGAATCCATGTTGTCCACAAATCACTAGGCACAGAGATTCATCAACAATCGGGCAGAGTTGAACTAGAGACACATAAGATGGATAGAATATTTGCATGATTGCTTTTCTATTTTAAAGCATAGAGCTGGTGCAACCAATGAAGTTGTAGACACCTTGAGTAGGAGACAAGTGTTATTGTCCACAATGATAGTTGAACTAGTGAGCACAAAATTGATTAAGGATTTGTATGGCATAGGCCTAGATTTTGAAGATGCATGGTGTGCATGCATAGAGCCTTGGGCTAGAGATTGAGGCTCATTTAAAGATTACTTTGCACAAGAGGGATATTAGTTCAAAAGACAATCGTTGTGTATTCCACATAGTTTGATGAGTAAGAATCTCATTCAAAAGTTGCACAATGGTGGACTTGGAGAACACTTTGGCATAGACAAAACATGGGCCATGTTGGAGGAGAGATATTACTAGCTAAGTTTGCACAAAGATGTCAAAAGATTTGTCACGCATTGCAAAACGTGTCAAGTAGCAAAAGGACTGGCATAGAAGACATGGTTGTATAAGCCATTACGCATGCCAAACAAGCCTTGGGAGGAACTATCAAAGGATTTCATCCTTGGATTACCACGTACCTAAATGGGCAATGATTCTATCTTTGTAGTTGTCGACAGGTTTCAAAAAATGGCACATTTCACTCCTTGTAAAAAGTCGAATGATGCATCTAGGATTGCTAACTTGTATTTCAAGGAGATAGTTAGATTAAATGGGTTGCCACAGAGTATCACTTCAAATAGGGATACAAAGTTTTCTTAGTCACTTTTGGTGCACTTTATGGAAGAAGATGGGCATGCAACTCAATTATAGTTTTCCATACCATCCTTAGACTAATGGTCAGACAAGGTTTGTTAATCGAAGTCTTGGCAATCTACTTAGATGTCTCTAGTGAGAGAGAAACTCACACAATAGGACCTTATGTTGGTGCAAGTAGAGTTTGCATACAATTCGGTGAATAGCTACAGGGAAGATACTGTTCAAGTAGCGTATTGAACATCTCCAAAGGGTGCCATGGCTTTGTTAAAGGATTGAAGATGACAAGTACATCAATGCAAAGGCTAAAGGCTTAACGTAGCAGATGAAGGAGGTTCATGTGCAAATTAAGAAGCAGCTGGAAGAAAGCAGTGCAAGCCTCAAGGTACAAGTTGCTCCCAAATGAGCGTCAAAGGGGAAAAACTTGGAGGGTGAGTTGGTCGTGGCACACTTGAGAAAGGAAAGGTTCCCTAAAAGGAACATTAAATAAGTTAAAACCCAAGATGATTGGTCCTTGCAAAATTTTGCGCAAATTCTCAAAAAATGTGTATGAAATCAAGTTGCATAGATTTTCAATGTCTCTAATTTGTATTCCTATGTAATGTCCCCTTCGAGTTACATGGTTAGTCCATCATTGGGTTCCCATGGACTAGCAGTTTGGTTAGGGAACTGTGGTTAGTTTGGTTGTGGAGGTGTTTATCGGCGATGGAGTGGTGGTTCGAGGTCAGTGGATCCAGTTGGCACCCTCAGAGTTGGTTTTCAGTGTTCTTGGCAGTACTTACTATTTTTAGTAAGCTAGGGGGCGGTACCGGATCGAAATTTTCGAAGTGGGGTTGGATTCATCTCGTCGAGGGCTTTCCGACAAGCTATAGATCATGGCATTCCGATATCATCTTGATATTTATTTTAAGGTCCGAAGTTTAATATATTTATTAATTGGGACTTTATAAATAAATGTTATATTGTCACTTTATAAAATTAAGTTGCAACTTGAAAAGTGACCCCCCTAAGAGTTGGGCGCCCATGGGAGACATAAGGGGATGAAATTAAATATTAAAAACAATTGTAATTCCCTCCATTTGGGGCATTGGGCTTGAGGAAGGAAATAAAAGGTGAAATCAAAGCTCATTTCTATTATGCTATGTTTATGATTTTCTCTCTGTGAGCTCTGCTAGGGTTTTGAGGGTTTGAGGATTTGAACCAGGCTCTTGGAGACGAAAAGCTCCCTGAGTGACGGCATTCTACAGGGGTGCAATACCACCCAAAGGTGCCATTGATGGTGGATACATCCAGTATTCACGAATGTGCCTCAATGGAGTCTATTTGATGCGGATTTGTGGGAGGACTTGACATATTTCTTGCATATACCATTGAGTTCTTCTCATACTGAAATAGAGATCAGTTTACTAGTGCATTTCAGGCAGATTTCATGAGTTTTGGGGACTGTTATTCATTGCTGCTGCAGGTCGTACCATTCAGCCCCAGCCGTACCATTTCAAGGTGGAGATTTAAGGAGATTTAAGGCAGCATTTACATTCTTATCTGGTCGCCTAGCCTTGGGAACAACATATAGTCCATTGCAGCCTTATTTCAAAGGCCATACACCATTTTGTTTGTTGTTCATCACTTTTAGCATAGGCCGTACACCTCCAGGAGTGACGTGGGGGCATTTTGGCTTCATTTCTCTTTGTGGGTATTGTGGATTCTACATTGCTAGAGGCGTTTGGAGCCCTTTGTATCGTTGATATCAATTTGTATGCTCATCTTTGTATTTCTTGAGAGATTGGAGTGATTTCCAGCCATACCCATTGTTGGTTCGGCTACAGCTGTTGTATGAAGTTGCAAATCTCAACATGGGTATGTGATAGTAATTGTTTATTGGCTATTTTACTATTTGGGTATCTGTTAGTTTCTGCATATCTATTGTACTTTTTCTGGGTTTGCATTCTATGCTCTATATTGTATGCTTTGGCAGCACATCTGCAAGAAAACTGAAAACCCCTTCTGCATTCTTCTCTCTAGTCTGAAAGATCACATAAAAATAAAAATAAAACACATAAAAAGATTTTTAAAAATTTACAAACAGGGACGGCACATTACAGTGGTATTAGAGTCGTGTATCTTGCCATCCTATGAGGTTGAATATGACATGCAGAAGATGAAAATGAGACATGCGGCCTACAAATAGATATAATTTTAGACCAAGACTAGGAACACGGAATCCACGAAGAATACAGGAAGGAGAAGTACCACAAATTGATCCATTTGACTCAGATACGGAGATTGTAGCTGCTGAAGAGCCACCAGTAGTATTGTATAGTGAGGAAGATCTTGAAGTTCCACGAACAGACCCCTTTTCAAGTGTTCTTCCTACACAAGCTGAAGAGATGGGAGACAGGGAAATTGGAGAACCTAGCACACAAGATATTCTAAATGATTTGGCGAGAGGACAGCAGCAGTTGATTAATAGGATGGACAGGTCACAAGAGGCACTCACACGGCTTCTTGGTCGTTTGTTTCCTGATTTGGATGAGGATAGGAATAACGGAGATAGGAACAGAGACCGAAATGACAAGAACATAGACCGAAATGATGGAGACAAACACAAAGACCGAGGTAATGGAGAACGGAATGGAGATAGGAATATTGGGGACAAGAACAGACACAGGGATCCTGATGGAGAGGCTTCGCTGAATAACCGAGGTGTTACACAGCTCACAGCCACAGATAGACCAGGCATTCCTATTTTTATACTAAGGGATGAGATTCCTGAACGGGATGATACACAGGTGGAATTTCAGGATGAGATTTTTAGAGATTGGCAGGCTTCTAGTGCGGAATTTCGGGCTGAGATGACTTTCAAGGAGATTACTCTGATATCAGGATAAGACATAGACCTAGAGGGGGTAATAGGCAGCAGAATCATGAGCTTCAAAAGAAAGTAAAATTACTTTACCCTACTTCGATGGTTCAGGTAAAACTTCAGCGAGAGCTTGGGTCCAAAAGTTGGACAGTTATCTCCAGATGAGCCCCATGCCAGAGACTGATGCCATCACATATCCAGCCTTACACTTAGAGGGCAGTGCACACAAGTGGTGGAGCAACGGGAAGGTGACTTTGGGACATGACCAGATTACATCTTATGTGGAGTTCACAGCTAGGCTCATAGACAGGTTCGACAAGAAGGGCCCTAAGTTGCAGTTCAAGGAGCTAGCACAATTGAGACAGAGTGGACCAGTGGACTCATACATTTCAGAGTTCCAAGACCTTTCAATCATGGTTTTTGATATCTCGGAGCGTAGGTTGATCATGCTCTTTGTTAATGGATTGTCAGACCCTCTACGAGGATGGATTAAGGGGTTGGACCCTTCGACATTGCAGGAGGCTATGAAGAAGGCCCATGACATGGAGTCTTATGCGTGGAGGAGTAAATTTCAGACTAGGAGTTTCCAGCACAAAAGGGATAAGGAGAGAGAGAGGAGACACTTCCATAAGGATTCAGGATATCAGCAGCCTAAGAGTTCTTCCAGGTTAGACAATGATCAGTTGAATGACCTCAGGAGGAAGAAGCTCTGTTTCCATTGCAGAGAGCCATCCTAAGCACAAGTGTGCTGCCCAAGGAAAGGCAAAGCAAATTGAATACTTCTCAGCAGATGAGTCCGTTGAGTTTGAGACACATTCAGAGCAGCATTCAAATGATGATGATTCAATTACAGATGTTGCATCTGAGACGTCAGATAAGGATGTGGAGACCTCCCTACCTACAGCCCATATTTCGAGCATTCAGAGGGGTCATTCAGGATCTGAGGAGTATTGGGTGGACAAAGATGCATTACATTACTTGATATAGGTGCCACTCATAACTTCATAGATGAGGGCTTGGTTGCAAAGAGGGGGTTGAAGACAGTGGAGTTTGAAGGTTTCAAAGTGAAGGTAGCTAATGGATTCATACTCACTTGCACTAGGAGGATTCCCAATTTGACCATCCAGCTAAACAATTACACTTGCCAGTCAGAGTTTTATGTTGTTAGTATGGGTGACATGGATGCTGTGCTGGTTATGAAGTGGTTACATGAGATAGGAGAGTTCACACTCAACTTGAGGACCATGGAAATGAAGTTTGAGGTGAACGGAGTTCGGCATGTGCTCAGGGGCATTTCAGATGGTGGGCTAAGAGTAGTTTCTCTCAAGCGTATGGAGAGATTGATTCGCCATGATCAGGTGCAGTGGGCAGCTGAGGTGATGGTGATGCTTACAGTTTCAAAGCAGCAGAAACAAGAGTATCCACCTGACATGCAGGCTCTTTTGACTAAACACACCAAAGTGTTTAGTGATATTCCACCAAGTAGACCCCCTGATAGGGGAATTGAGCACATGATTGAGTTGGAGGAGGGTGCAAAACCAGTGATCACTACACCATACAGGCACCCAAAGAGGTATAAGGATGAGATCGAGAAAGCTATCAAAGAGCTTCTCGAGATGGGTCATATGAGGCCTAGCAAGAGTCCATTTGCATCATCTGTGGTTTTAGTGAAGAAAAAAAATGGGACTCTTAGAATGTGTATAGACTACAGGGAACTCAACAAGAAAACAATCAAGAACAGGTATCCTATACCCAGGATAGATGAGCTGATTGATGAGTTGCACAGGGCCTGTTACTTCTCCAAGATAGATTTGAGATCCGGTTACCACCAGATTTGGGTCAGAGATGAGGATGTGGAGAAGACAGCTTTCAGGTGTCACTATGAGCACTTCGAGTTCCTGGTGATGCCATTCGGATTGACTAATGCTCCAGCCACCTTCCAATCTTGCATGAACAGAGTATTACGTGAGCAGTTGAGGAGATTTGTTTCGATATTCTTTGATGACATATTGATTTACAGCAAGACTTGGGAGGAACACTTGACACATATTGACGTTGTCCTGAGCATCTTAGAGAGGGAGTCATTATATGTAAAAATGTCAAAATGTGAGTTTGGGATGACTAAGTTGTACTTGGGTCACATTATCAGTGTTGGCAACATGAAGGTGGACCCGGAAAAGATTCAGGCAATAGTGGATTGGCCGCCACCAAAGAATCTCACTCAGCTGAAGGGATTCCTTGGTCTTTGTGGATATTACCGCAGGTTCATGAAGGGGTTTTCTCAGTCAACTACACCACTCACAGATTTGACTCGTAAGGATGCATTTAGTTGGACAGGAGGTACACAGGAGTGCTTCGATAAGTTTAAGGAGATTATGAGTACATGTCCAGTGTTGGCAATACCAGACTTCAGCAAACCCTTTGAGTTGCAATGTGATGCCTCAGGAGAAGGCATTGGTGCTGTAATCATGCAGAATAAACACTCCGTACCGTTTGAGAACAGGAAGTTGAAGGGTGTGGAACGGAGTTACAATATTTATGACAAGGAGATGTTAGCTATAATGCATGCGTTGGCTAAATTTAGATAGTATCTGGTGGGCAGCAAATTTGTAGTTAAAACAGATCATAACAGTCTGAAACATTTCCTTGGGCAGAAGGATTTAAATGAGAGGCAGCAAAAGTGGGTCAGCAGGCCTCAGGCCTACGACTTTGACATTGTTTATGTCAAAGGTAAAAAAAACATTGTTGCCGATGCATTATCCAGGAGGCCCCATTTGTGTGCATTAGGTGCCATTGCAAATGATTGGAGGGAGATGATATCAACTAAATATGCTAAGGATACATGGGCTACTGGACTAATAGATGGCACTATCAAAGATGACAGGTAAAAGTGGTAAATGATTTAATCATTTACAAGGATAAGATCTTCTTGGTGCCAGGTTCAGAGATGAAGCAGAAGATTTTGAGGGCATTCCATGACTTGCCTATGGCAGGGCATCTAGGATACTTCAAAACTTATAGACAGATCAGAGAGAGGTTCACCTGGAAGGGCCTCAAGACTGAAGTGATGCAATATGTGAGACAGTGCCCAATATGCCAGCAGAACAAATAAAAGCACTCATTTCCAGAAGGATTATTACAGCCCCTGCCCATTCCTAAGAGGAAGTAGGATAGCATTTCTATGGACTTTATCACAGGGTTACCTAAAGTCCAAGGCAGGGATTGTATTTTCGTGGTATTGGACAGGTCGACAAAGTATGCACATTTCTTTGCCATTCCTACCACCTTCACTGCAGCTCAGGTCACAGAGTTGTTTTTTCGTGAGGTATTCGTCTACATGGGTTGCCACGGAACATTGTCAATGATAGGGACAGCAAGTTTCTTAGCAATTTTTGGCAGGAGCTCTTCAAGTTGACAGGGACAGGGCTCACCCCCAGCACGCGCTACCACCCACAGACAGATGGTCAAACAGAGATAGTTAATAAATGGGTGGAAGGATACCTCCGAAATTATGTTTCAGGGCAGCAGAAGGCATGGATTAAGTAGCTTCACGTGGGAGAGTACTGTTACAATTCCACTTATCACATGACTATTCAGATGTCACCCTTCATGGCTTTGTACGGGTATGAGGCACCGAGCTTTGTTGATTTACTGTTTGGAGATAGCAGAGTGCCTAAGGCCAAAGACCTTCAGAAGAGCCAGGATATCATGAGGTCTTTGAAAGAGAACATACAGAAAGCTCAGAATCAACAGAAGTAGTATGCAGATCAGCAAAGGACTGAGCAGTCTTTTGAGGTGGGTGACATGGTGTATTTAATGCTGCAGCCATATCAACCATCCACTCTCAAGAAGAGTGGAGCAGAGAAACTTAAGCCACAATATTATGGACCTTTCAGGATCTCCAAGAGGATTGGAGAAGTGGCTTATGAGTTAGAACTTCCAACAGGTAGCAAGGTACACAATGTGTTTCATGTATCTCGCCTCAAGAAGGCACTGGGGTATAATGTGACACCATCAGTTGAGTTGCCTCCTCTAGATGAAGAGGGGAAGTTGATCTTAGTACCCGAGGCAATAATTGACACCAGGGAACGTACTTTGAGGAGGAGGATTATCAGAGAGTGCCTGGTTAAGTGGAAGAACCTGCTAGTGGAGGATGCTACTTGGGAGAATGAGCAGATATTAGAGCATCCTAAACTGAGATTGCTTGAGGCAAGCAATCTTAGGGAGGGTGGACTGTAATGTCCCCTTCTAGTTACATGGTTAGTCCATCATTGGGTTCCCGTGGACTAGCAGTTTGGTTAGGGAACTGTGGTTAGTTTGATTGTGGAGGTGTTTGTCGGCGATGGAGTGGTGGTTCAAGGTCAGTGGATCCAGTTGGCACCCTTAGAGTTGGTTTTCAGTGTTCTTGGCAATACTTACTATTTTTAGTAAATTCAGGGGCGGTACTAGATCGAAATTTTCGAAGTGGGGTTGGATTCGTCTCGTCGAGGGCTTTCTGACGAGCTATAGATCATGGCATTCCGATATCATCTTGATATTTATTTTAAAATCCAAAGTTTAATATATTTATTAATTGGGACTTTATAAATAAATGTTAATCACTTTATAAAATTAAGTTGCAACTTGAAAAGTGACCCCCCTAGGAGTTGGGCGCCCATGGGAGACATAAGGGGATGAAATTAAATATTAAAAACAATTGTAATTCCCTCCATTTGGGGCATTGGGCTTGAGGAAGGAAATAAAAGGTGAAATCAAAGCTCATTTCTATTATGCTATGTTTATGATTTTCTCTTTGTGAGCTCAGCGAGGGTTTTGAGGGTTTGAGGATTCGAACCAGGCTCTTGGAGACGAAAACCTCCCTGAGTGACGGCATTCTACAGGTGTGCAATACCACCCAAAGGTGCCATTGATGGTGGATACATCCAGTATTCACGAATGTGCTTCAATGGAGTCTATTTGATGAGGATTTGTGGGAGGACTTGACATATTTCTTGCATATACCATTGAGTTCACATACTGAAATAGAGATCAGTTTACTAGTGCATTTCAAGCAAATTTCATGAGTTTTGGGGACTGTTATTCATTGTTGTTGTAGGTCGTACCTTTCAGCGCCAGCCGTACCATTTCAAGGTGGAGATTTAAGGAGATTTAAGGCAACATTTACATTCTTATCTGGTCGCCTAGCCTTGGGAACAACATACAGTCCATTGCAGCCTTATTTCAAAGGCCATACACCATTTGTTTGATGTTCATCACTTTCAGCATAGGATGTACACCTCCAAGAGTGACGTGGGGGCATTTTGGCTTCATTTCTCTTTGTGGTATTGTGGATTCTGCATTGCTAGAGGCGTTTGGAGCCCTTTGTATCGTTGATATCAATTTGTATGCTCATCTTTGTATTTCTTGAGAGATTGGAGTGATTTCCAGCCATACCCATTGTTGGTCCAGATACAGCTGTTGTATGAAGTTGCAAATCTCAACATGGGTATGTGATAGTAATTGTTTATTGGCTATTTTACTATCTGGATATTTGTTAGTTTCTGCACATCTATTGTACTTTTTCTGGGTTTGCATTCTATGCTCTATATTGTATGCTTCGACAGCACATCTACAGGAAAACTGAAAACCCTTTTTGCATTCTTCTCTCTAGTCTGAAAGATCACATAAAAATAAAAATAAAACACAAAAAGATCTTTAAAAATTTACAAACAGGTACGACAAATTACATCCTACTATGCACACAGTTTCAACGATAGCATGCAGCCACAAAAACTATTAGATTGGAGAACACAAATACCTAAAAAGCAGCAAGAGGAGATTGCACATATTTTAGACACACACATTGCAAAGAAAACCCAATGGAACGAGCACAAGGAATATCTTATTCGTTGGAAGGGTAAGGGGTCAAAAGAAGACTCAAGAATTTTTGAAGCAAAAGTAAGTTGTCTTGGGTGGCCAAATCAATCTTAGGCATAGCCTTAATTTTGAGCACATAGCTCAAAATTCTTTTTATCTGGGGTATCTAATGTAGGAGCATCTCAGGGCTCATGCAATCTTGTATCTCCCAAAAATATATGTTGCACACAAGTTGTCTATTTTTGTGCATGATTTGTTTTTTTTTGTTTGTCTTGTGTTTAGCGCACAAGTTTGTTGGTTGTGCATGTGTTGTTGCTAATTTGCATAAAAATCTCTTGAAGATTTCTATCTGCACACAGGAGTATTTTGCTTGCACATAGGGCTTTAACCTCATGCAAATGTCTTTCATCTACATGCATGATTGGTTAGCAACTTAGCGCAATTAACTCCAAAGCCCCCAAACAAGGTTGAAGGCTTTGTGCAAAGGCTGTTCTCATGGATTCCAAGACTACGAAACCGTAGGCCAACTAATGATTGTTGGACAAATTTGTTCTAAAAGTTGTACAAAAAAGGGCTAGCGCTTTTTTTATTAAAATATATTTTTAAAAAGCATTGAATTGAGTTGTGGGAAGCAACTATTGCAAATGTCAAACAAATAACGATAGTGCAACTAGGGGGGTCAAACTTGTTGTTTGTAGTGATATATATCTAGAACTACCTTCCACAGGTAGTAGTGGCTCTGAGAGGTGGAGGTGACTACAACAAGTGACTGTGAGAGACAGAGGTAGGCCACACATTTCCTCTACATTCTTTTCCTATTTCTTTGTTTTCTTCTCCTTTGTTCGTTCTCTTATGATTCTTCTACCGTTTTGTTTAGGTTTTATTTTGTAGATTTAGGTTTTGTTTTTTTATTTATTTGTTGTCTTTTTATAAAATTTAATACATTCATTTTAATAATAAACATATTTAAATATTATTATATTAACATTTAATATATTAAAATTAGTCTATACTTCTAGTTCTAATTATTAATATATTTAATAATTAATATATAAAATTTAACATATTCAAATATTTAAATTAAATATTTAAATTTATTTATATTTTAAAATTTATTTATATTTTAATATTTTTAAATTTATTAATAATTTATTTATTTTAGATGAATTTAATCACAAATATTTTTTGAATTTTATCATTGCCGAACTTAATCCAAATTTTATATTTGTCGAACTCAAACACGAACACGAACCTTGTGACATAGGTGACAACTAAGCCAAAGAAAATTTTTACCAAATCAACAAAAAAAATATACGCAGGTATAAATATAAATTAAGGAGGGAATTAGGTTCAGAATGTAAAATAATGCAATGGGCCAAGGTTAGCAGACAAATTTGAGGTGGATAAGGATACCACTCTATGGTGACAACTAAGCCAAAGAGAACTAACCATATTAACCAAAAGAAGCAAACATGAGTAAAATTTAAGGAGGGAATTAGGCTTAGAATGCAAAATTATGCAATACACCAAGATCAGCAAACAAATTTAAGTAGGGTTTTTAATGTTAGTATGCAATAAAAAATGATTGTGGAACCAATTGTGTCATGTCCTACATATCAATTACCTCATTCCAATTAAAGATTGGAATGACATAAATAATCTCATCAATTATAGAAGACCAGCACTATTGATTTGTTCATATCTTCATGATCGGCCCTGCATTGAGTATTGATCTTCATATTATGACTACACTGATAAAACGAATGAAGGTCCATCATGATGGCAATTGCTAATCAACCTACATGATCGTGAGTAGATGGTCTCAACGTCCGAGGCGATGATCACATTATCGGCAGCTAAAACCTAGCGCTAAAGACAAATACATATAGAGACAAAATATATTCTAATCAGCATATAAGACAAGAAAGCCAAGGAGCGCCGATCATACTTAATTAAGGGATGTGTTAAGACAAACTAATCCATGAAGGGATGCACCGATTAAGAGACACGATCCTTCAAAAGATATATAAAGGGGATCAAGGCAGTCAGCAAGGCATTGAAACACATTACACCATTCAATTGAGACATTCAAATCTCATCTCAACCCGTCAATTATTCACATCAGATCTGCAAATCGACTCATCTAAATTTGCATCTAAGACATCAATAGAGCATTAAAGTAACATATCCATTCAGCAGATAAGAGTCATCATAAAACAGAATATAGAACAGCGATTCCAATCAGATAATCGCAGCAGATAAAGAAGTTGTTACTATTCTTTGACAGCGAGGAATAAAATATTGGAATCCTATGATTAAATCGACCATCATACAGAATTACATTTCAGCATAAAAGGTATGTTCATTATCTGAGTAAAATGTCTCATAATAATTAGATTATGAATGTCCTAAATCAGACATGAATGCATAGGAATGTTTATCATAGTAGAATAGACAAATGTTTATCATAAAAGAATAAAATATAATAGAATGAATATTCATCATAGAATAAAAATGTGTATCATAGGATGAGAATGTTTATCATAAAGAATGATTATCCATGATAGGATAGGAATGTTATAATCCTAATGGCATGGAAACCGTAATTGAATAAAAATGTTTATAACATGATAGAATAACAATGCTTATGACATAAGAACATTTATAATCATATTAGAATGATGAACGTTATTGTATGATGCCAAGTAATTTGAATGGCAATCAATGAGTTAGTACAAGTTGAGTTCCCGTAGAGGAACAATATGATCAATTGTACCATCTCGTGATCCATGGGGATCACGAGATAGTAAAGATAAGTTCTTATAAGACATGATACATAACTTTAAAACATGGAATACCCAAGATGAGAATAAGAGCCTCGCCATTAATCTATCTACACACCCTACGAGTATGGGAGTGGAGTTAGGGAAGGGCGGTTAGGATCTAGCACCTAGATGACTCTCAAGTGGGTGAAGAATTACCGGGTGTAGTAATGAAGCCCCTTGAGCCAAGAAGGCGAAGAATTACCGGGTGTAGTAATGAAGCCCCTTGAGCCAAGAAGACGAAGAATTACCAAGTGTAGTAATGAAGCTCCTTGGGCCTATGGCAGTGAGTATTGTTACACCAGCACCCTAACGCATCCAACTCATATGGGGTGAGAGACGTAGAGTAGATTAACGATCAGGCTCATGGATAACTCTCCCGAAGTATATCTAGGAAATCTCCATATGATAGAAATGAGAAAATGTGAAACGCATATATGTAATGAACTTTTATATTGATTATGGTTATGTGGTTTCTAACTCTAATTGCAATATGTTGATATTATAAGGATTTATTGGTTACTAATATTCTATTTTATAAGTCAAAATTGTGTGCAAGGTTAAGAAATTTTGAACTTCCTAAAAGGGAACATTACAAATTGCTTAGCTACGGCAACTAAGCCAAAGGTTACCCCAAAGAAGAAAGAGTACTGATCGCCCACACTGTGACAACTAAACCAAAGGTTGCCTCAAAAAAGAGTGAATTTAGTACAAATCGCTCAATTGCAGCCAGTGTTACAAGACTCACCCAAAATCACCAAGACTTGGCAAGTCCCAAGGGGGTTGAAGCTAACTGAGGCCAACAGACTCATGACCCAAGTACCTAGCGAGTTCCATCACTGATACTTGGTTGTCTAAGTCAGGCATAAAAATCAAGTAAAAAAAGAGAATAATGGCTTAGACTTGACTGCAAAAATGTCATGTCCCCATTTTTCAAGTAACTTAAAAAGGTTCTAATTGTAAATTAATTTTATAAAGTATTTTTAATTGCTTTATAAAATTAATATTTTGTTAAGTTACTTGAGTCAATTTAAAACACTTTATAAAATAAAGTGTTATTGTGTACACAAAAACAATCATTTAATAAAGTTTAGTGATTGTGTACACAAAAACCGTCATTTAATAAAGTTAAGTGATTATACATACACAAAAACCGTCATTTAATAAAGTTAAGTGATTGTGTACATAAAAACCAATATTTAATAAGTGATTGTGTACACAACTTTCATTTAATAAAGTTACGCTAGACCTATTTAGAGTGAGGGCTTTATAAGGAGCAGCTGGGAGTCATTTGAAATCATGTTTTGACTTGGTTTTTGCATATTGAATTTATCTCTTAGCTGAAAACAAATTTCAGTCCAATCAAGGTGATGATCCCTTGATAACTAGGGTTTGGTAATGGCCCCATTCCCGTTTTGAGAGGTGGATGCAATCAGTATTCATCATAGAGCTTATTGGAGACCATTATTGTGAATTTGATATTTTGGAGGAGCTGGAAATGATTTGTATTTGCAGGTTCAGCTGCTAGGGTTTTGAGTATGCAATTGTGCAACATTGAAGATATAGTTTGAATTTCATGGATTGATATTTGTCATTGGGTCGGAGACCTTGAATTGATTTCATCAAAGATCTTTCATTTGTTTTTCATCATACAAGAGGGCTGTTCTGCTACAGCAGCATTGTCACCTTCCTTGCATTATAATGGAACATTTCATGTAGAGGAACATTGTCATCATAAGACTGAATTACAGTGAACATCTTTAACAGCAGAGATCAGCTTGGAGGCTAGCGATCAGATTATGAGGAGTTTACATCAGTCTTAGGACATCTCTAACAGATTTGATACAACAGAGGTCTGCTTCCATTGATGGTCAATTTACCATCAAATCTTGGCACACTTTCATCTCTGTTATGACAGCAATCTGAGTTTAATTACTTGACATCACATTGACCACCTACACACTGACTGATCTGCATAAGGACATATCTGTATTAGCAGATCATCTATTTATCATCATTTGGAAGACAGTGATCAATACTGTAAGGGTTGTTTCAGTACTTTGGCCTCACTTGAATCACAGCATATCTGAATTGCAGGGGTTTAGCTTTCATTGTGTTTCATTTAACATCCTATCTTGGTATGTTTTAGCTTTGATTTGTATCAGCATTCTATGCCTTGTATCTTGGCTGTCATTTAGCCTTGAAATTGATGTAATTGAGATGCTATAGAAATCTGATGTCATAGCAGCAAGAACTGATTCAGTTTATCATCCTTTGCCAACTTTGTAATGTGTGAATAATGATGTAATTCATAGTAGCTGTGATTGCATATGTATGTTATCTTTTGTCATAAATTTGTACTAAGTTTCATGTTGTTGAAGACAAATAAAGAGGTGCAGAAATAAATCAGAATTCAGTCCTAGGGTTATATCGTAAACATTGCAAGATTCAGATCAGAGTTCATTTAAAAATCAGAATTTTAGCAACATCCTTAGTGGGATATTTCAGTGGTATTAGAGCCAAATTCCTGCCAGCCTATGGGTAAAGAGCCATGATCGTGCCAACCTGAGGGTCATCAATCAGATTTGCTTTTGTTCTACAACAAGTTTCAGTTGTGGATTTGGAACAATGGGTCTATTTCCGTTTGATAAGCAAGTGATGAGAGATATGATTGATAGTCAGAGACAGATGGCACAACAGAGAAAGACTAATGAGAGCATTGAAAAGATGTTTCAGGCTTTGATGGGTAAACAGAATAACAGGAACAATCGAGCTAATCAAAGAGATGCTAGTAGTGCAGCAAGTTCACATCGAGCTAGAAGGACACACATATGCACACCTACAGTTGAGAAGCCTATTTGTCCTACATTCATTCCTCCAGCAAATGAGGAAGACATGTTCAAGAGTTCAGTACAGATTCATGAGATTGAGGACGAAGAAGAGTTACTTGTTGAGGCCACAAATGAAGAACACATGAAGGTTGAAGAAAATGATCTCATAGATGAAGGTATTCAATTTTGTGAGGTTTCATCATTTGGTCATGACATTGCTTCATCATCCTTACATCATATGGACGAGGAATCACATGGTGCTTCAGTTTGTGATGAACGAACGGGTTTGGATGAAGACCAAGCTGATTTGGAGGAGCACGATGATGACCAAATAACAATTTTTTATGGAGGTGTTGAGTCTCATGCATCACATCACTTGGAAAAGCATCTAAAGGTAAATGATAATCAGATTGTTGCAGCTCTAGATCATTTTGATGATATTCATGAGGTGATTGCAGCATTGTGTTGGAAGGCTCTAGATTTGAGAGGAAGTTCATCTCTTATTGTTTTGCACGAATTCAAGGAGGCTTTGATGATAATGAGTTTGGCAAAAGAGAATTACACACATGCAGGTTTTGTTTGCAGCCATGATACACATGATTTTCATTTGGTGACATCTTATAGGACAATACTTGTTGATAGCCATCCATCCTTGGTAGGAGAGATGATAGAGTTTGTAGAAGACAACACAATTGAGCATGATATGAGGTCTGATTTTCTGATGCACAACAGCAGTCTCTTGTCTTTATTACATCATAATATGATAGCCAAAAGATTCAGCCTTGAGGCATGCAAATTTCATGAAGAGACTCATATCGGACCAGCCTTTGATGGAAAGTATTTAGGATTTGAAGAAGATGAAAATGTTATAGAATGGCATGACATGATTCCTGATTTGTTTGAGGACAGCGGTTCTATAGTTTTGCAATCAGCTTTGTTTGATAATTTTGGGTCAGCTATTGATAATATGCATGAGTTTGACAATGGAGATGAAGGTAACTCAGTTTTGTATGATGCATTAGTTCCATTTGATGAACTAAACCAACCTACTCATGTTGTTGATGATGCTTTCTTATTGGAGTACATGGATGATTTGATAGTTCATTCTCCATGGTTTGATGATTTTTCTTCCTTGTTGGACTTTGAAGCATGTGATTTCAGTCTTGGTACAGTGGTGTTTGGGAGAGTTTTCTATGATGGGAATCAATATTTTCTTGTTGAAGATTGGTCTAATGATGATTTCTTCTTTTCATGCATTGAGGATGGTACTTTGCATATCATTTGGAAAGACTTTTTCAGATTGCATACTACTGTTCTGATTTATGACAGCAAGATGGATACATTTGTGTTTGCTCTATTATGCAACAGCGGAAGCGGTCCCAGGATCCTCTACATCAGCATCCTTGAGGAGATGCGTTTGAACATGGTTGAGAAGCCTCGACTGATTTGGGATCCAAGGATTGTTTGAGTTCAGTTTTTCTTCCCATTGCTTGGGGACAAGCAATGTCGGGAAGGGAGGGTTGTCATGTCCCCATTTTTCAAGTAACTTACAAAGGTTCTAATTGTAAATTAATTTTATAAAGTATTTTTAATTGCTTTATAAAATTAATATTTTATAAAGTTACTTGAGTCAATTTAAAACACTTTATAAAATAAAGTGTTATTGTGTACACAAAAACCGTCATTTAATAAAGTTAAGTGATTCTGTACACAAAAACCGTCATTTGATAAAGTTAAGTGATTGTGTATATAAAAACTGTCATTTAATAAGTGATTGTGTATACAAAACTTTCATTTAATAAAGTTACGCTAGATCTATTTGGAGTGAGGGCTTTATAAGGAGCAGCTGGGAGTCATTTGAAATCATGTTTTTGACTTGGTTTTTGCATATTGAGTTTATCTCTTGGCTGAAGACAAATTTCAGTCCAATCAAGTTGATGATCCCTTGATAACTGGGGTTTGGTGATGGCCCCATTCCCGTTTTGAGAGGTGGATGCAATCAGTATTCATCATAGAGCTTATTGGAGACCATTATTGTGAATTTGATATTTTGGAGGAGCTGGAAATGATTTGTATTTGCAGGTTCAGCTGCTAGGGTTTTGAGTTTGCAATTGTGCAACATTGAAGATATAGTTTGAATTTCATGGATTGATATTTGTCATTGGGTCGGAGGCCTTGAATTGATTTCATCAAAGATCTTTCATTTGTTTTTCATCATACAAGAGGGCTGTTCTGCTACAGCAGCATTGTCACCTTCCTTGCATTATAATGGAACATTTCATGTAGAGGAACATAGTCATCATAAGACTGAATTACAGTGAACATCTTTAACAGCAGAGATCAGCTTGGAGGCTAGCGATCAGATTATGAGGAGTTTACATCAGTCTTAGGTCATCTCTAACAGATTTGATACAGCAGAGGTCTGCTTCCATTGATGGTCAGTTTACCATCAAATCTTGGCACACTTTCATCTCTGTTATGACAGCAGTCTGAGTTTAATTACTTGACATCACATTGACCACCTACAAACTGACTGATCTGCATAAGGACATATCTGTATTAGCAGATCATCTATTTATCATCATTTGGAAGACAGTGATCAACACTGTAAGGGTTGTTTCAGTACTTTGGCCTCACTTGAATCACAGCAGATCTGAATTGCAGGGGTTTAGCTTTCATTGTGTTTCATTTAACATCCTATCTTGGTATGTTTTAGCTTTGATTTGTATCAGCATTCTATGCCTTGTATATTGGCTGTCATTTAGCCTTGAAATTGATGTAACTGAGATGCTGTAGAAATCTGATGTCATAGCAGCAAGAACTGATTCAGTTTATCATCCTTTGCCAACTTTGTAATGTGTGAATCATGATGTAATTCATAGTAGATGTGATTGCATATGTATGTTATCTTTTGTCATAAATTTGTACTAAGTTTCATGTTGTTGAAGACAAATAAAGAGGTGCAGAAATAAATCAGAATTCAGTCCTAGGGTTATATTGTAAACTTTGCAAGATTCAGATCAGAGTTCATTTAAAAATCAGAATTTTAGCAACATCCTTAGTGGGATATTTCAAAAAATGTGCCTATTTGCGACTACAAGATGCCTTCAATGCAACTGGTTCCTTTGTTTGCGACTCTAGAATGTCCTCAATATGGCTGGATCCTTCCCTTCATCAAAGATTGCAAATGCAACCATGTTCGTGGGTTTTATTCGCAACTGTACTAATGCAATTTCATATGGGTGGCAGACTAAAAATCGTGATTTCAGACGGGCACAATTGGTATTTCCTTGGACAGCTTTGTTTCAGCATCACAATTTTTGGTCACAATTTTACGCATTCCAGGTGGTTCTCTAGGGTTCCTTGCAATTTTACCTTCACACAACTTCTTATGTCTTCCTTCACACAAGACAATCTTCAACTATTATAGTCATCACAAGACCTATCATGGTAGATATACTAGCAGATATCATGGTTGCATCGTCATCGAGGACCTATCTTAGACGCCCGCACATGACTTGCCATATAACTATGGATGTTGGGACGAGTGATGCAGGCTCCTCTTAGCCATAGTTGTACTTTTAGTTTTGGTATTTTGTTTTAATGCCATGGATTTCACAATCCATGAGTTTTGTATACACTTGACATGTTTATAAAATAATATATTTAAAAATGTTGTTTCCTTCAGCTAAAATCTGCTTTTATACTCATGTGATCGATGTATACTTATGTATGTGATCAAAGTAGCTTCTATTTGATTAGTTTATGTCTTTAAAGTTTTATTTATTAACCCCCGTTAATGGGGTTGGGGGAGATAAGCCCCACAAACTATGCTTGGAGGCTAAATGGCTTCCCCCTGCTGATGGATGGTTCAAACTGAATTTCGATGGCATCTCTAAGGGGAATTCGAAGCCATCGGGAGCAGGCTACATTGTGAGAAATTGGGAAGGGAAGGTGATTTGCAAGGCTTCTAAGAGGTTAAGCCCTGGAACCAATAATGTTGCGGAATTCCAAGCCTTAATTCTGGGCCTTGAATTGTGCATCAACTCTGGGTTGGATAAGGTTGCTATTGAAGGTGATTCTTCTTTGGTGATCAATGCAGTTAGGACTAAAAAGACTTTATGTTGGAAGTT
This sequence comes from Cunninghamia lanceolata, assembly GCA_027924645.1. Classification (NCBI taxonomy): domain Eukaryota; kingdom Viridiplantae; phylum Streptophyta; class Pinopsida; order Cupressales; family Cupressaceae; genus Cunninghamia; species Cunninghamia lanceolata. The sequence continues at coordinate 1,671,364 of BSBN01001232.1, forward strand.
TAACCCCTTGTTAGTCGTGGCCCTCGAATTGATTGGGCAATTGAGAGATTTCACTATGAATCATATGTTTCAAGAGGCCAACGTGGAGGCCGATGAGTTAGCTAATTCAGCGGTGAGTCGGACGGTGGAGCTCGAGGTGGAAGGGACAGCTATTTCGTGACAATTGTGGTTTCTTTCATAATGAGACAGTCATTACGGGCATTTATGAAATCTTAAGTTCGCCTCACTTCACTCTAGCGACAATGACGAGTGAAGTGGTTGCTAATTATGTTTCAGACACCATCGAGGTCCTTCGACAACACATTCTGTGCTCAGTCCGGTTGGGAGTTAACTTAAGTATGGTTTGGCATTCACATTCTCTTCAGCTTTGTTTTTGCGGACAAATATGGATACCCCGATTAGATTAACATGCTCACACAGACAGATGGCCTTTCGTGGGGAAGTATCTGAGAACAGATTACAAAGCGTTTTCAAACCAAGAATGGCATTCTCCTTGCTCTTCAGTGGGTCATGGCAGATGAGTTCTAGGTGCTGACCACCGTTACAAGGTGAACACAGACATCTCATCGATGTTTGTGGCCACTCTCCTTGATCTAGGTGAACTCAAGGAGGATGTGAAGACCATAATGTAGGTGTTGATTAAAAAGCAAGTCTGGGGGGGTTTGGACAAGGTTCTTGGGATGGCTCAATATGGCAATGGTGTTCCCCTGGCTGGCAATTACCACAGGCTAAATCATGGTGACGAATTAGTAGACTGGCATCCTTTTCTTTCGTCCAATCGACCGAGAAGGACATTTATGAGAAGGCAGAAGGTGGCGAAGGGTGCTGAATTCCTCAAACAGGTGCTCGGGATGAAGGATGCAGGTGGGGCGGAAGGATTGCAGAACTTCATCAATGTTGAAGAGGAGGTGGCGAGTGGAGACTAGATTCTAGTATGAAGTCTTTGGATTTCCTTTGTTTTTCGCTTTGTTCTTTTAAGCAGTCAGTAGGCATAGATAGTTGCTAGGGTTTTGTGTTTTCCTGGATATAATGCTCCATGTTAATGGAGTCTGTAATTAAAACATATATTGTTCCTTTTTGTTTATCAATATAGCAGGGAGCAGCCCCCCATGGGTGCATTTACCGATCTAAAAAAAAAAAAATTATTGAAGGGTGCATAATAAAAGTTTTAAATCCTTAAAAATATCTATATTTCCTGGTTTTTTCAATTTGTCGAGTCTTAGCCAAGTCTAAGTCCGAGACTGAGTCAAAAATCAGCTTGCCAAGTCCAAGTCCCATAACTATGGTTGCAGCAACCAAGCCAAGGGTTAACCCAAAAAAGAAAGAATTTTATACCAATCAACTCAGGCTGTAGTGACTAAGTCAAAGGTTACCCAAAAAAAAAAAAAAAGATTGTACCACTGATCACTCGGCTGTAGCAACTACGCCAAAGGTTACCCCAAAAAAGAAAGAATTTAGTACCACCCGCTCGAGCTGTGTTAACTAAGCCAAAGGGCACCCAAAAAAGGAAAGAATTTAGTACGGACAGCTCAGCTGAAGCAAGTAGGGGAAAAGACACCCAAAAAAAAAGGAATTTAGTTAACAACTAAGCCAAAGGTTATTCCAAGAAAGAGAGAATTTGCTGCATAAAAAGAATTGCAGCAGAAAAAAGGGAGTAATCCGAGGAAGAGAAGACTCAGAAAAATGAGGGAGCTCATCAGCAAGCTTATTAACAGGAGAGCTGTATTTGAGAAAGATAACTTGGCAGGGTCTGCTGTCCCATAGGCTATCTTTGGCCTCGTAGACGTTAAAACTCTTCTATTCTAATCAGATGTAAATAAAACTTAAGGCAAGGAATTAATCAAATAAAAATAGGAACTAAGGAAGTAGAATTAGAATTTGCAAATTTATTCAATGCAACAAGATTAGCAAAGAAAATCTAATCACGGGGAATCCCAGAAAGCACAATGCCATAACAATGCACGTAGTATAAGTCAAAAACAACTAAATTCAATTAGGGTTTCTAGGGTTAGTATGTCCGAAAACAAAAGAACTAATTTAACATATAGAAACCAAAAAAAAACACTCACTGACCTTAGTGCCGATGTCGTGATCGATTTCCAGTTCACCGATAGCAGCAGCAAACTCTTCGAAAGTGAATTCAACACCTTCCATTGGATTTTCATGTATTCTATTCCTCATTATTTCAATTTCTTCCATCATTGTCTCCCTATCTTTCGTCTCTGCATTGGAAATAGCCACTCTGCAGAAGATGTCTCTGCCTCTGTCTCTACCCCTGCCTCTGCTGTTTATTTTATTCTTTCTCAGGCATTGGCGAGGGCTTGAGCAATACAATTTGCTGTGGGTTTTTCTGCTCGGGAAAGTCCATGAGCGGCTTAATTGGTGAGTTGCTGCTGCTGCTGCTATTGCTGCCATGCCCACAGCAACTGTAAGTGGGCTTGTTCTAGATAAGGAATTGAATTTAAAGCTCAATGCAAATAAATGCCAACGTATTAAAATACAGATATAAAAACACACAGGTAAGATAAAACGAGCTGGTAGCCACTCATTTTTTTGTTGTTCTTTGTATTTTTGTGTTAAATTGTGCTGCAGTGATGCTTGAGATGAGATGAGGCACCATTTTGTCAGTGGGTAAGCTTTTTTTAAGATTTATCCCTGTGAGATAGAAAAAATGATGAACGTCATTTTTATTGAAATTTTAGCTTATAAAAAATTATAAATTTGTTTAGTGGGTTACGCTTTGTGAGGAAAATAATTAATAAACAATATTGCTCCTCTTGAGAATTTAAAGAGTAGACTTAATTTTATAAAAATTAAATGTGATATTTAATTTGAATTTTGAATGGTGGAATATGTTATAAATAATAATAGAATTGATTTACTAATGTTTTAGAATTTTAGAGCTTTGTTCACAATGAAGGTTTCAAAATTTGTAAATTGGTTATGCTTTGTTTTGGTTTAAATGGACTAAATTGGTTATGCTTTGTTTTGGTTCAAATGGGCATTTCTAAAGTTAATCTTTGCAAGTGCGAAAATAACCTAGTATACAAAATTGAACTATGAACTGGTAGAATTATGATAACTAAAATTTGCTCAGCTCACCTTAGTGTACCTCAGTCTAAAGCAACGTGGTGTCTACAAACATCATTTGGGAACTTAGTATGTGAGTGTTGTGTACTCCTTAATCAAACCCTAGACAAATCGACTCGATGGCTATAAACCGAGATAGAAGACAGCAAGCAAGTATAAAGGGATGCCTAAGATGATGTATGTTGATGTATTTTGATAATGTTGTTATAGATGTATTGTGAATGCTATGTGGCAAATTATTTTTCTTGAGTCTTGAATCTTTAGCCCCCTTTTCAAATTTTAATGAATGACTGTACTTAAATACAACAACATAGCACAAAATTAGCACAAGCATGTGCTAGGTCAACTTACAATGGCTAATGAAAGAGTCAATGAGGTTTAAGTTTGAATTTTGAATTTTAAAAGTTTAAGGTTCATATTTGCAATTGCATAAATGATCTCAATAAATTCCACACCCACATATCTAATCCAAGGTGATGAATGGAAGATCTAAGGATCGAAATCAATTTCTAGGGATAAAGGATGACAAGATTAGGATAAGATAATGTCCTGGACTGAACTTCACACAATACTATGTCATTTATAGACTTGTTATTACATAAAGGACACTCTAATCAAAATGGGCCCAAAATATAAGCGAAAAGAGCAAGGATACGCAATTTTTACCTAAAGAGACCAATGTACTGTATAAAAAATTAGCTTACTACAAAAAATCTAACTAGACATCAATTTGTTGTATAAAAATTTAGCTTGTAAAATAATAGTTTTTTTGGTTACTATCTAGACAAGATATTAATTTATTATATGAAAAGTCAGCATTGGTGTTTAGTAAGACACTAATTTCTATAAGAGAATCATTGTATGAACTCTATAACAAGGTGTATAATTTTTCCTTCTATGTGAATGGTTTTTGTTTATGTTTGTAATGGTTAAAATGCATACCTTGCATGTTTTCCCTTTGTTTTGGACCCACCTTGACCCATTTGTCCCTAATGCAATGACTAGCATATAAAACAATGTATTTTTAAGTGGAAGTTGACAAATAACCTAGTCTGGTTTTGATTCCATCTCCACTCATTCTCACAGTTCAAAATTTACCCTCACTTTATCCACCCATCATCTTGGTTCAAATCTGCAATTGTAGAATTAAATTAGTTCGATTTTGTGATTTGTAAAAATGACTCCAGATGTTTCAAAATTTTAATTTTAATTTTGGGCCCAAGATAATGTTGATAACTGAGAGGGGGGTGAATCAGTTATCTTAATTATTTCAGCTTTCTGAACTTTCTTAATAATTAATGCAACATCAATTCAAATAAGCAAACATAACCGTGAAATGGAAATACACATGACACAATATTTTTGACGTGGAAACCCTGTTAAGGGAGAAAACCACGGGGTGATTAACCCAAGATTGTATTCTCTGTTAGAAGAATAGAAATACAAAATGGCACTTGCCAATTAGGGCTCACTGCCCGAGCACACTGCTCACAAGAGGCTCACTGCCTACAAGAGACTCACTATCTACAAGTTATAAAGAGAGTAACAAGATACTTGAACTAATGAGAAGCATCCACATATGCTGGAGTTCAGTTCTGGTTAGGCTCAGTATACTGATCTACTGCACTTCATCCTTTCTCTTCTTTTAGAGTTGTTGTCCTTTCACATACCGGACCTACCTTACTGCTTCCACACTGCTCTTCTGCTTTTCTTCACACTTCACCATTACACCACAACACACTTCTCATCGAAATCCATTTGGTATATATATCCGCACAAAGGATTTCATCCTCTTTCTAGTCGGCATCCGGAATAGTCAGTATTTCCCAAACTTTAGTCTGTCGGTTGAATCCTTGCTTACCAAGTGATGCAGATCAAAGAGATACTTATAGAAGTCATCTAACAAGTCGGCCAATCTTGAATGATACCTTAATAATCTTGATCACCATCAAAATATCATCCAGAATAGTGTCTGATGCTTTGTCGGTCAGTTCTTCCTCTATCTGCTCTGCCAAATAGGACCCCAATACTTGAATGCTTATATCTCTTCACTCTTTCATCACTGAAGGCTCAAATCCTAGAATCTACCAGTCAAGGTATTCCTCTTAACTTCCCCAAGTCCGCCCTTTCCAAAGATACTTCCTCTTAGAGATCCAGACCTGACTGTCGGACCTTGCCACAACACTCTGTTATTGCTTACCAGACCACAACACTCTTCAATCTGACTTCCGGTATAGGCACACTATGTTCTGCGGATGTGTGGGATGAACTTTGTTGCCATCAATGACAACAATCATGAAGCTCCAATGTGTCTCTTGCCAACAATCTCCCCCTTTGGCATTGATGGCAACACTTAGTGAAAAATGACTAAGTGTTATACTATACTCCCCCTTGGTTGATGCTCTCTTCTAATGTACACTTTTCTGGAGTTCCCCCTTAGTTGGATTCCACATTTTTCACTGTTCCTCACTCCCCCTTTGACATCAATGGCAAAGGGTAGGGTCCACATACCAAAATTCCCAAAAACAATCTATACTTAGTCGCATAAGTATATATACATGCTTATACTTACATATACTGAAGTATATCTGCAAAAGATGTCTTCAACTGGGCAAATTTTGTTGCCCAACTCAGCTCCATCCTGTCCAAAATTGAGATGTGACCACTCAATAGGAATGCAAAAGCTTCTGCCCTCTTGAGATCTGTCGGATCACTAGTCTGGGTTGTGGTCTGAGCATCAGTTAGGGCTTCATGCATGGCCTCTAACTTAGGGATAATCATCCCTCTAAGTTCACCCATTATGCTTAATATGTTCTTCCTCTCCTTCTCAAGCTTCTTAATTTCGTTCATGATTACAATAGTTTGACATTCCTGGCTTATTACGGATACAGTGAGAGGATCAAAATTCTGAGAGAGGTTTCACAGTTTATCTTCTTGTTCTTTTACTTTCTTCTCAATATCCTTTGTTACTTTAGTCCAGGATATACAAAATTTATATACTTCTCCTCCATTCTTAAGAGCATTTTCTAAGCTCTTCATCCCAATGTCCATATTTCTCCTATCATTGGTTATAAGCCCTTGTAACTCTGAGAATCTCTTATCCAAAAACTCTTTCCGAACTTTATCTTCTGTTGCTTTCTCTAAAGAATCAAAATGTGTACTAACAGAATTTACAAGAGACTTTAGATTACCGGATGTGGATGCTATAGGATCCTTTTGGAAGGATGGCATGATCTTTTCCAGTACACCAGATGCAGTTTCTATGAGTTCACAGTCTTCCATGTGAGACTTCAGCATTTTTTCTTTTGCCTTTGCTTGAGTGAAGGATGCTACCTTCATGGTTTGCACTGGAGAGAGGGAATCAAAATTGAATGGACCTTGAAGCAACTCTGGTTCATCAAATTCCATCATCTCTTTGGTCAAGAAATCCTTGACTGCTTCTGCTGTGTCTCTTGCCAGAGATAGAATTTTCTCCCTTTCTACAGCCTTACCACTGTCATCTGTAGCTTTTTCTGTCCTTGACTCTTCTTCTCTTCCCTTTCCTTGTTCTTCTTGACTGCATTTTTCTTTTATACTTTCTTCTCCTTTAGATCCGGAGACTATTGGAGAGTCTAGATTTACTTCTCCTTGGACTTCCTCTTCTAGAGCAGAGGAATCTAAGTCTTTACCTTTTTCTTCACCTGTCTCCTTTACCTCTTCTGCCACTGTCTCAATAGATTCATCTGTAGCTGAGGGATCATCACCTAGGTCCTCTACAATGGGAATGTTGAATCTTTTGTAAGCATTCCGGAGAATCTCTTCTGTCTCTTTTCCTCTTTTATCAGTTTCGCCGAGCATAAGTTGATTCATTATGGCTTTGCTCTGGAACTCATCCTTGCAATCTTTGAAGATCATATTCATTTTCTTCAGAGTGATTGAAGGAAAGAGTTGAATGGCTATCTGTTCCCGGATCTCAAGATCCTTTGCCCTAGCATTATTCTTTCTTATCTCTAATTCCTTCTCTAGGCTTTTGGGAATGAGAGATATGATTTTAATAAAAGCCTTATTGTATATGTTCAAATACTTAACTGTGGCTTCCTCTAGAATCTTTTTATCTGCATCATTGTATGCATCATAGAATTCTGTTATTGGTTGTAGGTTCCCATACATAGTGACTGCTTTAACTACATCATCTAATGACAGAGTGGGTCTTTCAACAAACTCTTCTGCCTCTGCCTCCTTATCTTCACCAGATACTTTCTTCTTCTTCTTCATCTTCTTGATCTCTTCATCAGATTTTGTCTCTTCTTCATCTTTCTGACTGATATAAGACCTTGTGGCCTTTGTTTTAGTTCTTTTCTCTGCTTTACCAAATGATTTTGCTTCTGGTTTTGATGCCTTTGAGGTTTTAGCAGTTGTAGGTGCAGACCTCTTAGAGGATCTGGTCTGGGAGGGGGCTTCTATCAGACCACTTTCCTTTTCTACTTCTTCCTTCTCCTTCTCTGCCCTTTATGTCCTCTCTCTATTTGCATCAAGTGCTTCTTTTGAAATTCCATGCCTCTTGGCAAACTCTTCTACTTCCTTCCTCACTTTTCTTTTTATTTCTGGTTGTCTTAACTCTACATGGATCTTCACACTTAATTCTTAAAAGGTTCCAAACCTTTCTGCCTTGGGATCCTTGGGCTGACTTAGCATGTGCTGAACATGCAGCTCCACAATTTTCTCATCCACTTCATACCCCATAGGCATGATCCACACTGTTCTTGGTTCTACTGCCTCCATTAGGCATTGATCAGTTTCTACCATAAAGCATATTGTATCTTTATACTTTTCAACTAGAGATTTGGGAATTCTCTCCCTTGCTTGCATCATACTCTGAAAGTTCTTGAAATAACCCCATAGAGCTGTATTTCTTGCCTTAGTATTCCTAAGCCCATGCCGGTAGTCTCTAATTTAAATGGCAACAGGTCTGTCATTCTGTCATACCCAACCACTAGATCCGGGCAGCTCATTCATAAAGTAGAAAAACAAACACAATATCAGTCCACCATACTTAAAAGAGTTCTTCTTGTTCTTCTTGATCTTCTGTAAGTTTTCCATCAGTTGGCTTAAAAGGAGTTCACAGAGATCATAATCTGCATTCTTTCTCAACATTTCATAAGCAGTGTACACAGCAGTTTCAGGTACTGAATTCTCCCTGCTGGAGTGATATATCTTATACCCAATTATCATAGATGCAAACTTGATATCCAGATCAGAGATATCTTCTATGGTCATTGCTCTCTTATCAAATTTTGATCTGGTAGCCTCACTCATAGTTTGGTTTTTGATAGATTTGAGAACTGGTATCCCTCCGGGAGAGTGCAAATCAGTTATTGCCCTAATCGCATCCTTAGTGATCTTAAATGGTCTATTCAACCATAAGAAGTTATCATGTACTCTGCTCAGCACATACCGGACCCATTCATCCTCTTCAAAACAGCGGAAATGAATGCACTGACCAAAATGTTTATCCCGGATGGCCTGGTACTGTGGTTTGAGTTCAAAAGCATCATCTATTAACTGATTGTGATAGATATTTGCCAGCTTAGATTCCCCAAAATCTTCAATGTTCGCATGAATGTAAACCCTAACATCTTCTACATGCAAAATACCATGCAGAATGCTGGAAAATGCGCCTAAGGGATCCACTTCTAGAGATTTATATGGGTGCTTCTTAAATTTAGGGCATGGCCTATCAGAAATCTTCACCACATTCAGAGTAGCCATCTTCCAAAGATTTACAAAGAGATATTTAAGAACGAAAAATACCTTTTACGCTTCTAGATTTTACGGAGTGATCTGGATCGATTGCTAGATGAATCGACTTCTGCATATGATCTTTGATGGGCTTGAGGAAATTTGTTGTAGAGCTCCTTTTCGCTTCTTCTTGAATGCAGGATGAACAAACGCTTAATAAGAAAAACCCTTATATTGCTCTACAAACCCTAATACCAAGTTGCAATAAATGCTCAACTTAAGTCATTCCGGTTTGCCTTGTTTTCCTTATTCGGATGACTTGATGAACCGGATCAATCTTGTTCTAAACATCTTGCGGATCTTCCATATCTTAACCACAGTTTATTTAGATGTTTCTCTTATGAACCCTTTAATCCGCAACTCTCCTTGTGCCAGTTCCGGCACCAATTAATTAGCTGGGGGAAAATATTTTTCCTTGTGTCTCCCCCTGAGCCAGAGCTCACTTTTTAATTTTTGAAAGGAATATCAGCACCAGATTCTGGTGCGGATCCATCTCCTATATTTTATGTACTTCTCTTCACCCAAATCTTGTTCATCTCACTTTGAACTTCATCCGCATTCACTTTTGTTTTTCCCTTGTCTTGATTCTGATTATGATGTACCGTTCTTCTACAGAATTTGGCAATATGACCAGATCTATTACAATTGTGGCAAACAACATTTATTTGCACATTTGATTGATATCTTTTTTATCTACATTGATTAGCCATATGACCCGTTCTATTGCATGCAAAGCATCTACCATTGAATGAATTGTTCATTTGCATATTTCTGCATTCATGAGATTTGTGACCATACCTTTTGCAGTTAAAACACTATCTGGAGAAGGATGTATTAGTCTGATTCATTCTCTTTCTGCACTGATTAGCTTTGTGACCAAAGTTATTGCAGCTGTGGCAGTATCCATTAAAGGATGGATATCTTTGAGCATTAGGTTGCCTTACTGGAGGTCTTCTATGCCTATTCCTTGGATTTTCTGATCCAAACTTCTTCTGACCGGATCCAGAGCTTTCACCTTTCTCATATCCCAAGCCACACTTGTCATCTACCATCTTTTGGCTTTCAAGAAGAACTTCAAGTTGAGCAGAGCTTATCTTGAATTTTTCTTTGTATTCATTTGCTGTTTGAAGATCCCTTTTAAGAGAGACAATTTGATCCTCATGTTTTTCTTCATTATCTTTAGCATCTTCAAGATCAGATTCAAGATGTTTGATTATTCTATCCATCTTGTGGCAGTGTTCTAATTTCTCCTTGAGAGATTGTCTTAGATCATCTTCAGTTTTTCTTTTCTCTTCAATTTCTTGGGTAAATTTCATAACTCCTTATTCCATTTCATGTCTTACCATAATGATCTCTTTTGATAACTTTTCACATAACTTGGTTTTCTCCTTTAGATCTCCATTTGTATCATTTTCTTCACTTTGACTTGCCAATTGTTGAAGTAGCTCCTTTCTCTTTTTCATAGACTTAGTTTCCCTTTTAGTTCACTTATGAAATCATCAGCCTATTTGAGTCTTTCCTTCAATTCATTGACTTCAAAATTAGATTGTTCAAGATCATCTAGGGCAGACTGAAGTTGTTCCCTCATACCATACACATCCATTTTAATTCCTAGATCTTCCTCAAGCTGTTAGGCTCTGTTTGGAGGAACTTGGCTCTGATACCAATTGTTGATAACTGAGAGGGGGGGTGAATCGGTTATCTTAATTATTTCATATTTCTGAACTTTCTTAATAATTAATGCAGCATCAATTCAAATAAGCAAACATAACCATGAAATGGAAATACACATGACACAATATTTTTGACATGGAAACCTTGTTAAGGGAGAAAACCACAGGGTGATTAACCTAAGATTGTATTCTCTGTTAGAAGAATAGAAATACAAAATGGCACTTGCCAATTAGGGCTCACTGCCCGAGCACACTGCTCACAAGAAGCTCACTACCTGCAAGAGACTCACTGTCTACAAGTTATAAAGAGAGTAACAAGATACTTGAACTGATGAGAAGCATCCACATATGCTGGAGTTCAGTTCTGGTTAGGCTCAGTATACTGATCTACTGCACTTCATCATTTCTCTTCTTTTAGAGTTGTTGTCCTTTCACATACCGGGCCTGCCTTACTACTTCCACACTGCTCTTCTGCTTTTCTTCGCACTTCACCATTACACCACAACACGCTTCTCATCAAAATCCATTTGGTATATATATCCGCATAAAGGATTTCATCCTCTTTCTAGTCGGCATCCAGAATAGTCAGTATTTCCCAAACTTTAGTCTGTCGGCTGAATCCTTGCTTACCAAGTGATGCGGATCAAAGAGATACTTATAAAAGTCATCTAACAAGTCAGCCAATCTTGAATGATACCTTAATAATCTTGATCACCATCAAAATATCATCCAGAATAGTGTCTGATGCTCTGTCGGTCAGTTCTTCCTCTGTCTGCTCTGCCAAACAGGACCCCAATACTTGAATGCTTATATCTCTTCACTCTTTCATCACCGGAGGCTCAAATCCTAGAATCTACTAGTCAAGGTATTCCTCCTCTTGACTTCCCCAAGTCCGAACTTTCCAAAGATACTTCCTCTTAGAGATCCAGACCTGACTGTCGGACCTTGCCACAACACTCTGTTCTTGCTTACCGGACCACAACACTCTTCAATCTGACTTCCAGTATAGGCACACTATGTCCTGCGGATGTGTGGGATGAACTTTGTTGCCATCATTGACAACAATCATGAAGCTCCAATGTGTCTCTTGCCAACAGATAATTCCCCCCATTTAGTCATTATGAATCAGCTAAAGCATGAAAACATTTTGCTTCCACACTATGGTGTTATATTAAAGGATAAACTTAAATTCATTTTAAACATCTAGAATCTAGTGCGCATCTAGCCCACGTCAAGAACTTTGTGTGAAAATCTCTATTACATAATTCATTATCATGAGAGAACAGCATTAGCATCCTAGAAAAATTGTGTGATGGTCTAATGTGTTTGATCATTGTACCAAGTCATATAATTGGTACCCAAGAATTTGACTGAGGGGAGAATAATCCTACCTAGCAAACTCCTTAATGGTGTTTATTGGCATCACCAAATTATTATTGCAACTCCAAATACCCAAGTGAATCTTTATTTTGTAGGTCCATAAGGATTGCAATCAATAGGTTCAGATCCATGGGTCTGGTTCAAATTCATAGTAGCATAGATCAATTATGCACTCATGGAGATCATATCCACATGCATGGAAGTGAACTATAGCAATAGATTAAAAAAATCCCAAACCCAATATAGTTATCCAATAAATCATAATTTTCTAGTACAAGAGCAAATTGATTCACAACATCTTTCATAGTCAAATCAACATCAAACCCAAAGCTAATGCAGCCTAGATTGGATGTTTTACCAAACAGTCGACACTAGCAGCCAATATACAAGTTCAAATGCTTCAAGTTTAATCACACAAACAAATTTGATGTAGATTCTTCTTTACAAAACAATACAAAATCAAATAAACACTATCTGTTGTATCATTGCTCCATAATCCTCTATTTGCATATCTAATCGGCCTCTTCACAGGTCCATACAATTCTTAATCACTCAATTTGGTATTATTTATGGCTCTGAGTCTTTGGCAATTTAATTAGTTGAATCTTCTTGTAAAATTCTCCTCCTTCCCTGCCACACCTATCTAGAAGACTTTTCTTCCTCTTGATGTGACAAATTACTTTGCCTTTCACCACGTTCCCTTTGATGTTCTGTTGTGCTTTATCATTCAAAACTATACGCTCATTTTCAAACAGATTATATTTTAATGTTTGCTATGTTTCCATGGCTCTTTTGGTCGTCCAAAATTTTCCATTGATTACTATTTCCTCTATTTTAACCTTTATTCTCCTTTTTCTTTTCTTTTGTCATGTCTATCAGGCCGCTCTACTCCAAACTAGCCGCCTCTACTTGCTTTATTAACCATTTCTTTGTTTCTTCTCAACAGACCCCTCCGAGGTGCCAATCTGGTGCTTCTCACTCCTTATTTCACCTTTTTCTTCTTATTTTTCCAGCAGATCGAACCATACCAAATGAAGATCCATTTGCTTATATTTTTCAGTAGTCCAAGAACCCATCGAATGGGTGCCCCAGGTAGATGAAACAATGCTTAAAGCAGGTATGTGGCATTTGACATTTCCCAATGCCCAATTGTGGCTGTTTATCTCAACAAATTTATATTTCTAAGTTTCTCTGTGGTGTTGAGTTCCTTATCTAACCGTCCCAATTTGCAAATTGATTTCTCTGTTCCTTTAATCTGCCCCCTTCCAAATCAACTTCTCCTGCTTTATATTCAAATGACTTTTCATTTCCAACATAGGAGATGTTGCCCAAGTGAAAGGCAAGTAAAATGATTTAAATAAATACAAAATTCTTGTCTTATTAGGCGTCGCCCAAGTGAAAGGAAAGTAATATGGTTTAATTTTGCAATAAAGGTTGCCTCCTTTTTAAAATGTCTCTCTAAATTAAAACTACTCTTGTAGCTGCACCAGGTGCATGCTCTTCCTCCACATGTCCCTTAAAGTCTCCTCCGCGGTGTTTAGACAAACAAATAGAGGTAGGGATACAAATCATTCAACCACTAATATGTCATCACCATTCTAACTAAATCAAGACAAACTTGCCAAAACCAGAAGTTAAACAACAAAATAGAAAAATCAAAAATCTTTTTGGTGACACGGGATTGCCAACATCCCCGGGTGCTCCTGCATCAAGAGCTAAGTGTCTTTATTCTATTTATTTAAATTTTGTACATTTAATTCAATAATTAACCAATCTTGACTCTTTATCCTAAGGTATCTACTTATTATTGTATAAATTATTTATTTTCCCTAGGACATAATGTAAAGAATGTGATTTATTTTCTTTACATTTTTGGTGAACTCGATGTCCTTGCACCCCTAGGGTTTGATCCTTCTACATTAGTGTTTCAAATTTTATCATTTCTAATTGTTTGATTCATTACATCAGATCTAACACTTAACATGCATTCCTCTTTGTGCTTTAATGATTATTCTTTTTTCTCACACGACAATATTATAGGCAATTATTGTGTTTCTATATTGACTTTTCATGTGACATCTTGCCTAGGTTTCCTAGTTATGTATATGATTTTTATGATGCATATATGTTTTCTAACCCTACCTAGGATGTCTATGATGATGTCCACACATGTATGTACTTTGATATTCCCGGGGATGGTACGAGAAGTTTAAGAAGTTGACAACCTTCATTTTGAATGATGGTTTTATTTTTCGTAGAGAGCACTAAGTTGGGGGCAGACGAGAAGACAAAAGGGAGGTCAAGGAGAAAGCTTAGAAAAAGAACAAAGAGGAAAAAAAGATAAGGAGAAAACATAAACTCCACGTAGAAAACTTAAAAACTTAGCGGCGGTGGCCAATTGTTACAGGTACATTTGGTTTTGTTTGATACCACCGAACTATGTAAGACTAAACTCATGTTTTCTTTTACCTCTATTGTTGGTATGCACATACTTTGAAGTGATTGTTTGGTGTCTGTTTAAAATTGATAGCATTGAAATATCTCTGGAAACATTGCTGAAAACTGACATATTTTTCTTATGTCGTAGCAATAATCTAACAAACCCAGACTAATGCCATCAAGGCCGATGTCTTATAGATACTTTTGTAGCAGTAAGTTAACCAGTATGAGGCCATGGTTTTAGCCAATGTCGTTATCATTTTCCCATTAACCGAAAGGCATCTATATATGAATATTAACTAAGGATAATTGTTATCCATACTTTTTATGTGTATGGAAAGATTGCTAATATGATTCGATAACTAGTTGAGAGCCATGTTACTTTGAGAACTAAACTATCCTAGGTAGAAACTACTATATGTAGAACTATTATATTGATAAAGACAATTACAGAGATGGGTATCATTTGTATTATGACCCACAGGTTGCTGTGTATTACAATAGTCCATTCGTTCTTTTAGTACCAGTCAACTGTGGCTTTGAGTCACAACAAAATGGGATTTGAGATATAAAGATTTTTATTTAAAAGTTGTTTTCCCTTACGTACCTTTTGGCTACACATCATTAAAGATTGAGTAGTAGGCTTCTTTATATTATATGAGTGAAACTGGGATGATATTGCTATCATTACTGCACTACGAGTGCATGTTTAAGCCTCGAGTACAAGGTAGGATGCACATATATATAACCTTACGTTATTCATGAATAGAAAACGAAAGAGCTTGATAGCTCAATAACTATGTTATCATTATTGACTAACGTTCTTGATCTAAAGATGGTATTAACTCTCTTATTTTTATAATGAAGAGAAGTTATTAGAACCTTTCAAGTCTCTAGTAGACTAAGAGTTGTACTATGATAGGAGATGATATTCTTTTTATCTTGTGATAATAAAAGATTATATATTAATGACGGGATTAGAGAAGATAAATCTCTAAGTGTGTCCCAGACATGTTTAGTAAATGTAAAATTCTTCTTACAATTATATTGTCTCGACTTAAACGGGATGTGTTTATAGTCAGCAAGGATTAGCTGAGAATCCTTGAACAAGTTAAGTACCTTAACCGAACTCATGAAGTTATAGACAAAAATAATCTTTGTGTCGATACTTGATACTGAAAACCAATAATATATAAACTTTTAAAATGAGGAATAGTGTGACAAGGAGTCATAGATTCCATGTTGCAGATGCAATAGGTGACCTTTTCAAAAGATTAAGATTTCAATATGAATTATCCTTGGTATTGTATTCCAGAAAGCAGAGTTAGAAATCCAAGTCAGGTAGACTAAGGGTTAAGTTTAATTAAGTCACCCCATGACCAGATGGGTCAAACTAAACATCATGTAGGATGAGATAGTCTTTAAGTCAAGTTAGAAGTGTGTGAACTCTCAACTACGTTCATTGTGAAATGTCTATTTATATTAAACCTTTGGCCAAAGTAATGCATCTGTCTCTGCATGCATTAGTTGGTTCACTGTGCTCCAGAATTGCATAACCATCCAGCAGTGTCATACTTAGTTAGAAGGGATCTATAGTTGTATGGTCATGTTGGTTATGTAGGACACAACACTAGAAACTCAGACGGAAAAAACTTGTTGGTTATTTATATCCATTTCCTTCGTGAAGGGTAGGGTCACTTCCAGAAAGGAAGGTGTGCGGGGGATCGTCGATCTGTGGTTGGAGGAAAAGCACTCAGGTGATGCTCTCCTTCCCAAGTAGATGACAAGCCAAGACTTATGAAGACAGATATCAAAACTTCAGATGCAATATATTCATTTATATGACTTTTGAAAGGAAGCAAGGTACACGGAATAACTTCCTATTCTGAACTAATGAAGGAAGTGTTATGAAAATTTTTAATCTATCCAGTTAACATTAAGGAGAAACACAAACATAAATCAGATAAGCAATACCACAACACAAGATGTACGTGGGGAAAACCTTTTTAGGTAAAAACCCCACATTTAAAGCACAACCCAATATATTGTTCAGTAATCAAATAATGGTTACAATACAATCACAGAGCCAAGATCTTTTAGGAGTTCACCACTGTAGTAGTATTCTAGAGCAATTTCGGTAGCATAACAATACCTGCAAATCAACTATACAACTCCAACTCCAAGCACCTGTATATATAGAGAAGTACTACGAATGGAGGTAGCTTCTAGAGCAAGTCAACACAAGAATCTCGTCCAAATTCATATGACCCAATTTCCAAGGCCATAAAACATGTGAATGACACTTGTAAGATATTCCCTTTCATCCCTTACAAACCCCAAACTTGGGTGCCCCAAATTTGCCCAAAAAAGGTATGACATATGCTCTTACAATGTCATAAAATCTATCATATATGACAACACTTACAGTTGTAAGGGAATTTGTCATAATTGACTATTACTAGCAGATTCTCTTACAACTTGTCATAGTCAAACTTGGGAACCTCCCTTCTCCATACAAAGATGCGTCCTGACACTTGTCACATCTCTCATAGAATCTTCTATTTCTGGCTCTTACATGTCATAGATTCTATCGTAGGAATCTGTCATAAGTCTTACGCATCATAGACCTCTTACAACACCCAAAAGACGTCGACACATGGCAAAAGACTTCTACCACAAAGTGGGATGCCTATCTCCTCATGTGAGGACAAAAATACATCTAGTCACTTTCCATGTAGGATGGTACATCATTGTGCCAACTCCCACAAAGTGACAAAATAAGATTTGCATAGAAAATTACAATAATAGGCAAAAATAAATATACGATTAAATAATAAATGCTAGGAACTTGCAAAGGTTGAGATACCTTAATTCCCAATATTCTTCCACTTGTTGAACACCTTTCAAGAGCCAATAGAATAACAAGATTTAATTGCTAGGGGCCAAGAGGCCCATAGACTTCGAACACCATCTGAACTTCTCCATGCTCACAGGCTTTGTCAAGGAATCTGCAACATTCTTCAAAGTGTCAACTTTATCCAAATTCACCTTCCCATCCTCTACCATGTCACGAACAAAATGGTACTGGACATCAATATGCTTTTTCCTTGCGTAGAAAGTAGGATTCTTCACCAAACATATGGCACTTTGACTATCACAAGAAATGGTAATCTTCCCTACATCAAAACTAATTTCAAAACACAATCTCTTAATCCAAATGGTTTCCTTACAAGCATGAGTAGCTACCATATACTCTGCTTTTGTCATGGACAAAGCGACCATAGGTTGTCGCTTACTCATCCAACTAATAGCACCACCAAACATAGTGAACACAAAAGCACTGGTGGATCTCATGTTGTCAATGTCACTTGCCCAATCAGAATCCACATACCCATGAATACTCACAAAATATTGAGATCTAGTAGGATAACCATGACAGCATAAGGAATACTAGGAAGTACCCCACTGTAATGTCCCCATTTTCGAGTTCTCTTACAACTCAGTCAAAGATAACTTTCTGGGTTGGTGACAGCATAATTAGAGGAGTATTTTGATGTCACCAGGTTGTTCGGGTGATCCAGTGGAGCTAGTTGACACTTTCCAGAGAGATTTCAGACAAATTGTTTGCACTTACTATTTATAGTAAGTGCTTGTATGTCAACAATCTTTCTGGGTTTGTTCTCTTTGGTCCTCGGAGAACACTGTTATTTTTAGTAAGTGTCAGTTGGTGCTATTTTGGTGACTTGGGAGTCAGCTGTTGGCTCTCCCATATGTTGCATTGAGCTCATAGTCATCAGATGGTTTGTGGATCCAATTGGCACCCTCTGTGTTGGTTCAATTTGCTTATGGCTGTTACTTACTATTTTTAGTAAGTTCGGGTTTAGTGTCAGATCAGGATTTTCAAAGTGGGGTTGGATTCGTCTCGTCGAGACCTTTCCAGCGAGCTATAGATCACTGAATTCTGAGTTTATTTGGGCCTCCATTTTAAAGTCTGTAAATTAATATCATGATTTAATATTAGACTTTGGGTTTTATTGGTTAAATGATGAAAAAATGAAATATTTAAAAATCACTTAAGTCATTTTATGGAGCGCTCACCTTGGGAAATATTAAAAATAAAATTAAAAGAATATTTAAAGTAAAATTAAAAGAATATTTCCCTCAAAAAGTGAAACACCCCTCTTGGAGAGTTATAAAAGAGGGAAAAGTGCTATCATTTGGATATGCTTGGATTATTATTTCTTCTCTCTTTGAGATTTTCCCTGTGAGGGTTTCTAGAGCTTGGCTTTAGGGTTTGGTATTGTCTTGTTGAGACAAAAACCTTTGCAAGATAGGATTTGATCTTTGGCTTTGTGGACGAAAACCCACTTGGTCAATTCTTGGAGGCTTTAACCAGAGGCTGAGACGAAAACCTCTGCAAGATTGATTTGGTCTTGGCTTATGGGGACAAAAACCTCTATTAGCAAATACTTCTATGGTGGATACATCCAGTATTCATATTTGTGCTTCAATGGAAGTCCGTTTGATGAGGGTTTGTGGAGTTTGTTGCTATATCTTTGTAGTTGTGATATTCAACTAACAGCAAAGGATTACCATCAGATTTTAGAGTGTTTGAGGGAGTTGATATTGCAGCTGTACCATCCTCTTTGTTGGTCGTACTACCTTGGACAACCATACTTCCTCTTTGCAGCTGTTTGGTGTGATATTCTTGCATAAAATCTCTTCTATCTTGGTCACCCAGAATCTGCAATGGAGAATAATGAGATTAGAGGTCATTTTGAGGAGTTTGCAGCTGCATGGTGGCTGATTTCATCTACAGCCAGGTCGTACACTCTACATGGAGGATGTGGGTCTTTGGAGATTCATTCTTGCTTGATTGTAGCCTTTCATCTCTTCTATTTGGGGCATCTAGGACTCTTGTATTGTTGCTAGCCATTGTATGCACCATATCTTCTATATCTTAAAGTTCTTGAGTGATTTTGTATGTACCCATTTGCTGGTCTGGCAACAACAGTTGTACGAAGTTACAAAACTCAACATGGGTATGTGATGATAATTAATATTTGGTGATTTGATAAACTGGGTCATTGTTTGTTTATGCAAATTCATTGTACTTTTTTTGGGTTTTCAGTATATGCCATATATTGTATGCTCCGTCAACACACCTGCAGGAAAACTAAAACCCCTTATGCATCTTCTCTCTAGTCTGAAAGAACACACTCTAAAAATTAAAATAACACATAAAAAGATCATTAAAAAATATACAAACATGTACGACACATTACACCCACAAATATATGAACACTCTCTTCACTGCATCCCAATGTTCTCGTCTAGGATTAGCTATAAATCGACTAAGGACTCCCACTGCTTCGGCAATGTCTAGTCTTGTACAGACCATCGCATACATCAAACTGCCAACCACACTAGCATAAAGAACTCTGCTCATATCCTTCGTCTCAGAAGGAGACTTTGGACAATCTGCAACAAATAACTTTGTCCTCGTCATAACAAGAATAGTCAAAGGTCTGCAATCTACCATGCCGAATCTCTCCAACACGGTGTTAACATACTTACTCTGGCCTAACCAAAGCTTTCTATTTTCTCTATCTCTTCTGATCTCCATCCCCAGAATGTACTGAGTTGCCCCTAGATTTTTCATCTCAAATTGTGCTGACAACTGAGAATTCAAATCAGAAATCAAACTTTTACCATTCCCAATTAGTAACATATAATTGACATACAATGCAATAATGAGAATGTGATCATTGTCAAACTTGTAATAAACACAATGATCTGATTTCGATCTCAAAAATCAAATACTCAACACAAAGGCATCAAACTTCTAGTCCCACGTCCTAGGAGACTGTTTCAAACCATACAAAGACTTTTTCAACTTGCAAACCAGATTTTCTTTACCTTTCACCACGTAGTGCTCTGGCTGTGACATATAGATTTCCTCCTCCAAGTCACCATGAAGGAATATTGTCTTCACATCCATTTGTTCCACTTCTAGATCATATGTTGTTGTAATAGATAATAGGAACTGAATAGATGTTAGCTTCGCAACAGGAGAGAAAAATCTCACCACAGTCAATTCCCTCCACTTGAGAATACCCCTTCACAACCAATCTAGCCCTCTATCTCTCAACATTGCGATCTGCACCAAATTTCTTTTTGAACACCCATTTGCATCCAGCAGGTTTTCGTCCTTCAGGAAAAGGCACCAAGTCCCAAGTATTGTTCTTTTCCAAAGAAGCCATCTTTTCTTCCATGGCCTCCTTCCAGAAACCTACATCTTTCATACCCATAGCCTCTTTCATAGTTCTAGGCTCATTAATGTTAGAAATCAAGGCAAAAATACAACTATAATCAAGCAATGAATAACCAAACATCTCAGGTTGCCTCGTAATCCGTGTAGACCTCCTCAAAAGTTAAGGTTGAGGTTCTTCTTCTTCTTCTAAACTTTCAGAGCTGCTAGAGCTCCCTCGTCATCAGGTCCAACAGGATCTTTTGATTTAGTCTTCTCAGGGGTAGAAGGAAACTGAAATACATCCTTTTTCTTTTCTTTTTCTTTTGGTTGTAGAACAACAGGAGAAGGGGACTTACTTCTCTAAAAATAACACTTCTTCTATACAAGACTTTCTCAGCAACAGGATTCCAAAGCTTGTACCCTTTCACGTTGACACCATAGCCAATGAAGATACACTTAACTACCTTGTTCTCCAATTTTGACAACCAAATACTCAAAGATGTCTCAATGAAGGCTTTTTACCATACCACACCTCCATGGGTGTCTTATCAACAAGCATTGAAGTAGGAGACCTATTAATCAGGTAGTAGGCAGTGGCTACAACTTCAGCCCAAAACTTTTGTTCGAGGATAGCTCCACTAAGCATACGCCTAGCCCTTTCCATCAACATCTTGTTCATCCTCTCTGCAACTCAATTTTGCTGAGGGGTGTATGCAGTTGTCTTATGTATTTCAATCCCATGTTCTTTACAAAACTTCTTGAAATTTGTTGAACAAAACTCACCACCATTGTCAGTCCTCAAACACTTAATCTTTTTACCAGTCTAAATCTCCACAAAAGCTTTAAACTCTTTAAACCAACTAAAGACTTCAGATTTGCTTCTAAGGAATTAAAACCATATCCTACTATAATCATAAATGAATGATACAAATATAGAAATTTAGAAATTGAAGGAACATTCATAGGACCAAACACATTAGAATGAATAGGATCCAACACCTCAGAAGATTTGTGAGAACTAGGGTAAAACTAAACATGCTTTTGCTTTCCATATACACAATGTTCACAAAAATTGAACTCGAGATTGCCATCATTTAACCCCTCGATGGGGTTTTTCCTTTTCAGGGCTCTAAGACCCTTCTCACCAATATGACCAAGTCTCTCATGCCATAACATTGTCTTCTCAATAGGAAGTTTCATTTCCAAAGCATGAGCACCCTTAGGTACCCAGAAAGCACGACCATCAGAAGTTGATGCAACACACTTCTTCGCTACTGGTTCAAATGGTGAGGATGAAGAATCTGAAGCTATTTTCTTTGGAACAGAAGAACTATTGCACTAAACAGTGCATGCATCTAGTTGAAACAGAGTACCTGTCCGAGTACCCTTAGCAAGCACCATAGCTCCTCTTGTCATCTTGCATCCTCCATTCGAGAAGACAACCCGCACACCCACATTATTCAACTTACTTACAGAAAGAAGGTTTCGTGCCAAACCAGGGATATGTAGAACACCATTGATCCCCTTTAGTCATCCATTAGGGAATCAAATCAAGACTCTTCCATGTCCAACAATCTTCAATTGAGAGTCATCACCTAGGTACACGTTCCCACCATAGAATTCTTCATACTTTGTAAACGAACCCTAATGTGAGGTCATGTGAAAAGAAGCACCAGAATCTATCAACCACACATCTTTCGATGCATGGGTGGCCAAGGCAGCAACAAAAGCATCACCATCCTCTTGGGATTTGTCAGAATTTGAATCGGAGAAGTTCTTTTTCTTCTTTTTCTCCTCCTTACACTCCTTTCGGAAGTGCTTAGGTTTGTCGCAATTCCAACACAGTGCCTTGGACTTTCCATCAGACTTGGATCTTCCATGGGATTTGGATCTACCCTTTTTTGCTTTCTTGTCCTTTTTCTTCCCTTTTTCTTTGGGTCTACCACAAACCACAAGAGCCTTCTTAGCCATTTCTAAAGTTTTTCTTCGCATCTCTTCAGAAAGTAACGATGCAACCACCTCATCCAAATTGAACTTGGTGGTAGTACTCCCAATGGCCATCACAAGGTGGTCCCACAAGTCTAGCAAAGAACAAAGCAAGGTCATCCAACAATACTCCTCCTCCATCTTCACACCAATGGAGTTCAGCTGAGCAACTAACATGTTAAAGGCATTTAAATGATCTGCAACGGATCCTCCATCTTCCATCTTTAGAGAGTACAACTTCCTTAGGGATAACTTATTTACTAGGGACTTGCCTGATAAATTTCTCCAAGCTTCTTCCATAGACTTGCACCTGCAGCCTCTTCATGAAAATTTAACAAGATAGAGTCAGCCAAACAGAGTCTCACAATACCCTTGGCTTTTCGATCTTTGAGATCCCAGTCTTCTTGAGACATTGTCATTGGTTTTGCACCACATATGGCTTCCCATATATCATGATCTACAAGCATTTCCTCCATCTTGAGTTTCCACAACTCAATATTATTACCATTAAACTTCTCCAACTCTATTCTTCCCCAAGCAAATACAGAATTGCACAAGCAATCAATTAAATATGCCAAGGAAGACATTTACTAGTCTATCACAAGGGGATCCAGAATTGAAATCGATTCAGATGGGTTTTCATGAATTTCAACAACACAAGGATGAAGGTGAAATGGCTAAGCATCCCATGTCAACATTCTCCACATTTCATCCATTGGTCAAAAACCTATAATTTCTTGCACACTCAATGCAAATGTCACGCGTATCTATCTAATATATGACAATAGCTGAAGCGACTAAAAGAAATTACACAATTAAATATTAAACATCTAGTATGCACATTTTGTTGAACACACCTGGATACTAAGAGGGGCGAGTGAATTAGTATACAAACAAATCTCAAATTCTCTAGAGTAGATTAAAACTTAAACATTATAGCAATAACAAAAGCATGAAAGATCAACACAATGCACAACACCACACAACACCAGATATAAGTGGAAAACCCTAAAAGGGGAAAAACCACGGTGAGGATTAACTCACAATATATGAAGCTCATTGCTATAAGAATTACAACTTTGTTTTAGGGCTCCAATCCAAGGAAGCTACTACTCCCTGTTGACTTTGTTTTAGGGTCACTCCCAAGAAAGTTACAACTCCCTGCAAACTTTGTTTTATGGCTACAACCCAAGGAAGCAACTACTCCCTGAACTGAGAACAAAATCAAAAATAATTACAGCATGATAATCCTTCTACTGTCTGAAAACTGACATTGAAGCTCACTCCTTTTGATATTGTACTTTTGCCTCTTCACTCCTCTTTTGATGATTGAATCCATTAGGCACACTCTTTACTTCCCTCATGTCTGCAAAATGTCTTCAAGATGAATCAGGACAGGCTCTAACACTTCTACTCTTTCTCCTTCAGTTGCACAACATAATGCATATCATATTCATATTCCACTCTTCAAATATTCATATTCGCAATCATACCTCACCTAGATCAACTAGGTTTGTTATCTATACATGATATTACATTGATTACATTGCATGTCGGCCAATGACAATAATAACATTACAATTACAAGTCGGCCAAATATCAAACACCATGAAACTTGTAGAGGGCAAGCCTTAACATGAACTCCACGCAACACTAGGAAGAGGAACACGCCTTGCAGATTCCAACACTTGCTTAACCGAGTCCTAAACATCATTCACAACATCGTCCTTCAAGGAATAATATCCGCACATTACACACATTTGAAATAGGTCACCCCTAAACAAGAAAACATGAAACTTGTAGCACATCGACCATTACAAGTTGGCAGTACACATGGAAGATTAAACATTGCTCAAGCGCATCTCCCAGATGAGTCAACAAGACTCATACATGATCTCCAGATACTCCTTAAACTCTACACAACAAGAACTTTATGGCACACATCACCGACATGTATTCTAAGAACATTTAGGCTTCTAAAACTATCTGTAGCTCACTATCACTTGAAAAACTAAACTTGCGGACCACCAAAACACTTGATACAACAAATAAGCATGAATTGCACATTCCTAAACATGTCCACAAAACCAGATGGACAAACTTTCACTTTTGGAGGAATGCGAAGCATTCCAATCAGCCTTCATTATCACATTATTCTGTCAAAGCATAAACTGGAACTCTGTCACTTGTAAATTTCACTGCTAAAGGTATGACAACTTAAACTCTTGGATATAACACCTTCATAACACATTGAACTCAACTTCTAAACTGCGTGATCTTATCTTAAAATGTGGAGGATTGCAGAACATTTTACCAGGCAGTCTTCCAAGCAACTTCCTGCAGTAGAAACCTTCACCAACTTTTGGAGACCAGAACCTTCTTATAGCAACACATACTTCCTTAGGATCATCAGGAAAGTGAATACAACAAGCTACAGGCCATCAACAACATCTTCATAGCACCAACATTAATGCTTCTAATTCCCATCTTAATATATCATCATGATAACATCTCTGTTGGCAATAAACATACTCAATACAGTTTAACAATGCATGACATCCAACCATGAACATCAACAACATCAATATTAACACACCATCAATATAATAATCAATGACAGTCCAAACAAAGTGTTGACATCAAACAACCCAAACTGAGTGTTGACATCAATGACAACCACACAACCACATCAGTGACAACCTTAGGTAACATATTTTCAACAATCTCCCCCTTTGGCATTGATGGCAACAAACACTAACTCATTGTCCTCCTTTGACATCAAGGACAAAGGGCAACAACTTCTCTTCAAGGCACAAACTTTCCTTTTCAATGTCTTTGGTGTATCCTACAGTTACATGTTTTGTTTTTGTTAACGGAGACTCATAGTAATACACATATTTTTCCTACTTTGTCTGGTTTTAATCGAAATTGATATATTCATACATTAAATCCATAAGTTAACTATTCATGTTGGATACAGCAGTCCCAAATTACAGGCAGCATATATATTTTTATTATATATATAGCGCATAAATTACAGTAACAATATATGTAAAAGATCATAAGTTACAGCGAACAATAATGCCAATGAAATGGTGTCGAACAACAATAGATAGGAAGCATTTTATTTAACAAACTTCACAAATTATATAGCGAATGCCATATAAGATTTTTTATAAACTTAAAGATTTAAATAAAAGTTTTAAAGAGTTAATGTATAGCAAAAATGGGGCCAACGACCTCCATATGGAGCGCCGCAGTCCCCATTGGGGCCTGCGACCTCCATATGGGGGTCGCCGTGTGGAACGGGCAACGACCCTTCCCACGCCATTTCTTGGCCGTGGTTCAGCCGACAAGCATACACATTAAAAAATTTATATGCTATTTCATATTTTAATAAATTTCAATCTAAATTCTAACACAACATTCATAATATTCGCTGAAAATTTAACATTATATAGTATGAATTAGATTCCAGTATATACTGTAATATATACACAGTATTAATAATCAATAATATTTGCTACATATACAATATAAATATATATATTTTTAATAGCATATATTCTGATATATATACCGTATTAATAACAGTAATAAAAATACCCAATATATACAGAATATACAATTATAAAACATCAATTTTATATATAGATTATCATAAAGAAAATAATGATATTAATATTGATTTTAACATCAAATACATAATAATAATATTGATATTATGATATTTATAATAACAAAATAATAACAACAAATTTTTCATTTCACACAGAAACACAAAATGACCATACAATCACTTGTTCACACGGATTGAGAAAATAACACTATGACGTTACGGATTGGATAAAAACATGTTAATACGCTCTCCGATGGTTGAATCCTTTCCGGTTCTCCACCCTTCTTCTTGCTCCTCTGTTGCTTCCTTTTCCAAATCTCCAATTCCTATTGCCTCTTTCTTGTTTCTTTAGAATGAATCTTGTGTGTGAAAATGAGAGGGTTTTTCTTTTTATTAACTTTGTTTTCTTCTCACCTCTTTCTTTCTAACTTTTTATGTTTTTATTTTTGCTTTGTTTTTGTTTTTCTTCTAATTTTAGCATCTTTTTCTATTGTTTTATTTGTTTCTATCTTTGTTTTATTCTCTAAGTTTTGTTTTCTTTTTCTAAGTTTTATCTCTAATTTATCAAATAAAAACACATATTCTATTTTCAATATATATATATATATATATATATATATATATATATATATATATATATATATATATATATAATTTAATAACTAACATAATTTTATTAATTAAATTTGCAACACAATTATTTCTAAAATAATTAAATGATAATAATTCTAATTCTTCCTTCACATATAATTTCAAATAAAATCACTATATAAATAATTTAAACTACCTTATTTCACCATGAGCATTTTTAATATTTAACTAACACTCCATTAAATAATAACTATCAAACATAACAATTTTTTTCTTTTTCATAATAAAATAAGAAGCAATATATCAATATGATTAATTTATGCAATGATAATGCAACTATATGACATCTAAGTGTCTGTGTGTGCAAGAGAGAGTCCACTCCATCCCAACCCTGCCAGGTAGCTAACCACCTCTACCTTAACCACACCATTGTCTTCGACAACCTGCAACTCATGTAACTCAGATTTTCCATTAATAGGTTAGTGTCCAAATAGCCGAAGCATAGCCGAAGCATTATATTTCATTATTTCAAAATAAAATAATATTTATTTAATCCATACACAATTATCCATAAAAATAGTTCCAATTATAGTAAGTTCAAAATGCATCAAAGTTTGAGACGTGACATCCTTCCCCACTTGGAAGAGTCATCGTCCTGATGTCTTATTACACAAAACATCAACATAAAATCTTACACAACCAGTATCAATATAATGAATAATTCATAATTACGCAAAAAAAAAGTTTATGCTAAATTTTCAAATATATTGAACATAAAAGAATTCCATACCTTTTTCACCTTAACGTTACAACTAGTCCACCTAACCAAAAAGTAATTGATGCTCAAACAACAAGTCCTTGTGTCTAACAATCATCACTTGCACAAGTGGTTAGATCATTAGTAGTTAAAATTAAATACCCTTTTGAAGCTATTTCATTAGTGCAAACAAGATTGCATCGAACCTTTATAGCTAGGTCAAGCACGAAGAGATAATTATTATTTACAAATTCATCACACAAAATGTATTACTTGGATAAAGTACACAAAGTATGAGTACAATTCCAAAATCAAGCAATAAAGGAAATAAAAGTTCAAAGTCTAGATTCATTCATATGCACAACCAACTAAGATAGGACATCCACTTCTCAACATTATAGTTCTAACCCACTATCATTTCTAAAGTTTTACATAGTTGTCCTTTAAGAACATAAAACACTGAAGTATTTATATAACCAGGTATCATATAATTATACCCTAATAATGTCAATACTTAAGAAGATACATTAATCATAACTCAAGTTATGCAAAATTACTGCCTACTCAAGGTATTCTTCATTGATCGATATTTTCAGACATGATATATAAGCATGTCAACTAACAAGTATACATCAAACACCACATCTTTTATTACATAAACAAAGTTATGATTATTCCAAATCTAGTTTTATATTGAATGCATACAAGTCTACATACTCATTGTTCTAGGATCTCTATTCTTCTATTTTTGTTAAGCATGGTTCTAGATGTTAGACATCAATGTTTTCTATCATTTCTACATACAAAGATTCAAACAAGTCTTATCACAACTTAAGACATTTACATACAAGCAATTTCTATCCAACATACTTACTCAAAGAGGTATAACTACCTACTAAATCGCACAAAGTCACTCACATATAGAAAGAAAATAGTATGCTCATTTTGTCAACATGCCTACTCGCATGAGACATCTGAACAATTACCATTATGATGAAAAACAAGAATCCCATACTACTTGTTATCATCATTGGCAAATAAACAACACTAAACAAAAATAAAAAGTTTCAATCATTAAGATTCAATAAAATATTAACACTACATTTTAAAATGTTTTCCAAAAATAAATTACAATAAGATCATCAACATGATCAGCAACATAAAAGATAAGAAGATCATCGAAGATCAACATTGAAGTATGAAGATCATCAAGTTTTCAACACTAAATCATTGAAGATCATCACTCACAAAAGATCATCAACACTAGAATAAGAAATTTAACTTGATTACAACACTAAACCAAGAAGACTGGATGTCAAGTAGTTCATCATGATCTTGATACTAATTCATGTAGATTAAGTAGTACTAAATCAAGATGATTGAAAACTAGTTCATTGAAAGTCAAAAGGATCATCATAATTTTCATCACTAAATCAAAAGGAATATTTCAATAGATATATTGTTGTATCAACATAAAAAACAAGACTCTTAAGTCAAAAGAGAAACAAATCTCAAAAGTAGGCATTCAAACTTTTAAATCATGGAGAGTCAAATCTCAAAAGTGAAGCCACTTCATTTCAATTGATTGAAAAATGGTCAAGCAAGGAAAGACTTCAACAATTGCTATTGACTCGACATAGAAGGTTGCCATAAATAAAATTAGTTGAAAAGATTACAACACTAGCCTTCATTGTTTGACATCGAGAATGGAAGTCAACACTAGGTTGGCAAAGTTTATCATTTGACCGACTTAGTCAACAAGGAGTTTTCAAAAATAAAACTAGATTTCATCGTTAAATCCTGAATGTAAAAGATCAGCATCTCATCAAAGGTTATCAAGTTTCATCACCAACCAACTAATATGGTTGACAAGAAAGTATACACAACCAAAAGAGATTAAGAAGAACACAACCAAAACCGTCAAGAAAGGTTTGTCAAATTTTGAAACATTTGGTCGAAGATGCTCATCGTCATTAAAGAAAAGTTGATAAGAAGATCTTAAATAACATACCTAGAAATCATTTTGGTTCTAAAAAATAAACAATAAAGTTTAATAGTTCACCTCACTAAATCACAGATAGGTCAAATCATCATCATATGATATATGATTAAATTGCCAAAAAGATCTTTTCAAGTCTTCTTAAGTAAAACTAAGTTTGTTTTGCATAGAATTACACTGCATAGTATTAAGTGCCTAATTCATTTCAAATAATACATATTGCAATTCTTCAAAATATTTTTCAATTCAAACAAGAAAATTCTCCACACATATCTATCTCATAAGCATTCCTTGTTCCTAATGCATCACTTGCTTACTCAAGTTATGAAGTAACATGTTATAACAGACATAAAACATTACTCGTTCATGAACATGCATTCACACAGTGCATATAGCATGAATGTTTAACAATTATGAATGCAATCATTACTCAAGTGCTTTATTCGCACAAAAGAATCAATAACTTACTCTAGTGCATCACTTGCACAAAGACAACAATAATGTGAATCATCGACACAAAATATGAAATATGCATCACTCACATTAATATAACTATAATAAATATTTCTCATTCTAGTATAAATATAATAAATATGATAAGTGCATCTCTTGCACAAGTGCATTACTTGCATAAAACATGAAAAAGTGCTTTTAAGGCAACAATTTTTCTATAAATGTTAATACAATCACTTATACAGATGTGTCGCTAGCACAAAGCATGAGAAGTGCATTATTGTACACATGCATTACTTGCACAATAAAAGTACCATTCTCATATAGTACATATTTATGAGTACTTTCACTAATAGAAATCAGGTATTCGAGATTCTTAAGATCCTTTTTCAACACAACATCAATCATTCTTGCCTTGTCTATATGACAAATCGAGATAACTTATCTAATCAACTTCTATCATGATTCATCAACTTAGGACATCTTAACCTTGCATTCACCAAAAGATCTCGTGGATTCTACTAGATCCATTCTCACATCCTGAAGGAATAAGGTGTTGCTTAAAAATTAACTTACTCAAAGCCTAGTACTATTTCAACCATTCTTACCTTTAAAACATCCATCTTAGGTTTCCTTCCACTAAGAAGGCTTAACCAATATTTATCCATCATTGTCGACTTTATTTACTTCACAGGTGATTTTCCTTCTTCCTCTTATCAACTCATTCATCCTTTACATTATCAGCGAGATCTCTCTTCTCAATATATTTCTCTTATTAATTCACTTTTATTTCCACATCATCATTCATGGGTTGTCTCCATATCTCATCCATCTTATATCACCTCAAATGGTCAACAATCCTTGTTTTAACCAAAACACCACTTCTTACTGGTGAGTCCTATAAAAACGTGACTAAAACAAAGAGGTCTCACATTTCTAGAGTTCTCTGAACGATCGAACTACGTCTAAACTTCTACTTGGTTCCAACTGAATCATCTAAGAATCAACAAGATTCCAACTCATCAAAAGAACCCTTGACCCATAACTGGGGTCCTCCAAACATTCAATACACCTAAGACTCTATGTCATCAAACATTTTTGCATTACTACAATGCAACCTAAGCGTAGAAGACTCAAGGCCCGAGTGTTGAACCCAGGAGCTCTGATACCAAATGTAAAGCACGAAAAACTCACATACTAAAAATAGTAAACCAAAAAGCATTACTCATTCCAAATAAGGAAAGTGATACATTTCATTAATCAATTATCCATAGTTGCACAATAATGGCAAGTTTCCAAATAAAGAAGTACAATTACATACACCAAAAGGGTGTTACATCTATTTCAATGTTCCAAGTACAAGATATTACATCAATTACATCAATGAGAATATTTATACAATTACAGATGGGCTATGCAAGCCATACAAAGAATAATACAATGAAATATACATCATGAATCAAATAACATAAGAAACTATGTCCTCAACCGCCATGACCCCACTAGTCTTCCGCAAGTGGAGGCCAAGAGTGTGGTTAAGGCTCTTTTTCCACCCAACCACAAAGTACTAAACTTCCCCAGGTTTCTTCCTAACTCGAGGAAAGCCCTGACCCTGCACGAGGAGCCTAGCAACTTGGAACAATAAATGCAAGAGGGAACTCTTGATGCAAGCCTAATGCCTATATGCATTCCTAATAACTAGAATGACATATTTCTTGCATGCAGGATGTGGCAGAGACTTATAACATAAAATCTAGGCTTTTCAAATCCATCTATTTCAATGGTACATCTAGCTTTGGCCAAAGCAATAAATAACAAAAGTGGTAATTTAGAAAAAGTAAATTACCGTCTCTGGGAGCCCACATTCGACATCCTGTCCCGAAAGTAATTACACATAAAATAAATAATGACATGCAACTAAGTTTTTACAATTTCGATGATAAGTAATAATTTATCAGAAGAAATTGGTTCTCTAAATTTGTGATGAAAAATACTTGTTTGAAATAAATCATTTTATTAGTTTTCCTATAACATCATTTTGAAGAAATCAATCTTTTCTCGGTAGGGTTAACATTTAGTTATAACTAATATCAATTTATCTAAACCATGGAATTACTAACATTTCTGGTTTATTTTCCTTCAATGTCTTTGGTGTATCCTACAGTTACATGTTTTGGTTTTGGTAATGGAGACTCATAGTAATATATACATATTTTTCCTACTTGTCTGGTTTTAATTGAAACTGATATATTTAGACATTAAATCCATATAGTTAACTATTCATGCTGGATACAACAGTCCCAAGTTACAAGCAACATATATATATTAACGCATAAATTACAATAACAGTATATGTAAAAGATCATAAGTTAAAACGAACAACAATGCCAATGAAATGGCGTCGAACAATAATAGATAGGAAGCATTTTATTTAACAAACTTCACAAATTATATAGCGAATGCCATATAAGAATTTTTATAAACTTAAAGATTTAAATTAAAGTTTTAAAGGGTTAGTGTATAGCAGAAATGGGGCCGACGGCCTCCATATGGAGCTCTGCAGTCCCCATTGGGGCCTGTGACCTCTATATGGGGGTCGCCATGTGGAACGGGCAGCTGCCCTTCCCACGCCATTTCTTGGTCGTGGTTCGGCTGACAACTATACACATTAAATTTTTTATATGCTATTTCATATTTTAATAAATTTCAATCTAAATGCTAACACAACATTCATAATATTCGCTAGAAATTTAACATTATATAGTATGAATTAGATTCCAGTATATACTGTAATATATACACAGTATATACACAGTATATATATATATATATATATATATATATATATATATATATATATATATATATATTAACAACATAATTTTGATATATATATACACCGTATTAATAACAGTAATAGAAATACCCAATATATATAGAATATACAATTATAAAACATCAATTTTATATATAGATTATCATAAAGAAAATAATGATATTAATATTGATTTTAACATCAAATACATAATAATAATATCGGTATTATGATATTTATAATAACAAAATAATAACAACAAATTTCTCATTTCACACAGAAACACGGAATGACCGTACAATCACTTGTTCACACGGATAGAGAAAATAGCACTGTGACGTTACGGATTGGATAAAAACCTATTAATATGCTCTCTGATGGTTGAATCATTTTTTATTCTCCACCCTTCTTCTTGTTCCTCTGTTGCTTCCTTTGCCAAATCTCCAATTCCTCTTGCCTCTGTTCTTGTTTCTTCAGAATGAATATTGTGTGTGTGAGAATGAGAGGATTTTTTTTTTAATTAACTTTCTTTTCTTCTCACCTCTTTCTTTCTATCTTTTTCTATTTTTATTTTTGCTTTGTTTTTTGTTTTTCTTCTAATTTTAGTGTCCTTTTCTATTGTTTTATTTGTTTCTATCTTTGTTTTATTCTCTAAGTTTTGTTTTCTTTTTCTAAGTTTTATCTCTAATTTATCAAATAAAAACACATATTCTATTTTCAATATATATATATATAATTTAATAACTAACATAATTTTATTAATTAAATTTGCAACACAATTATTTCTAAAATAATTAAATAATAATAATTCTAATTCTTTCTTCACATATAATTTCAAATAAAATCACTATATAAATAATTTAAACTACTTTATTTCACCGTGAGCATTTTTAATATTTAACCAACACTCCATTAAATAATAACTATCAAACATAACAATGATTTTCCTTTTCATAGTAAAATAAGAAGCAATATATCAATATGATTAATTTATGCAATGATAATGCAACTATATGACATCTAAGTGTCTGTGTGTGCAAGAGAGAGTCCACTCCATCCCAACCCTGCCAAGTAGCTAACCACCTCTACCTTAACCACACCCTTGTCTTCAACAACCTGCAACTCATGTAACTCAAATTTTCTTAGTGTCCAAAAAGCCAAAGCATTATATTTCATTATTTCAAAATAAAATAATATTCACTATATTCCCTCATTTCAAAATAAAATAATATTCATTTATCTCATCTTTTCAAAATAAAATAATATTTATTTAATCCATACACAATTATCCATAAAAATAGTTCCAATTATAGTATGTTCAAAATGCATCAAAGTTTGAGATGTGACACTTCATCTACCTTAACATTTGTTATTTCAATCATCTTTCCCAACCTCTTATTGTAGCATCTATAGGCCTTGCTTCTAGTTGAGTAACCAAGAAAGATCTCGTCATCACTCCTTGAATCAAATTTTCCAAGGTCTTCTTCATCTCTCCCGATGTAGCATTTATTGCCAAAGATTCTAAAGTATCTAACAGTGGGAGGTCTTCCATACCATAGCTCATAAAGGGTCTTAGTATTATTGATTATCAACTGTACTCTGTTAAGCAGGTAAACAACAGTGTGAATTGCTTCCTTCCAATACATATCAGGCAGATCTACATCTTTCAACATTGCCCTAGCCATCTCTTGCATAGTCCTGTTCTTCCTTTCCACTACCCCATTCTACTGAAGGGTCTTAGGAGTAGACAGGTGTCTCCTAATACCATGGTCTTCATAGAACTTTTTAAATTCATTTGAAGTAAACTCACCTCCTTTATCAGATCTTAAGCATTTGATCTTAGCATTCATTTCATTCTCAACTATTGCTTTGAAAATCTTAAACTTATCAAAGGCTTCTGACTTTTCTCTTAGAAAAGTAACCCAAGTCATTCTAAAGTAATCATCAATAAGCAACATGAAATACCTTTCACCTTGTTGACTCTTGATTCTTGTAGGTCCGCATAGGTCAGTGTGAATCAACTCCAATGGCATTGTAGAAGAATACTCCTTGCTCTTGAAATTTGTTTTTGTCTGCTTTCTCATTTGACATTCTTTGCATAATGTGTTTGCAGGCTTGGTT
The DNA here is from genome assembly GCA_027924645.1 of Cunninghamia lanceolata. Taxonomy (NCBI): domain Eukaryota; kingdom Viridiplantae; phylum Streptophyta; class Pinopsida; order Cupressales; family Cupressaceae; genus Cunninghamia; species Cunninghamia lanceolata. Next base: position 1,706,318 of record BSBN01001232.1, read on the forward strand.
ATCTTAGGCATATCTCTCACCGCATGAATAAAGCTGATCTTTACCATATTATCAAAGTTGATGTGTCCCATTCTCTTGTGCCACAGCCAAAACTCACTAGATTGAGCCAAGAAACATGTTCTTCTATTTACCTCCTTTAGGTGATAAATATCTCCATATGTCTTAATACCTTCTGCAACTAGTTTTTCGGACCTTGCCTTCCCAATTTCACATCCTTTTGCATGAAAAGTAAGATTGTATCCTTTACTGCACATCTGAATGACAATAAGAAGATTATGTTTTAGCCCTTTGACATAGAGGACATCCTTAGTCCTGTTCTTCGCATCAATAGTTATAGAACCCATTCCACAGATTTGTGCTGATTCATCACCACCAAACTTAATAGCCCCACCATTCCATTTCTTGAGGTTGATAAACTTCTCATTGTCACCAGTCATGTGGTTAGAGCAACCACCGTCAATTACCCAAGTATTGGCTTCTTCCTTTGCATGAAAGGCAGTCCACACAATCATTGATTTTTCATTGTCTTCCAGTTATCCTGCAAGGTGTTAGACTTTTTACCTTTCTCAATATCACCCTTTTGTCACCAACATTCAAGGCCATGAAAAGTATTTCATCATTTGAATCATCATGACCCTCATCTTCTGAAGAACAACTACTCTCCATAGAATACAAACTTCTTTTCGGCTTCTCTCTTTTGTTGTTATGTCGTGAATCTTTAAAAGGACATTTAGAAGCAAAATGACCAATTTTCCCACAATTGAAGCATTTGAAAGGTAACTTGCCTTTGTATTTATTAGTGCCCTTATTCAATCTTCTTACAAAGTTTGCCTCTACCTCATAAAGGTCATTGTCTTGATTAGGTGCTTCATCTTCTATCTTCTTACTTGCTTTGAATGTTACTTCCTTCTTCAGAGCACCTTTGTCAAATTCTCTCATTTCAAAAGCTACGAGAGAGGTAAACAATTGATCTAATGTATATTTGTCCAAATCTTGAGTCTCCTCAATAGCAGATACCTTATGACTGTAAGGTTTAGGAAGAGTTCTCAGTACCTTCTTCACAATCTCATCTTCTTTCAATTCTCCACCAAGACTTGTGATGCCATTAACTATTTCATCCACTTAGAGCATATAAATGGCAATGTCTTCATCTTCTTCCATCCTCAAGGTCTCAAATTTTCTCTTGAAGATTTACATCTTGGCTTGCTTCACTTTACTATCTCCTTCATAATTGCTTTCAAGTTTTACGTAGACGTCCTTAACAGATTTGCAACTCATTACCTTTAGAAGTTATAAATTAGCTAGCCCACTCATGATAGCACTCTTTGCCTTGGCATTATTATCATACAACTTAATCTCATCAACATCTGTAGGCTCAGAAGCCAGGAGTAGTGTAACCCTTCTTGACAGCTTGCCAAACACCAAACCCTAGATAAGATAGATAGTTTTTCATCCTTAGCTTCCAAAAGGAATAATTTTTTTCCATCAAACATAGGTGCCTTGTGAGATCCATTATGAGCCATCCAGAACCTTCCTCAAGCGGTTAAGCTTCTTTTGAGTAACTTGGCTCTAATACCAATTGTTGAACACACCTGGATACTGAGAGAGGGGGGTGAAACGGTATACAAATAAATCTCAAATCCTCTGGAGCAGATTAAAACTTAAACTTTACAGCAATAACAAAAGGATGAAAGATCAACACAATGCACAACACCACATAACACTAGATATACATGGAAAACCCCAAAAGGGGAAAAAACACGGTGAGGATTAACTCACAATATATGAAGTTCACTACTATAAGAATTACAACTTTTTTTTAGGGCTACAACCCAAGGAAGCTACTACTCCCTGTTCACTTTGTTTTAGGGTCACTCCCAAGGAAGCTACAACTCCCTGCAAACTTTGTTTTAGGGCTACAACCCAAGGAAGTAACTACTCCTTGAACTAAGAACAGACTCAAAAATGATTACAGCATGACAATCCTTCTACTGTCTGAAAACTGACATTGAAGCTCACTCCTTTTGATGATTGCACTTCTGCCTCTTCACTCCTCTTTTAATGATTGAATCAATTAGGCACACTCTTTACTTCCCTCCTGTCTGAAAAATGTCTTTAAGATGAATCAAGACAGGCTCTAACACTTCTGCTCTCTCTCCTTTAGTTGCACATCATAATGCATAACATATTCATATTCTGCTCTTCACACATTCATCTTCACAATCATACCTCACCTAGATTAATTAGGTTTGTTAAATATACATGATATTACATTGATTACATTGCATGTCGGCCAAAGACAATAATAACATTACAATTACAAGTTGGCCAAATATCAAACATCATGAAACTTGTAGAGGCCAAGCCTTAACATGAACTCCATGCAACACCAGGAAGAGGAACATGCCTTGCAGATTCCAACACTTGCTTAACCTGGTCCTAAACATCCTTCACAACATCATCCTTCAAGGAATAACATCGCACATTACACACATTTGAAATAGGTCACTCCTAAACAAGAAAACATGAAACTTGTAGCACATCAACCATTACAACTTGGTGGTACACATGAAAGATTGAACATTGCTTGCGCATCTCCCAGATGAGTCGATAGGACTCATACACCATCTTCAGACACTCCTTGAACTCTGCACAACAAGAACTTTGTGGCGCACATCACCAACATGTATTATGAGAACATTTAGGCTTCCAAAACTATCTATAGCTCACCGTCACTTGAAAAACTGAACTTGCGGACCACCAAAACACTTGATACAACAAATAAGCATGAATTGCACATTCTTGAACATTCCACAAAACTGCATGGACAAACTTTCACTTTTAGAGGAATGGAGAGCATTCCAGTTAGCCTTCATTATCACATTCTTCTGCCAGAGCACAAACTGAAACTCTGTCAAGTTTGTAACTTTCACTGCTGAAGGTATGATGATTTTAGCTCTTAGATAAAACACCTTCATAACACACTGAACTCAACTTCTGAACTGCATGATCATATCTTAAAATGCGAAGGATTGCAGAGCATTTTACCAAGCAGTCTTCCAGGCAACTTCCTGTAGCAGAAACCTTCACCAACTTCCAGAGACCAGAACCTTCTTATAGCAACACATACTTCCTTAGGATCATCAGAAAAGAGCATACAACAAGCTATAGGCCATCAGCAACATCTTCGCAGTATCAACATTAATGCTTCTAATTCCCATCTTAATATATCATCATGATATCATCTCTACTGACAACAAACATACTCAATACAACTTAACAATGCATGAAATCCAACCATGAACATCAACAACATCAATACTAGCACACCATCAGTATAAGCATCAATGATAGTCCAAACAAAATGTTGACATCAAACAACCCAAACTGAGTGTTGACAACAATATCAACCACACAACCACATCAGTGACAACCTTAGGTAGCATATTTGCAACACATTTGAATTAAATCATTCATTAGGCAATACGATCAAAGTGCAGACACTCTTACACAACTTAATATAGAAGGAAACTAGGTTTACCCACCCAACATATCATTTAAATGAAAATCGTGAAGTTGAAACACCAAGCATATAAATCTCATAACATGAACTCATTGGAAGCACCTCGATGGTCATACAAAATATCTCCACAAAGCATCCAGACTACACCCCCAGAACACCTCAATGACAATAACCTCATCAACAAGTTCGGTGCAACGATGCCAAATCACAAGAACACACAATACAATACAAAAATACTCAACATAGCATATCTCATAAGGATCTAATATTAGGATCAATGCACAAATAATCATCTATCACACAAGATGACAAGAGTTAACACAGGTGGACATTACAGACAAAGTGCAAATCATTTTCCAATTTGTCAAAACTCTACTATCACAAATTTGATAGTAAAAATCAGATTAAATTACATAATACAAATTTGAGTTGAATCACAAAACATACTACAACAAAACACCCATTATTACATATAAAACTAAACACTTTCCCTTATTAGCCAATAGACTTTTATATGTGAGCATTATAGTGCTCAAAATTGTCTCACGCCGTAAAAAAAATCACGTTGGATTTTTTTCTAAACTCGTCAGTTGTTCTCACGTCGGGAAAAAAATCGTGTTAGACAAATTATCATGCCATTTAAATGTCCCTCGCCGAATACTCTAGGATTTATAAAAGGAAAGGGAAAATGGTTGAAAGAAAATAACTCAGGTGAGCATATCAAATTGCAAGATTTGAGGTGAGCTGAAGGGGAGCGTGAATAGAAAACAAAATAATCACCTTCTGAGGAATCGATCCAAGGTCGTGGAGGAATTTTTTTTTTCTTTTTTAAAGGTATATGCATCAGTTTTTTTGTTATTATAGCACAAAAACTAAAATCTGTTTGCGGCAAATTCATTAAGCATAGAAAAATTGAAACCCAATTACTGTCTTTTCAAATGTTCTGCTATATCATAGAGTTGAGAGTTGAAAAAAAGAAAGTCTTCTTTTTGGCATTCTTTTTATTTTTGGGAAAGAACAGAACTTTTCAAGTTGATAATTCATTAACTTTACGCTGGCCTCAAATTTTAGATTTGTGGCATCAAAAATTTGCATCAAGAAAGAGAACAGATAGATTGGGCATTTACAAATTACATAATACCATTCAACAATGCTTGTTTACTAGAGAATCCATCTACTAGCACTAAACAATGAGCATTTAATTATAATGTAAAAATTATTGTGATGAATTCAATTGTCTGATGGGGGAGGGAAATCAACTTGCAAAATCAATTTGTCTCAGCTGAAGGTCACGGAGAAGAAAAGATAATCAATTGGATTTTTTTTGGGGGTATAAACTGCTTTATGAACCTTTCTTTGCTTACAATTCTTATCAATATGGTAATATTGGTTTTATTACAAACATGGGATGATATATATCTATAGACACTCAAATGAATTTCTAAATAAATTCTCGTAAGACCGGGATGCTGTAGATATTTAAAGTCAAAATTACAACTCCTGTATTTTTCTTCACAAACATCAACACCGACAAGAACAACATGGCTCCATTAATTCTCATCACAAGATAACAATCCAATTTCAAATTGTAGCTAATTTTGCCTTATAAAAGACTTACAAATAGTGTATGTTCACACATAGTCTTGTAACAAGTGTTTAACTAATAACGAATTAGCTAGTATAAAAGACTTGCAAATAGTGCATGCTCACACATGGTCATATAACAAGTGTTTAATTGATAACAGACAAGTAAAACTTACCAGTTTCTATTACAAATTCTTGAGCTTAAAAACCTTATAGTGGAATTTAATTGCTTAAATGAAAGAGCATGATGGTAAAATTGAGCATTTTACTTCTTCTTCTAAGTGTTAGTGTCAAAAAGAGAATAATGGTTTTTAGATGTTTTTTGGGTAGTTTCCACTAACTACCATAACAATTTATTACAGCTAAGAATATTGGCCTTTCTTGAAACAAAATCTTGTATGTTTCCAGTGTAGAAGGGAAGAAAGAAGTGGAAAATTGCCACACAATCAAACTACCATGACCTAAAAAGTATATAAATGGAGATTTTGATGCCCATAGATGAAAGATAGTATGTCAGGCATTTATAATAGTTTAGATGCATATTTGGGACACCTCCTATGATAAAGAAATCTGAAAGACCTTTAAGAGTTTTCTGTTGAAACTACAAATAATAGCTTGTTTGGGGCATGCTAGCCAATTTTAAACCCACAAAAGAAAGAATAAGAGTAGAATATTTCCAAGCAAGCATCTTCAAGGATTAGTCTGTAAGTAACTTGCATCATATAAAATTATTATTAAGTTAATAAAAGTGGAAAATATAAGTTAATTAAAGTTAGGAAGAGAGTGGACCAACTTTGATCTTCTTTATTCTAATTATTATTTTAAATTAAATTTGTTTGAAATTTTTGAAAAATACTTTTTAACACTTTTGTGCTACAACGTTTGGGATAGTAAAAAATCAAGTAATAATAATCTATAATAAACCTAGTCAAATTAATAATCCCTTTAAAAGTAGAGTCTTTGATAATATTACGTGAAACTAATAATATCTTACTACTACTTAAAAAAGGAAAAATATTCAATTGACATTGTAATCTTTTAAGAGTTTGAGTGAGGAATATGGGGATCTTAGTTCAAGATTTGTTCAGAGTTGGAGAGCATTGTGGTTGTTGGGTATTTTTAGAGGGAGGGATGATATTGCCTTTTTTGTTTGTGGATTAGCTAATATGCTAAAGCCTAAATGGAAGGAGAAGCTTACTTCATATGTGCAAATCGTAGATTTTCATCAAACAAATGCTCAGGTGGTGGCCTTGGAGCCAAAGCGTTGTAAAACTTATATATGGTTTCAATCAATAAGCAAAACGTACTAGGCTTTATTTTAAGTATCTGGCTGCTGGAAGAGACCATAAGTTACTTTTAAGAAACTAGATTTTAAGGCAAGGAGCATAATACTCTTACTCTATGGTCATATTCAAGGGGAAGAGAACAACTGGGATGTCAAAAATATTGTGGGGATGATAAGAATGACATGCTTTTGAGGAGATTGGTAAAAACAGGCCGGTGTTTCGAATAGAGTTTTGGGATAAATTTAAGTGTTTAAGCTAATACACATCTTTCATTCAACATATAAAGAATCCAGGCATGGTCACTGTTATTGGCATTGTTATATGATAGGGCAGGAGAATGTTGGATGGTCAATCTATCCATTGTAGTTCAATCTAATTGAAATCAAAAACATTTTAATTTATACCTCTTAAACCTATGCTTATTATTAAGCATACCCAGATATAATTCTAAGCCACTTTTGATTTAAATTAGATGTTGACCCTTAAGCTGTCCAAATTGTAGTCTCAATGGGAAGTAAAGTGAAATGGTACATTTGGATTTCTTTGGTTGCCATCTCCATAACCATAGCTATTGTTCAAGCCCAGTTATTTGCAACACTATAAATTAAATCTTCAGTAAATCTCTTGAACACATGTTAACATGGATGAATAGCCTCTACAATGGAATTACCTTGTGAAAATATTTTGGGGCTGTCAAGGATGTGGGAAAATGGATCACCTTACTTGAGACACAACTCTTGGGAGGATTAAATATATAGATGCCATTACTTATCAAAATACAAATTTGTAATAATAGGCATGAGTTTTCCACAATCCATAATAGAATACAATAGAAGTGCTTTTGGATTAAACTGTGTGTATTTCTTTGCTTCAACATTTCAAATCACACTCAATGATCCATCATCGGGAATCTTTGAAAGCAAAGAAATACACACAGTTTAATCCAAAAGCACTTCTATTGTATTCTACAAATTTGTAGTCAAAGCATGTATAGATTTATTGTTATATAATTAATTATGTAATATTAAAACATTAATTCTTAATATTTATAAACTGACTTAAAAAATATATTTAAATGTTACCTTCAATTTCCTATCGGCATATCCTTGAACCTCCTATGGGTGGAGGTACTAGTTTATTCATTTTGAACTCTCTTTATCTAAATTATTTCTGCTGTGATCGCTATAATTAATTAGCCTTCCCTTCAATTAGCAGCACTTTAGGCAATTCTATTAGTTTCCTTGCCGTACAGATCCCATCGCACTGTAGTTCCAACCATACAACTCCTTTCCAACCAATTATTTCTGAACAATGTGGGTGTATTATCACCCATATAATACAAACATCCAAAAATTTCCGGACACTCCTGGATCGAACTCTCAACAATGGCGAATAAGAGACTGAGGACAAGTGCCTACGATGGATGGACGCACATGCTAATCCAAGAAAAAAATCCAATACGAGCCCTGCAAATTTTCAACAATCGAGACTCAAAAATCAGTGGTTTTGCCTACGATATCATCATCCAAAAGCTCGGAAGCGCAAAAATGTTTGAAGAAATGGAAAATGTTTTAGACCAAATGCGAAAAGAAGACGACCTCAAATGTAAAGAAGGCCTTCTGTGCAGTGTCATCAAGCTTTATGGAAGAGCAAGAAAGCCCGAAGCAGCCATGGAACTGTTTGGGAAAATGCGTCTATTCGGATATCCAAAGCCCTCAATCAGGTCTTTCAATACACTTCTCAATGCTCTTCTTAATTCTAAGCGTTTTGATCTGCTTCAACCCCTGTATAAAACAATGCCCATTTCACCGGATTCATGCACATATAATATTCTCATCAAAGCTCACTGTAATGCCAATCGTTTAGAGGATGCACGCGAACTGTTTGAGAAAATGCGTGAACCAAATTTAGTAACTTATGGTACCCTCATTAATGCATTGTGCGAAAACTTGAATGTAAACCAGGCTTTTGAATTGTTTTATGATATGACCAAGAAGAAGGGATTGTATCCTAATGTTTATATTTATACGGCCTTGATGGGGGGACTCTGTAATGCGGGGAAGGTGGATAAGGCCTTGAAGCTGAAGATGGAGATGGAGCGCAAGGGGGTGAGACCGGATACTGTAACTTATACTACTCTTATCAACGGTCTATTTAAGGTGGGTCGTTCTGAAGAGGTGGGGAAGATGGTGGAAGAGATGAATAATAATGGGTGTGTACTACATGTTGCTACTTACAATACTTTTATAACCTATTTGTGCAAGGATGGCAATTTTAAAGGTGCTTTTGGGTTTTTGGATGCCATGAGGTGCATCTTTGGCAAGCAGGATATTGTTAGCTGCAACATAATTGTAAGTGGTCTCTGCAGAGAAGGGAGAATCAAAGAGGCCTATGATCTTTTTGAAGACATGCCAAGAAGAGGTTGTGAGCCTACTGTGGTTACCTATAGAACCCTGCTTGATGGATTCTGTGGGGTTGGGAGGTTTAAGGAGGCTGCCATGTTTTTGGAGTCGATGGTATCAAAGGGATTTGCCCCACGAAGAATCAGCGTTTCGGAAGTGATTTCCGGTCTATGCAAGGAAGGAAAGATTGATTGGGCCTCATCAGTTTTGAGAAATATGGCAAAGGAGTGCCTTGTTGAATTTTCAGCTTGGGAAGCGTTGATGCCTCATGTTTGTAGTAAAAGTGAGCAGCAAAAGGCGTCAGAACTTTTGAATCATATAGTTTGCATTTCCTGAAATGAATTCGTGACATACTGAACTTCTAGTTTTTCTTTGTGAGCTACATTTGCCCATGGCAGAAGCATCGTCTAAGTTTGAGGGGTCATTGCAATTGCAATAGAGTTTGGGATTGTGCCAGCTGAATCAGAAATGGTGTTCGTTAGCTTATACTGCATATGCACTTCGCTAGAAGATAATTGATTAGAGGAGTGACATTGTTGTTTTGCTTCAAAGAACATAGCATTATGCCAGTGTCTAAAATTGAAGATCCTGGAACTAAGGGCAAAAAGCAGGGGTAAGATTTTTGGAAAGCCCCACAGAAAATAAGGTTGTTATTAATGGACTCTTCTAGTTTATCCATGTAAGATTAGAGCCAATTGAAAACCTGTGCCCATTAGATAGTTTTGCATATCTACTTCTGTAGAAGGTAACAGTAGGGAATGTGACATTGTTATTTATCTGTTCCAAGATCTTTTTCTGGAACGGAGGACCAAAAGCAGGGGGTGCACTATTGGAAAGCATCATGGGAGGATTCAAATTCTGGAAATGATCTGGGTTATCCCTGTAAGTTTGTAACATTAGGGTCCTACATGGTGGGCTTGAAAGTTATGTTGATAATTATAAAATTTTATTTAAGAGTCAAGACGTTTATTTTGCAGCAAAAGATGTGCAAGAGTATCAAGTGTTTTAGTCATCGATCTGCATGATGCATCCATGCAGTTTGTGTGTGAATTCTAATGAAATTTATGCTGGAGGTCTTTACTATACGGAGGAAGCTTTATGAAGAGTGACAGAAGCTGCACTTGCAACAAAATTTTGAGCTAGACTGTAGTTTTATTCTTTATCATTTATCCTGTCTCCTACTAAATATTGTAGAGTCGAAAAGTGCACACTTGGCACTCTTCTCTCTTGTTTTGTACACATTTTAGCATCCTCTTTCGATAAATTCAAGTCTGACCATTTTTTATTTCCTTGGAGCACAAATCATCTTATGAAATTTATGCTGGAGATCTTTACTATACGGAGGAAGCTTTTATGAAGAGTGACACAAGCTGCACTTGCAACCAAATTTTGATATAGACTGTTGTTTTATTCTTTATCCTCTGTCTCATACTACACATTGTAGGGTCAAAAAGTGCACAGTCAGCTCTTTTCACTCTTGTTTAAATCCTCTGTCTCCTACAACACATTGTAAACTTGAAAAGTGCAAACTAAGCATTTTCCTCTCTTGTTTTGTACACACTTTAGCATCCTTTTTTGATAAGTTCGATTCTAAGCATTTTCTTATTTCCTTGGAGCACAAATCATCCCAAAACCACACCTCATGACCCTGCCACACCTAGACACCTTTCTCCTGCTCATGTTTTAATCTCTTTGTCATCTGGGACAACGACCAGTTGTGCTCCTATCCTCTAGACAGGACTGCGCATGCTAGTCTCCCTCAAATTCTAACTCCACTTTTCCCACCTACTTTTCTCTCTCCTTAACTACCAAAAGCCCTAATTTTCCTCCAATGATAAAAGGGTAGTCTACTTATAAAAGAGGGGTTTTAATGGAAAATGGAGATAAAAGGAAGCTGCAAGCACTTAGGAGCAACAACCACACACCACCATTGGTGCAGTCACGGTAGGAGGGTTCACATAATGAACTGTCCAGATCGTGCAACAAGAGTAAACACAACGGAAACAACTCAATGATATGAAACAAACACAGATTCAGTCATTTAGTATATCATAGAATTCAAATACAATCTGGCTGGCATCATGCGGGCTTACAATCGGGGCTCAAAGGCCTGATTATAGAATATCAGAATATGCGCAAGATATAGCTTTAAAGCTCCTTCGCACAAAATCTAAACTAAGGATTATGAATCAATCGGTAACTGCTTTCCTAGGGATCTATTACATCAATATATATCATCTCTGGTACAAAAGATTCCTCTGCGTCAGCCAAGGAAGATCACAAACTCCAAGGAAGAGCTGTAATGTGTGTACACGGATAGGTCGGACCTAAATGCATAGAACACCTCCGCAAATGAATGGAATGATGTGCGGATCTTGAGGAAGGTTGGCCACGAACCAAAGATCATTGAATGATGTGTCATTAGGCTCCACAAGTCAAGGAATGCTTTGCAAGCCTTCTCCTTTGGCTGATTTCAGAGATTGTTAGGATGCTCTGTTATGAGAAAATAGTCGATCTTCTGATAGCGATAACTTTCCGGTAACTGATCCAAATGCTCTGAATTCTGGATAGGATGTAGATGAATGAATCTAGATGCTAAGTCCAGCTCCGCAAGATCTGAAATGCAACTGCGGTAGGATGCGGACCAAAATATAGAAACTGCTATTGACTGAACTGCATGAACTGAACTGGAAAATGAAAGGAAATAAACTAACTGTAAACAAACTAAAATGCAAATGTTTTTGGTTGATGCGAGATTGCTCTTGAACCAGGGATGCTCTTGCATCAACCATGGACTCCATTAGTTGATTTCCATAGTTTCAACACACATATTCTCATCTAGCACTCAAGGTTTCACACACCTTAATCTCTTGTCCAACATTACTGTTATATCAGCCTAGGGATTTGACTGAAGCAGATTTGCTAGGGTTTCACAAGCACCCATTTTTTCCCTGGACAGCAAGTTGCAGATTCAGCCAAGAGTCGCAGAAGATGGCACTATGTAGAACAGGACACCAATGCACGATTTGGACAGAACCACAACCATACCAGACAGCAGTGCATGACTTCAATAGGAATGACCGTATGAACAAGACTGCACCAAATGAGACACAATTGTATGTGCTACCATCTCTGACAACTCTGCACCAGAGCGCAAAATTCAGAAACCAAACCTGACAACAGAAAACCTTCTTTTATCCCTTGTGTCTGCCATCTATGTCTTCTGCAGCCTTAAAAAATAGAAATGATTCCTCCTCACTCTTTACATTTACACATTTCTATTCCTTATGCAATCTCAGTCTCAACTCCATAGTCTAATTATTTCTAAAATGTATTGCTAGACATTATTTATCAATCATTATTTTAGATTTCAAAGGAAAAAAGAAACTACATATCGTAATTAAAAGTAGAACACCATCAGTGCTCTTATTTTAAGTTACACATGATTTTGGGTCTTTACTGTATGAAGAGTGATAACAGTTAAACATAATTTTAAGCATCTAATTCTATCTATACATGTGTCATAATTCTCATATCAACCCCTTGTCAGCAGTTTTACTGTAGTTATGAATCCGAAATATTAAATGTTTCACACAAAGTACTATAATGTAAAGTTTTGTCTTGATTTATTGTCTTGTATTTATGCACTAAACTAGAATTTCATCACGTTTTCAATGAAATGTTCAATGCTATATTCATGTCAACTTGTGGCATTTGCAATTGCTTTATAGTAGCAATTTTTCTACAACCTTGGTCTTGTGAATTTGAATATAAAAGGTGATCTTAGCTAGAGGTGTATTGAATGTATATTGGATGCTTCTAAACGTAAATATAACGGATAAACGTGTAAGAAAGATGATGCTTTCTTGTTCTGTTTGGTTGATGTCCAACTGGAAATCCTTGGGTCACAATTAAAGATATGCATAACCTAGAACATGCGGATTTTTTCAAATATAAAAAGGCATTGTGTTAGGATAATGTGCTTGTATATATTTTTCGTCCTGCAAAAGTGTGAAGAAGTTGTAAATGAAACAATAGATTAATTTATGTAAATCCTAATTGTTCCTTTTGTCATAATATTTTGGAAACATTTAAGGAATTTGCAATTGAACAGATTGTGCTTTCTACATTTTCCCATTTAAAGTTAGAAGAACAATTTACTGTATTTAGAACTTTCCTGCACTTTATTTTCCATTTTATTGCCATCAGAGTGCCTAACATTTAACTATAATTTTTGTCCAAATCTAAATGGTTACAACTCATATTATGATAAACAAAAAAATCAAAAAAATATTCTACATTTTATACTCTTGTATCATATATTTCAAAAAGTTTATCACATGACAAATGAACTCCTAAAGTGATGTACTTTGTAAACATGTAAAACAAATAACATATAAACATGAAGGACATAAAATCATATTTCATCTCTAATTTCAAGTATCTCAACATCTCAAATATCTCCCAATCTCCAATATCAAGTATATCATCTCTAATATCAAATACAAAATTATCTCAATATCACAAATAAATAAGTATCAAATAACAAGTATTATAAAAGGATCTTAATATCTCTAATAATTGAAAATTATATTTACTTACTCATCACTATTAATACCTCACATACAAGAAACGATGCAAGAATTTTTTTTACAATTACAATTGACCATAAAGTTAGGTTTATATTTTAACTAATTTTACTTGTTCAATTCTAAGTCTTTTTCACAATTCAACTCTCTAGAAAATGTATGGGGTTTTTTAATTAATACAAAAGCTTCTTAATTGGAAAACTTGAAACTCAAATTACAATCAATTATAATTGATAACATGAGAACAAACCCTCATGCAAAAACCAAGCGCTCCAAATAGAAAAGACAAAAGTCAAACTAAGTCAAGCTTCCTATTAACTCCTTGTCCTGAATGTGGGCGCCCAAGTTTGCCCAAGTAAACTTAGCCAACATCAAATACATCTCCCAATAAAAGCAACAACTGAAAGTCCCAAGATTGGGCGTCCAAGTTTGCCCAATCTCTTTCAGTCAACTAAAGTGATCAACACACACCAATCTCATGCAAACAACATGCAAAATTGATGTCTCCAATGTTATTTTGAATTGCTTTGTTTTGTACATGCAAGTGAAATGCAAACACCTGATTCAACATGCAACTAATATTCAATATCTGAAACACTGAGATGTACCATCATGCAAGTTTTTGGAGTTGAAGTGTTCGGCAAGCAACCTCTCAAAATTGACATGCAAGATCATATAACTGACATGCAACAACATGCAAACACATGCAAGTCCATAGAAACAACATGTAAGCACATGCAAGTCCATAGAAGCAACATGTAATCACATGCAACAACATGCAAGTCCATAGAAGCAACATGCAACAACATGCAAGCACACGTAAGTAACATGCAGGTAACATGCAACAATATGCAAGTACATGCAAGTGACATGCACAAACATGCAAGCTTTTACGAACTCATGCAAGCAATATTCCAAATCATGCATCTCTAACACTTTAGTTAACTCCAACATTATATTCATGCAAGGTGTCTCAACAAAATCCACTCATGTACATAAAAAGTAAACTCCAAGTCTAAATATAAGTCACCACCAAAAGGGGGCACCCAAGTCTAACTCCCACTTACTAGGAGTTATCAAACTTTCAAATAGACTTAGAAGTTGTCAACAAAGTTTTCATGGCCCCCACCCCAAAAGTGGACGCCCAAGTTTGACCCTATCAATTAGGAGTTGATTACAATAAGCCAAGTGATATAATTAAATAATAATTAATCTCTCAAAGTCCTTATGTGTTGGGAAACACATTCCAATAACCTTGGAGACTCATGAATTGGTTAGGATTGCAATTTAATGGTAACTTATCCCAACATTCTCCCACTTGACATTATACATTGCAATTACTCTAAATGATATAATCAAACTTTAAATCAAATATAGTGATCAAGGCCAATGACCTTCCTACACCAAGAGAACTTATCTATAGCAATTGACTTCGTAAGATAATCTGCAACATTAACCAAAGTGTCAACTTTTTCAATCAAAACCTTACCATTCTCAACCATTTCTCGCACAAAGTGATACTGAACATCAACATGCTTAGTACAAGCATGATACATAGGTTTTTTGGCTAAACAAATAGCACTCTGACTGTCACACTCGTCTTATTGTCCTACAATCAAAACCAGTACCTGTTCCAAGACTCTGTAACCAAACTATCTTTTTAGAGGCATGTGTAGTAGCCATATACTCTACTTCTGTAGTGGACAAAGAAACCGTTGGTTGCCTCTTACTCATCCAACTTACCGTAGCTCCAAACAAAGTAAAAACATAGCCACTTGTGGACCTTCAACTATCCAAGTCACTTGGCCAATAAGAATCAACAAAACCATGTATGTCCAATGATTTATCCATATTATCAATACCATGATAAACCAAACAATAATTAGAAGTTCCTCGCAAGTATCTAAACACCCTCTTAGCATGATTCCAATGTTTTTTACCATGGCTAGACATAAACTTGCTTAAAACTCCCACTGCTTGTGCAATATCTGGTCTAGTGCAAACAATTGCATACATTAAACTACTAACAACACTAGCATAAGGAACATTAGACATCTCTTCAATATCATCATCAAAAGTAGGACACGTGTCTAATTTCAGCTTTGTATCAACCGGAAAAGGAATGCTAATTGGTTTACAGTTATGCATATTAAATCTTTGCAAAATTGTATCAGCATACTTACTTTGACTTAACCATAGTTTTTTGTGAACACGATCCCTGTCGATCTCCATTCCAAGAATGTATTTTGTAACCCCTAAGTCCTTCATATCAAAAGATTTAGAAAGCTGAGTTTTAAGCTCTCTAATCATTACCTTATTGTTTCCAATAAACATGTCATCAACATACAAGACAATAATTAGAACCTGATCATCAATAATCTTAAGATAAACACAATCATCTTCTTCGCTTCTAACAAAACCAACTTTCAATGGAAAAGCATCAAACTTCTAATACCACATTCTAGGTGACTGTTTCAAACCATACAAAGATCTTTTTAATTTGCAAACCAAGTCTTCTTTTCCTTTAACAACAAAACCATCGGGTTGCCTCATATAAATTTCTTCTTCAAGATCCCCATGCAAGAAAGCAGTTTTAACATCTATTTGCTCTATCTCAAAATCATAAGTTGAAGCAATAGACAAAAGGAATCTAATAGAAGTTAATTTAGCAATTGGAGAGAAAATTTCATTAAAATCAACACCCTCTCTCTCGGAGTAGCCCTTGGCTACCAATCTAGCCTTGTACCTTTCTAGATTACCATCTGCACCAATTTTCTTTTTATATACCCACTTATAACCAATGGGCTTTCTTCCTTTGGGCAAATTTACAAGATTTCAAGTGTCACAAGTATCCAAAGAATTCATTTCCTCATGCATAGCTTGTAACCAAGACTCACTATCTTCTGAAGATAGAGCCTCCTTGAAAGATCTAGGTTCATCATCAGTACTCAATAAAGCAAATACACAATGAAAATCAGGAGGGCGATACCTGTTAACTGGATTTCGTTGTCTTGTGGATTTTCTCAAAGTAGGAGTAAGAGGCTCTGCTTGTTCTTCTGTATGTTCATCCTGGACATCATTATCTGAACTCTTTGAACTCTTTTCTTGTTCTCCATTCTTAAATCCATCTAGTTGTTCTTCAACATGTGCATCTTTTTGCTTTTCTGTATGTGTTTTTAAAGTGCACTATTTTACCTTTTTCTTGTTCCTTTGGTTGTTCTTCACCTGCATAAGCTCTAAACTCTCTAAAAATAACATCTCTTGATAAAATCATTTTTCGGGTTAGAGGGTTCCACAGTTTGTAACCTTTTACATTCTCACCATAACTTACAAAGATGCATTTTTTCGCTTTTGGGTCCAGTTTAGTTCGCTTTTCTTTAGGCACATGAATAAAAGCCTCACAACCAAATATCCTTAAATGTGAAATAGAAAGTTTTCTTTTTAACCACATTTCATAAGGAGTTTTATCTTCAAGAGTTGAGCAAGGAGATCTATTACTTAAGTAACAAAAAGTACTTACAGCCTTAACCCAAAAACACTGATCTAGCTTAGCACTACTCAACATGCTCCTAGCCCTTTCCATTAAGGTTCGGTTCATTCTTTCTGCTACCCCATTTTGTTGGGGAGTATGAGGTGTTGTCTTTTGTCTCACAATACCTGCATGCTTACAAAATTCATCAAATTCCTTATAACATTATTCACCACCATTAGCTGATCTCAACACCCTTATTTTATAATTTGTTTGCTTCTCAACTAAGGCTTTAAATTCCTTAAACTTAGTGAAAACTTGAGATTTTGCATTCATAAAATAAATCCAAGTGTATCTTGATGCATCATCAATGAATGTGACATAATATCAAGATTTTGCAAAAGAGTCAACATCCACTGGTCCAAAAACATCTGAATGAATAATCTCTAATAATCTCTTTGCACTATTTGTTCCACTAGGAAATGATGATCTACTCTGTTTTCCAAACACACAATGCTCACAGAATAATCTGAAATACCGTCAACCGATTTTTTTATTAATAATGGTCCTAAGACATTTTTCATTGATGTGACCCAATCTATGGTGCCACAACATTCATGCATTTTCAGTGTCTGTTACATTGGTTGAATTATTCAAAGTAGATACATTTAATCTAAACAAGGTTCCCATCTGAGATCCTTTAGCAACCACCCAATTCCCTCTTACTAACTTGCAACTAGACTTATCAAATGTCACATACATTCCAAAATCATTTAACTTGGATATAGAAAGTAATTTTTTTGCAAGTCCTGGAATATGGAAAACATCATGAAGGGTTTTAATCCTTCCATCACTAAAATACAACTTTACCTTTCCTTTGCCAATTCTCTGTTTTGTACTATTGTCACCAAGGAAAACTTCTCCTCCATCATATGTTGAATATTTCGAGAACACTCCTTACTGGGAGTCATATGATAAGAGCAACCTGAATCAATAAGCCAAGCATCATTACTTATAGTGTTAGTTGAAATAATTAATGCATCATTGTCACCATCATCCGAGGGTTTTTCTATGGAAGAATCAAAACTCTTTTTCTTGTTCTTACAATCCTTCTTCACATGTCCCCATTTTCCACAGTTCTAACATTTTACTTTGCTCTTACCAGGGGTTTTAGAATGTCCTTTAGACTTACCCTTCTTATTATCCCATGTGGGTGTCTTTTCCTTAGTCCTACCCCTTACATGTAAAGCATCTTGGGATCCACCATTTTTGGACTTTCTTCTCATTTCTTTTGAAAGAAGAGTAGCAATGATATTGTCTATCTTTGGATTTGCACCACTACCACTTATAACAACAATTAGATTTTCCCAAGATTCTGGTAAAGAACATATAATAAGATGCATTTATCTTCATCTTCTAGCTTAACATGTATAGATGAAAGTTGACTTAAAATCAAATTAAAAGCATTCAAATGATTTGCAACAGAATCTCTATTTTTCATCTTTAAAGAATACAACTGTCTTTTGAGGTATAACTTGTTTGTTAAACATTTGGTTTGATAAATATCACCTATCCTCTTCCATAGCTTGTATGCAGTAGCTTCAGTAGAAACATTCAAGAGGATGACATCTGCAAGGCACAACCTTATGGTTCCTTATGTTTTTTTATCAAGTTTTAACCATTCTTCATCTTTGATAGTTGTAGATGGATTATTCTCATTTGAAACAACCAACCATTGTTCTCTTTCTTCTAAGAGATCTTCTATTTTCAATTTTCACATCTCGTAGCTTGGCCCATTGAACTTCTCAATATCTAGACGAGAGGTAGAACCCATTGTATGTTAGAAATGAAAGCAACACTACTTCAATGGAAATCTGATTCAAATAAATTTTAGCAATCTTTAACTGTGTGTTATTAATAGAGATTGTAACAAAACATAAACCCACAATACAGAAATATACCAGAAGCAGAATGAAGCACATAACACAAGCGTTTAACGTGGAGAAAACCCTTTCGCGTAAAAAACTCCACCAAGAAAAGAGGCCAAGTTGTATTATCTTCACAAAAGGAGATTACAAATACATTCACTTCCTCTGTCCTCCAACCTTCACTCCGGCAGACCCTGGGTACCTGTAAACTGTTATATTCATCTCCTCTACTATGCTATGGTTTATATAGAATTTACACAACCTCAAGACATTAAATGACTTCTTACAAGCCCATAACACTTGTCAAGAGTCAACAACACAACCTTGGGCGTCCATGGCCAAGAATAGGCTCTTACGAGGTCATAAATGTTGTCATACATGCATCCTACACTAGAGAAAAAGTGCCCATGCAAGCTTGAATGCCTTGGGGCTAAAAATAGCCACTTACAGCATCTTATGACGCGTCATATGCTATTATTAGTGTCATAGATTCTTATGACAACTTATAGTTGTCATAGAATCTCTTACACCTTTTTACAACATCTATGACATGTGTCATAGTACTAAAAATAGATTATTCCTCCACATGTGCACCCCACTTTGACCAATTACTATTTACCATAGTAAATGACATCCCGTAACTACCGCCAGTAACTCCGTAATTACCGTGGACAGTAAATAATTTTTACTACTGCCGATGAAACTTGTACATCCCTTATGGGTAATTACAAATTACAAATAATAAATGGAATAAATACAATATTAGGATTTACAAGGTTAATGGCACCTTATCCCAACATTGTATACAATCTTCTTCACAAATCTGCAAAACCCACAAAATAAAGCTCCCATTGCAATCAAAAACTTTCAACACTTTAAGAGAAAGGCATCCTTCACTCAATAGAACCATTAGCTCTAATACCAAATGTTGAAAATGAAGGTAGAACTGTTGCTATAAACTTTAAAATTATGTGATTATAAAGTTGAAAATAAGATTCATCTGTAACAATTAATGTGTAGTGATTTTGCACTTGCAATCCAATGTAGAAGAAAAGAGAATAGTTTGCAAGAAGAAGACAAGTATTTATGTGGAGAAACCCCTAAGGGAAAAAACTCCACACTCGAAGGTGTTTCCTGCTTATATTAAATCTCTTTGTAAAAGATTACATTCAATACTGAAATTCCTCTAAGTCCTTGATGCACTTCAAAAAAAAAAATTGTTTTTTTTCTTCTAAGTTTTTTTTCACAATTCAACTCTCTGGAAAATGTATGGGGAATTTTAATTAATACAAAAGCTTCTTAATTGGAAAGCTTGAAACTCAAATTACAATCAATTGTAATTGATAACATGAGAACAAATTCTCATGCAAAAACCAAGCGCTCCAAATAGAGAAGACAAAAGTCAAACTAAGTCAAGCTTCATGTTAACTGCCTGTCCTGGATGTGTGCACCCAAGTTTGCCTAAGTAAACTTAGGCAACATCAAATACATTTCCAAATAAAAGCAACAACTGGAAGTCCCAAGATTGGGCATCCATGTTTGCCCAATCTCTGTTAGTCAACTGAAGTGATCAACACACACCAATCTCATCCAAACAACATGCAAGATTGATGTCCCCAATGTTATTCCGAATTACCTTATTATGTACATGCAAGTGACATGCAAACACCTAATTCAACATGCAACTAATGCCCATTATGTGAGGCCTAGTTAGCATTATTTTAGATATTTGATATTTTATTTTGTTGTGTATGAGTGTGTAATAGACTTGGTTGATGTTGAGTTCACAAACTATGATTATTATTATTATTTTGACTATGGGAAACTAAATGTTTTATGTTTCTGATAGATATTTAATTATTTATTTGAAATAAAATAATAAGTTTATTTAATAAAATAAATGGTTATGAAATATTGAGGATTATATGTTTGAATTCCGTAAAATGAAAATTATTGTTTTATCATGTGGATTAATGGTTGTTAGAAATGATTTAGTTAAATGATTAAAATTGCTTCGGCTATAAGTTTTTAATGTACTAATGTTTTAATAAGATTTTTGCAGGTAGAGTGGCCCAAGTTCTTAAAGGATGGAAACAAAACCCATAATGCTCAAATATTCATTTTATTTATTGTTTGGGGAAGGGCTTGTGTTGAAAGTATGTAATTTTCTTTTATTATGTTTATTTTGTTTTATTTTATGTGAGGGAATGTAAAGAGTTGGGGGGAAAAGGTTTTATTTTAAGAGGGGAAATGTGAATCATAGGGAGGATCTCTAGAAATGAAAAGGGTTGTAGTTTTCTTGTAACGGGTTCTTTCTGGAATTTGGGGACTGTTGTAAGTTGTCTGGATTAGTGGATTTTGGCTAGAAAATTTGGAAGTTGCATCTTCATGGAGTTCTAATGGGTTGATCCTAACTTGGACAACCAAGGTATGGATGTTCTTGTGATCTATTTTCCAATGTAATGTTGTTTGCATGATTGTATGTAAGTATTATGTTGATTTTATAAAAATCTGTGCTTGATTGTGAGGGTTTGGTATTGGGTTACCTTGTGTGGGGATAAGAATGGTGGATACCTCTTTGGGCATACTCATGGAGTTGGTATTGGTGTTGTGGCTGATGGTGTTGGGAGGAATGGAGGATGGGGGTTTGGTGAAATGGTGTTGTGGGGGTTTGTGATTTGGGAGCTACGGTTGTGATTTGGGAGCTACGTTGTGTTTTGGGAGCTACATTTGCAAAAGGGAGCTACAGGGACCTATGCCCCAAAGAGGATCCTCCTTTTTTTATCCCCTTACTAGAAATATTAGTGCAAGATTCCTTATGTATGAAAATATATTGTTAATGGATAATTTATTTCTGTTTTCTGGTTTATTTGAGCATTGGGGTTTGTTTCCAAGCTCGAGGGTGGATTGGATTTTGTAGTCCTAAGGATGGGTGGAGAGCAGATCTGGGCTGCTCTAGTTTGTTTGCTTACAGGATTATGGAGGAAATTTCTTGATCAAAGTATGCAGTTAATGGTGTAATCTTAATTCGCTTTACAAATTCTTGTTGTTGACTCAAATGGTTTACTATTATTCCAGAAGAAGATTTGTAGACTGTATTATTCAAGGTTGATGCGATAGGAACTCATCATCCAGAGTTAATATTCAAGTAATTGCTCACTCTAATGTATAATTAGATGTAGTAGTAAATTTTGGGTTGCATTATAATTCTGAAACAAGATGAGTAGTCGAAGAAAATTGTGAAATAGATATTTAGATACTACTTTTCTTGTGATACAAAAGTTCAAATGATTGTAATCGAGTCTGTTGTTGCAAATCAAATCTGTTAGAAGTAATTTACTTGTGTTTATCATAGTAAATGAAATATAGGAATATACAATTGTATTCGTTGTATTTATTAGATATTGTAAATGGAATACTATCATATTTAATGTTCGTTGCATAGAAGAATACGTTACTGTGTAATCATATTTGCAATTGTCTATTTATAACTCATTTATTTACCTATAAGTCTTTTGTAGAGTTTCAATTTATATGCAGAAGCCAAGCGTTGATTCATATTGAGAATTGTTTAAAGTTAAAACTTTGATATGTATTGTTTTCGTTTTAGCGTTGTAGAAGGGACGGTCGTGGTAACCACAACAACACCACAATTCTACTGTGGTGGTGCCGTGATAGCCACGGCAGCCCCTGTCAAGGGAAGCTGGCTGTGGTCGGCCAAGGCCACCATAGTCCAGTCTGCCACATTATAACGCCTTTCTTTATTCAAAACAATTTAAGTTCTTAAAAACTTTCCTCAACATAGCATTTCACAATTCTAAATTCCTATTCTTGATCATTTCGATTATATATATATATATATATATATATATATATATATATATATATATATATATATAATGATCTTATTAATACTGCCTGAGTTTTCTCAATACTGCATCAATGACAATCATTTTCTAAATTATTTAATTGTTTGCATGTGGTATTATCCTAATTTGATGAGTATATTAAACTAATCAACATTTCTAACAGATTAAGTTAGATGTTATTCTCTTTCGATATTGTAGATAGATTTTAGCATATTATAGATACAGATCTGTATGTAACATAATTCTTAATCAAGAGCATTTGTATTATTGAAGGTATCAAAAATCAAGTTTGTGGTCTGTAATTTGAAAACTGGGATTGGTCTTGAAGCCGTCATTCTCTAAGGTAAAAATTCACTGAAGAATGTTTGTTGTAGATAGTCGTTTCTAATAAGTTTAATCAAGGAATTGTGTTCAGTTTCGAACTTAATTTCTAATCTATGTATCTTTGATTTCATTTGGATAGGTATTATATTTACTCTGGCATCTATTTTGGATGAACTATTAGACTGAATTCAAGGCGACTACGAAAATACTGGGTTAACTTGACAATGTAATTATTGTTGTTATCAATTGAATAGTCTGTTTTGAAAATAAATCTTTCTTAAACTCAATCACTGTAATTGAAACTTTACTTTTCCCTGATTAATTTTTGATGATTTCTTGTTTACTTGAATTCTTGAGCAGTTGTTGTTAGATCGAATCTACCACAGTAATATTCTACTCATAAATCTAGGTTAATCATTAAAATAAAAGAGTGATTTATTTTTATTTTTATTTTATTTCTTGTTTCTTTGACTATGCATTACACATTATCTAAAACACTGAGATGTACCATCCTGTAAGTTTCTAGAGTTGGAGTGTTCTGCAAGCAACCTCTCAAAACTGACATGCAACAACATGTAAAATCATATAACTGACATGCAAGCACATGCAAGTGACATACAAGCACATGCAAGTAACATGCAAGTGACATGCAAAAACATGCAAGTCCATGCAAGCTTTTATGAACTCATGCAAGCAATATTCCAATTCATGCATCTCTAACACTTTAGTTAACTCCAACAATATCTATGCAAGGTGTCTCAACAAAATCCACTCGTGTATATAAAAAAGCAAACTCCAAGTCTAAATATAAGTCACCACCAAAAGGGGGTGCCCAAGTTTAACTCCCACTCACTAGGAGTTATCAAACTCTCAAAATAGACTTAGGAGTTGTCAACAAACTCTTCATGGCCCCCATCCCAAAAGTGGAAGCCCAATTTTGACCCTATCAATTAGGAGTTGATTACAATAAGCCAAGTGATATAATTAAATAATAATTAATCTCTCAAAGTCCTTATGTGTTGAGGAACACATTCCAAGAACTTTGGAGACACATGAATTGGTTAGGATTACAAGTTAATGGCAACTTATCCCAACAATTGGGATTCCACATGGTCTGTAGGACACCTAAAAAATTAAGGTTATAGATTATGTATGGGAAAACAAAAAGAAAGAAGCAATTCAATACACAATTGACCAAACAAAAGCCTTTTAGAAATAATGTATTACTTCTAATCGTATGTAGAAATGAATAGGATATATAGGATGTTACAAATAGCAAGGTGAGGAATAAGGATTTTTGTGACTAGAAAGGGATAAAAACATCAGATTGATTTGCCTAAACTATGCAATTATTTGTCATCATCCCCCAATCTGAAGGATTGAGGGAATATATGTACAATAATGTTACAAAACAAGAGAAGAAATAGCAACAGTTCATGTTCTTAAATCACTTGACCTTCCAACTACTTGGTAGTTGAGTTCCCTAGCGGTTGGCATTCCATCCTTGTGGTTGAAGAAGTTAGGAAAATATTCCATATGTGAAAAAGTGTTGATTGTGTAATGTTTGCCAAGAGTTGCACAAAGATATGCTAAGCCATGTGTGGTGGTGCGTGATGATGTAATGCCTTGCATGCATGCTTTTAAAGCTCGCTTGCTCATTAGAACTGAGTGGTGTTGGGTTGTGCATATTAATGTCAAAGGTTGTTAAGGGGCACACAAGGTTCCCTAAGGATTGTGTGGCTGTGCGTTGATCATTCGCCCTTTCTTAAGAAGTGATGATCCTCATCACATCTTTGTTGAGCTATGAAAACTATGCACACAACTTCTAAAGATTGTATCACTTTGCTTGATCTACATATTGCCTTGCCTTAACTACTTTGAACACATGATGTGAACGTTGGTGGGTGCATGTTGCAGGTGTCCCTATGATCTCATCTTGCATGATTGTGCATAAGTGTTTAATATCCAAGCTCAAAGGATGTTTAGTTGATGCTCACTCAAGAAGAGGAGGAAAATATTACTTAAGGAGTTCCACTTTGAATATTGGATGCAAACCCAAGTATTGCAGGGGATCGAGAACAAAAATGTACTCACCAATTGCACACATAATGGTGTATGGACCATATATAGAGGCTTCATTTTCTAGTGTGGACCCTTGACATGTTCTCTTTGAAAATGTAACTAGACTTTGTCACTAACCTGAAATGAGTGAGGTTTGTGGTGCATGTCATGACACTCTTTGTAATGCTTTTGCTAGGAAAAGATAATTTGTTGTATAGGTATTGGCAAACACTTTGAATGTGTTATAGAATCTTTTATGCTTTATCTACTTCTCATTCCTATGTGTGTCACTCCACATTAGGTGGTGCATTGTAGGATATGTCCAAAGGTATTGTAGGTTGGAACTCAAGACACTCGTGGAAAGGACTACACCACAATTGAACTATGCAGAGCTTTGTTGTAGGCACATTGGATGTAGAGTAAGTTGTCATCCCAAGTGCACAAATGTGTGGTTGTAGATTCATAGAAGATGCAACATTGTACAGTTGACCACCTCCATTCGACTATTTGTCTATGGATGAAAGGTTGTGGATTGATCCATTTGTTTATCTAGTCTCTCCCACAAGGATTGACAAAATACACTAACAAACCTCAGGTCATAGTCAAACACAATGGGTGTGGATAGCCCAAAATGTACCCAAACATAGTTGAAGAAGAGACATGCTTTTTCTTGTGTTGTGATGTTTTACTTACAAGAAACCATGATGGCCATCTTTGAAAAACTATCCATTACAAAAAACATAGTCATTATGATGCTTTGTCATAGGGAGTCCACTCATGAAATCCATGTTGATAGATTTTTAGGACCTTTGTGGTACTAACAAGGGTGTGTAAAGCCCAAGCTCCTTGTTTGTGGGCTTGGCGATGAAAAGGGAATGCATGACTTGATATGG
This sequence comes from Cunninghamia lanceolata, assembly GCA_027924645.1. Classification (NCBI taxonomy): domain Eukaryota; kingdom Viridiplantae; phylum Streptophyta; class Pinopsida; order Cupressales; family Cupressaceae; genus Cunninghamia; species Cunninghamia lanceolata. The sequence goes on from BSBN01001232.1 coordinate 1,732,246, forward strand.
TGCTCAATGTCTACATGCATGTGATGCCAATAGAAGTGTTGTTGTAGCACTACAAATGTCTTAGTAATGCCAAAGTGTCCAATTGTTTTGGTATAGTGCACCTCCCAAATGAGTCTTTGAAAAGGTGTGCCTTTTGGAACATAAGGATGTTCGAGCTTGAAGAGAATCCTATCCCTCACAAATATTTTTACTTTGCACAAGCACAACATAGGCCCGTGCAAAGTTTGAGTTTGTTGTGTAGAGTTTCTCCCAATCAACAATGTCCATGTGAGTCCAACAATATCCAACAATATTAGGAGCATGTGAAATGATGGTCAATTGAGGCATCTTGTTATCTTTCCTCTCCTTGTGCTTGATCACCAAATGAAATTGTTGCAAGTATGTTATCCATTTCATGTGGTGCATATTCTCCAACTTGCTTTGTGTGTGAAGAAATTAAAGTGGCTTATGATCAAAATGAATGATATCCTATTGCCTAGAATGTAGTGGTGTCATTGCTTTATGACTTGTAAAATAACATATAGTTCTTTTTCATAGGTGGAGTAGCACTAAATTATGTCATTGAATGTTTTTGAATGATAGGTAATTGGATGCCCATGCTAAGTGAGTACTGCATCGAGAGGATAGTTAAATTCATCAGTCTGAATCTCGAATAGGTGTGCAATGTCAAGCTTTGCCAAAATAGGTGTTCAACAGAGGCACTACTTGAGTTGCTCAAAAGAACGTTGATATGCAAGTGTCTAAATGAATATTGGCTTAACATGCATGATCTAACTAAGTGAAAAAGCAATAAGCGAGAATCCAAGAAAAAAGCTACAGTAGAAATTGGCAAGTTCAATAAATTTGTGCAATTAGGTAATGTTGCATGCAATCAACCATTCTCAAATCACCTTGATTTTCTTTGGATCTCCATGGATGCCTACTTGATCAATGATGTAGCCAAGATATTGAATTTGCATGGTTTTGAAGGTATAATTGCTAAAATTAGCTTGCAAATTATGCTAGTGTAGAGTGTCAAGGATGGGTGAGATGTGCTCCACGAGGTCCTTCCAAGCCTTGTCGAAGATGAGAATGTCATCCAAGTAGACAATGATAGAGGAGTTGGTGAAGGGTCATAGGATGTCATTCATCAAACACACAAATGTTGATGGCATGTTGGTCAAGCCGAAAGGCATAACCATCAATTCATATGGTCCTTCCTTGGTTTTGAATATTTTCTTCCAAACGTCTTAAGGATGAACTATTAACTAGTGATATCCTATCTTGAGATCAATTAAGTAGTGAAGTATTGCACACTATAAAGTAGATCCAAGAGTTTGTCAATGCATGGAAGAGGATGCCTCTTTTTCATTGTGATCTTATTGAGTGTGTGATAGTCAATGTAGAGATGCCATGTGTCATCTTTGTTTGGCACAAGAACTATTAGGTTGCCATATGGAGAAGACTTGGGTCTAATCTTACCTTAAGTAATCAACTCCTAAATTTGGCATCAAACTTTATTACTCTCCCAAATAAATTTGCGATAAAAAGGGCTATTGGAAAGAAGGGATCCAAGAACCAAATAAATCTTGTGTTGTACCACATAGTGTGGGGGAAGATGTTGGGTGATCCCACAATACTGAGTCTTAAACTTGGGACATCTTGATTTTTGTTCGAAATCACATATTTTTTAGAAAAATTAATGATTTAAGCCTTGAGGGGTTCCATCTAAAGAGGAAAACCCCCCTTAGATCAAACCCCCTTGGAAATAACTCCCTAGTCTTAAATCAAAATCTCGATGGATTCTCCTCCGCACCTATCAAAATGCTGACCAAAAACCAATTTTACTTCACCTTTTGGGAGATCAAATGAAGTCATTTAGAAATTCTACATTGTAAGTATGTAGCCCTTAGTATAAACTTCAAAAAGTATGATTTTGAATTATTTTATTTGATTATTATATTTATTTTCTATTTTCTAGTGAACATAGGTTTTTCACCGAACATCAAGGTCTCTATTCCACACACACAGAAAAATAAAAAAATAGAGAAAAAATTTATGAAAAATAACTGCACACCAGGTATTGATGTCCTTGTTTCAACAAAAAAAACAATTTAATTTGGATACATACATAAAAAGTTATGTTGTATGGTAAAACCTATGTTTGAATTATAATTAATCTCACTTCAAAAATTAATTAAAAAAATGTAACAAAAAATTATGAAAAAATATTTGCACACTAGATATTGGTGTTACAAATCTATGTTTAAAATTTTATAATTTGATCCTTTCTATAAAAGAAGTTATGATGTATGGTATAAACGCCACTTTTAAAAAATGCTAATAACTATAAAAAATAAGTTATTAAAAGTTACATAAAAAAAATTCACAAATTATTTCATAAAATTTTTAAAAATATATATTTAGAATCTACACACAAAATCTCAAAAATCACTAGTTCATATCATCTTCAAATTCTTAACGGTTTAGTTGTTGTAGGTGTCAGAAAGTGAAAATTTGGTTTAAAATGTTGATTTCAATATCCTACTTTGGCTAAGAAGTGGGACACAGTATTGTGGGATCACCCTCTTTTCATTCCCCAAACACATCCTTGTACTATTGCAATGCCTTGTTGAGCTTTTGCTACTATAACAATGATTACACAACCTTGTGTGCTGCCAATTTGTGCTTGCTTCCTTGCATAGGTGCCTTTGAATGAAAGATGAGAAGCACAAACTTTTGCATGTGTGAAATGATATTGTGACGTTGTTTGGTAGAGATTAATGCCACTTTGGTCTTTGGTGGAGACTTGTGAAGGTTGAAGTAGTGTTTTTTGACATGCATTATCCATCGTTGTGGCTTCATCTGATATACACCATCATATGGCTTTCCAAGTAGAACATTGCAAAATTCCAATAGTGCAATGTCACAAGTGATTGCCTTGGATGGGTTTGACTATATATTAGAAAGTACATTGAATTTTTACTAGAATGTCCTTACCTTTTTGCAACCATCCTAGAGAGTGTGGTCTTGGGTATGCTTCTGTAGAAAGACTTAGGTGCTTGACCATATTTGTTGTGATGATGTTCTTTTTGCTACTATTGCCAATGATAATATGCACTATTTGTCTATTGACTCATCATTTCATGTTAGGATTAAGGTGTCATCAAGCTTGTAAATCCTATGTAATTAATTACTTCTAATGTTGTTTGTAATTTTTCATAAGGGAAGATGTATTCACCTAGCAGCGGTCTTGTTTCAGCCGCATTTGGGTCTCAGTAACTGATGGGGGGTCCAAGGGGCAATATCACCCCCCCTAACAAGGTTTTGGGGGCAACACCCCTGAAGATTTTTTTTAGAAAATTACCTTGTAAAATATTGTAATTTCATAGTCAATCTAGACCATTCATCATTAGGTTGTAGATATGACAGTAGAAGTTATGTTAGGGTTTTTTCCCTAAATGGCAACACTCTTTTAATGAGGGCATTGTATTATGGTTGTGGTGTTGTAGAGAGTTGAGACTGGAAAATAGGTGTTTCTAGATTGAAGACTGAAGAGGAGGTCGTTAGTGATGTATTGTAAACTCTATTGAAATTAATATAGACTGGTGCATCTCTTTTTGTGTGGAATTTTTTTTGAAATGGTTTCTCCACGTAAACATTGTGTTATGTGTTCAGTTCTTTTGTTCTGTTATTTCTTCGTATTGTTGATTTGATTTCCTATAATATCCATTTGGTTCTGCATTGGATTATTATAATAGTTGAAATCATATTTCCATTCTATATTTGTTCACCTTCATTTCTAACATTTCGCATGGAAGAGACAATTGTGTTCCTTCAAAATCTTAATGACCATGATGCTTGTGCTTAGACAATATGCCTCCCAATCAATATCCCCTACTTGCATACACTATGATGTGGCTTGCACAACTGGAGATTGTTATGTGTGGCATTCAACATCACTATGGGAATTGGTGTGATTGTAGTGACACCATTTATCACCTTGTTTCTTCTTACCTTTGTCCTTGCTTGGCATTGACAATTTAATGTGGCTTGCACAATTGGAGATTGTTATGTGTGGCATTCAACATCAATATGGGAATTGGTATGATCATAGTGACACCATTTATAACCTTGTTTCTTCTTACCTTTGTCCTTGCTTTGCATAGACAATGTAGATGTGTTTTTTGTTATTGTTGCCAATGATAATATGTACTACTTGTCTATTGAATCATCATTTCGCATGGAAGAGATGCTTGTGTTCCTTCAAAATGTTAATAGTCATGATGATTGTGCTTAGACACTATGCCTCCCAATCAATCTCCTCTACTTGCATACAATTTGATGTGGCTTGCACAACTGGATATTGTTATGTGTGGCATTCAACATCATTGTGGGAATTGGTGTGATTGCAGTGACACCATTTATCACAATGTTTCTTCTTACCTTTGTCCTTGCTTGGCATAAACAAGGTAGATGTTTTGACATTTGCATAGGTGAAATTTAGAATCTTGTTGTTGCATCTATATAGAGGATTTTGGGGTTGAATCCTATAATGGCTTGTTCTTGCACAAGGAATACTTCTTCTTGAGCTTACCCTTGGCTTCATATTTGAAAGTGATGTGAAATGCTTTCCTTAATGTATTTGAAGTCAAGAATTCCATCTTTGTGCAAATGTAAGGTGGTAACATGCTTATGTGCTTGAGAATCTTGTGTTGTTCAAGGATGTTCTCCTGCAAGCATGTAGAATAGTCGTTGAATTTGTTGTAGTCATCAACCAATTGCTCCTTACATTAATGCAATTGTTAGAACTTCGTGTACTCATCCTAATAGTATTTGAGAAGGTAGAATTCCTCTTGTAAAGTGCCAACAAAGGAATTCCGTGTCCAAATTGGATTGCATTCCCTTTTGCGTTGCATGCTAATGTTTTCCACTAGTAAGACACTGAAATGGATATTTTCAATGCCACAAAAGAAATCTTATATGCATCATTGAAATTGTTACCAAAGAAATATCCCTCTAGTTATTGTACTTAGGTATCCAATGTTATGGTGTCAATTTTACCTTTGAATGTTGTATATCCAAGTTCACTTGCATTTTAAAAAGATTTTAGGGTTGACTAGGAACATGTTGTTTGGTACATTTTGCCATTGATCTGAGTTAGCACATGAGTTCATGAAATTGTTTGAAGAGCTCTTGGTGTTGTGTCTCAAGGGCATTGTTGATCATCTTCTTAACATCTAGAGACACTTTTGATGTTTGCTTCTATGCACGAACCTTCTATTTTTACTATGACATACATTTAGATTCTTATAAGTTGAACAGAGTGGACAAACTTTTCTTATGCTATTGTGCACTAAAAGGAAACATAGGTGTGGAATACACTTCCTACACTAATCTATGAGAGGAGTTATATGCAAAAAATTAAACTAATCATATTGTTATAAGGAAATAATCATAAAAGGAATAGACCATAGCACAATGATTTACATAAGGAAAACCCTTTTGGGAGAAAAAACATACACTTCAAAGCAACTCAATGTATTATTTAGTAATGAATGGTTACAATACGCTTGCAGAGTCCAAGCCTTTATGTGATTATCGCCAACAAGAGATCTTGAGCAATTTTGGTAGCATAACAGTACCTACAAAACTCACTATGAAACCTCCATCTCAAGCACCTAATAAAGAGGAGAAGTAATACATGAAATGATGTAGGAGCATCCCAGGTTGAATAGCAATCTTGTATTAACCAAAAATATTTGCTTTCTTTTCTTTTATTGCATTTCAGTTGCAGTTCAATCATTTGTAGTTTCAACATTTTCTACCACATTCTACCGCATCTTCATTTCAGAGCTCGTGGAGTAGGATTTAGTTTCTATGTCATGTCAGCTACATCATACTCAGATTTCATGAGATATGGATTCGTCTGCAGAGAGATATCACTATTAGAAAATCATCATCTTTCACAGAACAGAGCATTCTTTAATCAACGCAAGCATACAAGGTTTGCGGAGCACTTTCGTGACTTACAGAGCCAAATGGAACATCACACAAGGCGAAATGGGACCAGATAGACCTTCATTGAGAACCGCATCAAGTTTCATTCATTTTCGGAGCATTACCAAGAGTTGTAGGATGACCTACACATTTCTACACGTATCCTACATGTTTCATCATTCATTGGAGTTTGAGATCTCTTAAGGCCGGCGTGGAGGATTCTTTGAGCTAGAAAATGATATATATACATCTCTTAGATGCATTATGAAGGTAGTTAGTTGACATGATAGAATAGAGTTGAAAAGATAATTTCTTTCCGGAGGCACTTCAATGCAATATATTTCATATATGTTGTAACTTGGAAAGTAGGCCTATGAGCCCTTTAATTGTAGCCCACATGTTATTGGCATATAAGCATTGTAATTGTTTGATATATTGAGCATACAAATCTTCCATTGCATTATGTTATTGTGTTGTTTCCATTGTGTTTACTCTAGCTGCATGGTTGAGAAATGTTTCATGCCGCTAGTACTTGCAAGAGACGACACCGAAAAGTCACTATCTGATTGGAAAGTAGAATTTAACAATATTATTCCTACTTCAATCAAATCAATCGCTACTGCAGGTAAGATTGATCATGTACGTTGCAATGTTGAGATGGACAAATTGCTTGAATTGGAATATGGCCTCAACAATTTCATAAAGGAAACAAAAGTGATACTGGATGCCAGATATGCAACCCACATCGGTAGAGTAAAAAGGTTTTAAATTACAACTGGTCGTCAAAAGAAGAGTATGCTACGTGGGTGCAAAGGTACATTGTGTGATCAGAGGTCTGTGGCCTATTTTCTCAGAGAAGAAAAATATCATATAGGAGTTTGGCGTGATGTATTTTCTGTGATTGAATATAATAACATAATGCAAGTTTTGTGTATCTCATCTCCAATTAATTTTGTAAATTACATTTGAGAATTAATAATCAAGAATTCCTTATTTCTCTCATGACACATTTGTTGTTATGCAATATGTATTATTGTTGTGTATTAGTTTATGATCAAGGAACAAAATATTTCTTATACACATAATAGTAAATTGTAATGTTACTTACAAATGAATGGATAACTAAGTACTACATGTATATTATTTGTCATTATAATTTATTAGGTCAATGTTAAATTGTTAATGTTGAGATAAATTCACACAAACTTTGCATGTTTTTCATATAAACTCAAAACAGAGAGTTACATGTTTTTGACAGACACATATCAAATTCACAGACCTGTTCCTATGACAAACATCAAAACTACATACATCCCATTTGGTTTTCCAACCCTTGTTCCAACTGAGCGCATCCCTTTTATAGAATTAAGGGTGTCTCTTACAAACATTCCTTTAGTAGTTTTACACCAACTGCATCTTGTTTCACATAATGACCGAGAGTGAGCACTTTGGTTGTTTGTGGGGACACTTCATTAAAATAACCTTCAAATATTGGCCTTCAGCAATGCATCTGAGTTGTTATAGGGAAAGCCCATCAATTGTTCTGAAGGTGTTTCTCTTCCTGCACACCAAGTTAAGCTATTGAACATTAACCATTGGAAACTAAAAATTTCCACCAACTTAGACTCAACAACAACAAACCCTAGAACAGATTGAGCAACAACATTCATACCTTACCATATTCCTGTTATGTGGAAATGGGGCTATGTGAATGAGAAAGTTGTTGCAGGGAAAGACAAACTTTCTCTACAAAACCTAGGATGTCCTTACACAGCTCGACATGGATGAAAGCAAAAAAGAATCTCTTTGCCAATTCTATTCATTCCTAAAGAAAGCGTTATGCATTCTTTCCTTTTCTTTGAAGGCACACAACTGTAACCAAGAATATACTGATAACCTTTCTCTAAGAATGGGTATTATCATGGCCATGATAAGGAGAAAAGACAAGCTCCAATCCATTAAAGGAGAAAAAAATTGATATGCTGCATGATAACACTTGTTTCCTTTATAGAATTATGAAAAGGTAACTAGATACTCAAGACTTATTGTTTCCCAAACATTGTACTTATCATCCCTTATGAGACTTGAAGATTCACATGCTTGATATTACCTGATCACTCCTAGAAAAATGTAACACAACCACAAGAATGAATGGAGGCAGAAGACTTCATCACCAATCACGTATGTCGTATATTCTGCATAAGATGAATGTACTATAGTTGTATTAACTTATTATTATTAATTTTGTGCCATTACTAATATTATATGAGTCATCAAAGTGGGCCCGACTACATATAAAGGGAGCTTTTGTACGATGTTTCATCGTTCGATGAATGTTTTGATGGACGGTTGTAGTTGAATTCCGGAATGAAATGTCTAGAGTGCTAGACTTGTGAACTCAAACCTCCAAAATCAATCTAGAGTCATTAGATTTACAAAGATCAACAGTTGAGATTATACAATATGTTTTCAATTCCATCACTCAATTTACATGTATTAAATTATTAATTCAAACTACGGACTTGCAAGCCATCCTTAAATTTTGTTTGAAGTGGGAGTACAAACTTGTATTGAAGAATAGAATAGAATATAATAACTTTTAAAAATTAACTTCCATGAGAATAAAATAGAATTTATAAGAAGAGAATGTAACACGTTTCACTCACTTTACTTCTCAATTGACACTTAGCAATTGTTTTAGAATAAGAAGAAAATTAAGAAGTTAAAAATCTAAATCCTAGTATTGCACAGAGACAACTAAAGTTGCAATTGCTAAGTGAGATTATGGAAGTGAGAGCCTAGAGGGTCAAGGAGATTGCAATGCACTAAGGGGAGTCATCTTTTCAAATTCTGGGTATGTGTCATTTGAAATATAAAAATCCTACATTCCTTCAAACTCAAATTAATTTATAAGCCTTCAATTTAAATTTTTTGAATCTTGGGGTTTAGGGTTGAGGGTTTACAAACATGTCTACCACCACTACCACACCACTGATTGGGAAAGGCAAAGCAATGCACAAAATAAACTACGTCGGACTGCTGAAAACCCTAGGTTTCACTGATGAATACCATGATATTTATGATCCTGAAATATTTGGTAGGCTTATCTCATAACTTAGATTTTCATGTGAGAGTAAGGCTGGAATGCAAATGCAAGCTAACGCATAAAAGCAATTACCAATTAATAGTGTCATTGCACCGTGGGTGGTTGGACTAGGACGCCTGATGCTCCCTGAGGTTTTCCCTTGCCCAAAATTTATCATGGTTTGTGCCCAGAATTATGATGAAAAAATAAAAACAATTGTTAATAAAGATACCTAGAATGAAATGTTAACCATTACTACAGTAGAAATTAGCAGACTATTGGGGTTTGTAGTCGGAGATTTTGGAAACGTCCACATTGACCTAGAAAAGTTAGCTAGTGATTATGAAGTAGCCCCTCTAATTTCTAAAGTTTCTTATCTCAAAAGAATAACAATAGATGGTTCCATACCCAAATATAATCAGAAGCCTCCTTATCAAATTGAAATTTTTAAACCATGGGTTCAGGATACTATTTCCATGCTAGCATTTTGCCTTGGATTGGATAGTAATAGTAAAGTGGATGCAAGCCTCCTTAAAATGGTATACAATATCCATTACGTTATTCTCCCTGTTAAATACAGATTTGTAGAGCACATTGCAGAATTTATGCAGAAATAATTTTTAATGATTAAAGGATGTTCCACTTCCAATCCCAACACTAAGACCTTTAGGTTCACAACCTACTTGTGCCATTTACTTCTAGTGTAATTTAGTGGAATATTTGCGGCGAACAAGCTTTAAATTCAACTCTTCGTAAATGATCAAGCAAAAGGAGCACTTCCAGTACATGATTGGACCCATAAGATAAGGATGCATGATTCTCGAAGGAACTACAATAATTTTGTGGACTACTTTTTGGCTCCATTGTATTATGCACTTTTACAAGTACTCCAATGCCTAGATTGCCAGAGTCTTGTAGAGATTCCATTCAACCAGGAACATAAATACAATTAGTTGACTAGTACTTCATGGAAGAATATATTGTCCTCAGATTTTGTGGATCAGGAGTAAAGTCCCACAAACTTTCAATACATGTGACAGAGAGGGATTTTGCATTGGAATACATGTGGCAAATGGACAATATGGATCAATTATACTTTTTTAGTAAGCAAAAGAAGAGCATATTTCCTTCCTTGCCTTTTTCATGTGGAGGGTTCACATTCGAGAGAAAAACATTCATTGTGGCACATCAAATTTTACAAATTTGATGTTGACTCTCACTGGCAGTATGACCCATGTGATGTGATTAAAGCAAGGTTTCTGGCCAATAAGAATGTTGGAAGTAGAATTCAACATCAAAGTAAACCCTTGCTAGAAATATTGAAAAATAAGAATTCTTGGGATGAGGTGAAAAAAGTAATGGGGGAAACTGTTGTTGAGAAAGGTATTTCTTTTCAACAATTATCAGAAGAAATAATGATATTGTAGCCACATAGAGCAGAAAAGTTGCCAATTAAGAGTTACAACAATTTTTATAAAAGAGCTAATCAACCATCTAGTTTAAAAAGAGTACCAGAGTCTCTCAAAATAGTTTGTACAAAGGACATGTGGACACAATAAAAAATAAATGCCTTTTGGTCTATGAGGAAGGATCTAGATGATCCAAAAACTACTGTAGATTTTGAGGAGATCCAAAAAGATGAAGCGTTAGCAAATTGTGGAATATAGAGCATCCCTCTGAAGCACCTGATCATGAATCTGATGATGATACTGATAGGCAAAATCAACCCTTGGATCCCACTAAAGTCTATGCATACAAACCTGGTTTAAGTGATACCATAAAAGATACATATACTTCAGGGGCAAGCGGAATTGAAAATTTGGGTTATGAAGGTGGTGGTTTTGGGACTAATGAACAAGGCAACCCTTGGGTGGTAACACAGGTAGACACTAGAAAACCTCATGATTTTTGAGGCATTGAAGCTTCAGCTGATAAGCAAGCCCAAAGGCATACAAGGAAAAATAGTATAGTTGAATTTGTTGCAGCTTCAAATGAAAATCTTGATAGTCTGAGTCAGATACAATCACAAGTACAACCGGTACCACAAGGTTTTTTATAACATCAAGATACTCATTTGATTGGTAAAGGATATGGTTTAGAATCTAGTGTGACTGGTGGCAATTGTATGGGTAGTAGTGGTCAATAAGTGCTACAACAACAAAATACTCAGAAGAGGCCACTAGTAGAAGATACTATACATGAACTCAATGAACAAGGCACTGTGAAGAGGCAAAAGATTATGACAAGTCCAAGTCCAACTTCCTCCATTTCCACTTCAATGGAATTATTTCTAGAACGCACCCCTCCTGTTGTTAGTGTGACTGGGATAGGAATAGCTAATCCTCAGCCTCAAACAATTACTCCTTCATCATTCAAGCATTCAATTGTGTCAACAGTCCCAGGTTTTGATCACAAAGCTGAATTTAACAAGAAAGCAAAAAAGTCTAAAAGACACAAGAAGCAAGTGCTAGAGAGTACATCTGTTGTAACTTCTGAGCCTGCAAGAACCAGGGTATTGCCTACATATGATCCAAATACAGAAACCATGGAGTACATGTTTGTTGTGCCCAAATTTCAAAATAAACCAGAGAATCAGATGCAACACTCTAACTATGAGGTGAGCACTGTCCAAATGGATTTCTCTAGAATGAAAAATGCTGACAAAATTAATGTATAAAAAAGGAACAATGATGTGGTGTACACATCATTGCTAAAGCAAGAGAGAGACAGAAATAGGTTGTAGAATCAAATATAAAAGTTACAGGCAGACCTAGCAAATGAGAAAGCAAAGAGGAAAGTAGCAGATAACAAGAGCAGCGAATTAGAGAAAAGGATAAAAAAACATGCCTCTACATCTATGAGCAAAGAGAATGAACATAAAGATGTGGAATTGAATGAACTGAAGCAAAGGTTAGATGAAAGCATAAAGAATTATGATAATGAAAGAGCTAATTCAGAAAAATTACAACAAAAGTTGACGGAAGCTAAGGCCTTGTCAAATACATTACAAGGCAAACTGGACAAATAAACACAAAAGGCAACACAGTGGGAACAAAAAACAAAGGAAAAGAGGAAAACCATTGAACAACTACATCTACAGCTGAGGAATGCAGAAAATGAAATAAGTCTTCCCGAAACAGAGTATTTGAATTTTATGTAAAACTAATAAGGCATATAAAACAAAATATTTGGGAGGAAATAATGTACATGACTGATGATTTGTATTTATTGTTTGAATTGATTGATGGTCTGATAGCATAGAATGTGAAGTTCATATGATACATTCAAGACAACAAAAAGGTGACTTCAAGTCAGAAAAAGTGCAAAGAAAATTTTGCAAACAATCTACAAAATCAATAACAATGAATTGACATCTAAAGGAATTGACAACCGGATTGAAGCCTTAACACAAACATCATCTATCATTCAGAAGTATATGAAGTTAGGTGAAGGACAGGAAATTCTGTATCAAATTGAATTTTTTTGTGAAAGCTACATGTTAGCAGGATGTAGAGCATAAAGGAAAGCCGACCAGAGGAGACTACACACTATGTGGAGGTCAGAGCTGACAAAAGACACATCTCTAGATATAATAGATATAGTATACATAGAGATATGAGATAGTATAATGTAAGTAAGCATGATAGGAGAATATGAGTATATTCTGATGTAAACAATGACATAGAAGTCATGTATGTAATTGGTGAGGTAGAGACTTAGACCTACCAAAGGATGGACAAATGATGATGTCGAGTAATTCTATGTGTTATCTTATTTTGAAGTATATGTGATGCTCTGTTTGGTTATTCTTTATATTTTGTTGTCAATCTCTAGCTACCCGATCGGGGTATAAACTGACTACAAAGACTTGACTTAGGACCGGATCTTCAGACTGGTATCTCCTCTACATTTCTTGCTAGCATTTGGTTCCATTGTCGGGACCCTGGAAGAAGGTAGTTAAAGATTGAAAGGGAAAAACATCTGAAGAAGTAGTGCAGAGTTCCAGAAAAGAGAAAAGGCGAGGTTGGCAGGAAAATTTTTTAAATTGCGGAGGAATTCAAATCTCCTTAAGTTTCTACCTTTGTGAGAGGGGGGCAGGCATGTAAGGGGATGGCAAGTGGGAAGGGGGTAAGGTCCGTAAGGACCTTTCAAACATTGTGACTCTCAAATAAGGATTCCATGGGATATAAGAGGACTAATGGAACACAGAATCAAAAAAACCCATGGTGAAAGGGGAGAAGCAGAGGAAAAGAGAGATTGGCGAAGAAATTAGAACTGGTATGGAGATAAGAAGAGAAGAGAGATTGAAGCAAACTCAGGAAAGACAAGAACATTACCAAAAAAGAATGGAAAGGGCACAAATGATGGAGGAAGGAGGGATAATAGAAGGTGTGGAAGAAATGACAGAAGAATTTGAAGAGTGCGCCACCGAGGGTGCTGCCGAAAGGAAGGAAGAAGACAAGCGCATCATGAAGGATGTTGCTGAGCGCGCCAAGGAGGGTGCTGCCAGAGAAAGGAGGTCAGATGGAGAAGACATAGAGGGTGTTATGGAGAATGCTAATGAGCGTGCCACTATGGGTGCTACCAGAGAAGAATGTGATAGGGAAAAAGAAGAAACAAGAGAACTAGGGTTTATGTTGTTAACTGCCAGAACATATGAGTTAACATCGAAGATTTTGAAGATGGATGAGGAATATATAGAGGAGTTAATTTTCTGAAGCATAAAGGAGATAAGAGAAGGAGAAGAAGATGTGGTAAACATTGAGAGGAGTTTTGAGGGTTTTGGAAGGTTATTTAAATCATCATTGGATGCTGACATGATGTCATTCACAACGAAAAGAGGATCCCCTATTTTGAAGAGACACCATGAAGAGACACAACCCTACCAGGTAATTCTATGTGTTATCTTATTTTGAAGTATATGTGATGCTTTGTTTGGTTATTCTTTATGTTTTGATGCCAATCTCTAGCTACCTGACCGGGGTATAAACTGACTACAAAGACTTGATTGAGGACCAGATCTCGAGATGGTATCTCCTCTACATTTCTTGCTAACACTGCATTAAAAGGTAGAATACTTGAAAGAGCTTGGTTTGTCATGGGCTTTTGACAATACAGAGTGATACATGGAAAGGGTGCTCTCAAAAAGAAGATGGAGGATAAAATGAAGTTGGATTTGGACCAGTTACCTGATCCTTAGAAGCTAGATGAGGCAAACTTTTTGGATTCCATCAAACTAGTGATAAGCTTGAATGCAACTTTGATTCATACATTAAAGATACCAATTAGTTATGAATTGTTAGCAAATCTACAAGCCAAATACTATGAGTTACAACAAATTGCACTTCCATCAGATGAACAGTGGAGCATGCTACGAAAGCTGATAAAATGATTTGTTAATTTGACAATACTTTTATACATACATTTTATTCCTTCATTTGAAAATCAATATAAGACTCTTTTCCATTTTTTGTGTTCAAATTATCTGTAATATTTAATTGCTTAAGTCAGAAAAACTCTGATTTTTATATACACATTAAAAACATTTGCTAATGTTGTACATGCTACTGTTAGTGTTGTTAGTATACATTTAGTTGAATACATCAACATGTAATAGTTATCAGTATCACACAATAATAATATGAAATTACTAATAAATGTTAATTTATAAATAGAAATTGAAAAATGTGTAAAATTTAGATGCTAAAATAAAATCAAAATTGGAAACAATGTTTAAAATTTAGATTCTAAAATGGAACATTGGAATATAGTAGTATGTCAATCTATTAACTTTTAAATGGAAAATGAAAAATGTATATCAAGATTCAAGATTCACTGTTTAGTGATAGAAAAATAAAATATCATCAACAATAGTTTGGAGTTTGGAATATGAAATACATTATAAATACCTAGTAAGAGCTAAATCTCTTCCATTTGCCAATTCATCTGCTCACTTTGACCCTGAGATTGAGAGCCATCGTGATCTTGGTCTTCATTTTTTCCCTCTATAAGTGCATACATCCTCTTAAGTGCGCCTCCTCACTACCACTACATGTGTTATTCATTGTGTCACTATCATGTGTGTCAATATGGGTTGAAGTGTTGTAGAACCATCTTCTTTCACAATGGACCTCTAGATTGCGAGTGCCCTTTTAAAAGGAAAACTTCAGATATCATACCTAGTTGTATACATCCTCAAGAAATTTTCTAAATTCTTGTCAAGTTTGTTTCTTATCGTTGATTTCAAGAACCCCAATGCACTGAAATCTCTCTCATCCTCCACTAACCCCAATATCATGGTTTGACATAAATCAACAAGTTTGAAATATTCCAATATGAATCACTCTGACTTAAGGTTGTTCGAAGCTTTGTTATCGATCCATCTATGTGGGGACTCTCCATGAGTTTGAACTGATCCATCATTGATGTTGCAAAACAGGTTGATTGCTCTATAAGCTTATATTTATTTATAAATCCTTCTATTTGTTGTCCATTGAATTTTGAACTTTTGGAAAAAATGATTGACCAAGGTCTTTATCTTGTTATGAAAATCAGTTGGTTGATAGTTAGTCCAATATTGAGGATACACAACAGACATGGCTTCAAGTAGTTCATGGTGAACAAGGCTTAAATTTGACAGTCGACCCTGCCCATCAAGGATTTTTTTTACGTTTTAGTGATCATTATTGCCTTTCATATGACAACCAATTGTTTTTAGTGCAAGTCAAATTTTATATAATAAATATTAAAAGAAAATTATAGATAATTTTAATATATTCATTAAATGATATTCCAAATACTTTTCACAACTTAATTAATAAATAATTTTATATTCATACTATTTACAATAGATTCATCTTTTCAAACAATATTGTAACCCGAACAACTTTTCAATCCCTCTTGGCTCTTATAGCATTCCTGATTGTTGTTTTTGACTTGTCTGAAATTCTAAATGATAGTAAAATTTACAAATTTCTTCCCTTTGGTAACACAAAAATACATGTTTTCTTTGACAGATGAAGAAATAAATCAATACATATTGTTTGCAACTTTTGAAATCATGCAAAGTTTGATGTTGAGTCCCTCAATTATTATGTATTTCAACTGGAAATAGTTTAAGATGCGAAAGCTTTTGTGCTATTTAGAGGTGAGACTATTAGGTTTAACCGATCACAGGGCAGGGATGATTCTGCCTACAATTAAGGGCAACGTTTGGGCTAGAAGGATTTCCTCTATCAGATGAAAGAATCCACGGGTTCACCGTTCTTCCAATGTTCTTTTAATTAATGGTATGCAAATAATATTAAAAAGTTAAATAAATTACATTAAAAAAAGATGCATATGGATAAAAATAAATTACATAGTGGTAAAAATTATATTTTTATGGTTATGTGAAAAAGACTCATAGATAACTATTGAGAGATAATTGATTTCTAAAATTTTTTCTGACTGTTTTCTTTAGCAGCTCTACATAATGAAGATTTGAATCTAAAACAAGGCACTATTGGTAAATAAGATTAAAAGAAAAATATGAAACATTTTGCAGCGTACTATCAAAAAAATCAATTGTTTGAAATGCAAAGTTGGTTATATAAAAATTTCTATAAACAAAAACTCAAAAAGTATTTAGATTATCTTTGAAAAATCTAAAGATTTAAAAAAAAAATAACATAATACAAGTTTCTATTAAAGAATATTAAAGAATAAAGAAATTTCTATTAAAAATTTTAAAATAAAAGGAAAACACACACACACACACACACACACACACATATATATATATATACATGTTTTTTCCATATATATACATGTTTTTTTCCATATATATATATATAATACGATCAAATTTTAATCTTAATTTTTTTTTACAGTTTTTAAAATAAATTACATGTATTAATATATAATTAAATATTTATTTTCACCGTATTTTACGGTTAAAATCCTTAAATACAGGTATACGACCATCAAATTTAAGCCTTGATCGTGAAGGAATCGATCTCTAATATCTGAGGAATAGGATTTCACAATATCCTTTAAAGTAGTACTTATAGAATTAATAATGTTGTCAAAATCTTCCCTTGTAACAGGGACTTCTTTGATAGTGCACCTGACCCTGGTAAAATGGTGCATTGGTATCTCATATCCCTGTACAGAGTCACATAGCTCCCTGCTTGCATTAAACTATAAATAATCAACAGGATTATTCACATTTGTCGTCAAGTGCCAGCTAACAAACTTTGGACTTATAAATGACTACTATGATAGCTATAGATTATTGAGGGTCATGCATATCATTTTACGTAGTTTAGTATATTTTGAAATATACATAGTTCTATCTTGGGATTTTTTCACACGAATGTCCATTTCCTCTAGCATGGGAAGAATACTAGATAAAGTTAGGAGTGTCTCTATGTCACTTAACCTATGTAAGAGGTCAGGAGCTCTGTCTACTATGTGGCAATGTTTGTACATTACTCCAATCAAAGATTGATAATCTTAAAAAACTTATTCTGCTGATCCATGCAAGGAGATCCATCTAGTATCAACATCCTTAAGAAGCTTGTTTCTTGAAGTTATTCCATCAGCAAATTGTTGAAATTCCTTAAACCGTTTGGGACTTCGGCAGAAGTATGAGTAGAGCTCACAGATCAGATCTTCAACTTTTGATACTTTAGAAACATTGCCCACAATTTTAAATGTTAAATTCATTCCGTGGGCCATGCAGTGAATGGAAATCATGTATGGTGAAATACAAGTTTGTAGCTTTAGACAAAGACCATTCCTATGACCTTGCATTATTGAAGCTCCATTAACCCCTACACACACCAACTTTGGCAATTGTGTAGTCATCCATACCTCCAATTTCATTCAAAGATCTCTCAACTAGTTCAAATAGATTTTTGCGATGTCACATTCTCCTTCATTTTATAAATAGAGAGTAGATGAGGTTGGCAGACATGTTTTTCTATAGTATAAACATGCATACATACCCAAGAAGTATTATCTACTGTTGTAACTTCATCTAAAGATAATGCAATAAATGTTGAATGTTTTGTTTTTTCTTGTAAATCTTGTTTTTCCACCTTAGAAAGACAACTTGCCCATTCCCATCCATTGTTTGTTGACCAATGTGTGTTAGGAAAGTTAGGAACACACATAAAAGTGTTGCAAGTATGTGTAGTTAGTGTTGTCATTGATGTCAATAAGTTCATGTTGTCATTAGTGTCAACTATTTGACCAAGAGATTATTAGCAGTGGTATTGCGTTTATGTTGTCTCTGATGATGAGGAAGTGCTTCTAGTGCTTGGTTTCCAAGTGCTTTTGAGAAAATTTGAATAAAATAAGAAACAATGTGTTGTAAAGGTGTTCTAGCATACAGAGTGGTGTTCTAGTTTTGATCTACATTTCTTATATGTTGAATATTTGTTCGTGCGGTTTGGATATGTTAATCAGAGGTGTTCAGAGGTACTGCATTCAGAAATTTGGTGTGCTAGATAGTTGTGTAGAGGAATGTATGTTCACCAGTGTGTGAACTATGTAGTGCAGAGGTGCTTGGGGGAAATGTTTTTGCTCTGCATTTCTCGCATAATGGTTTCAGGTCTTGCGGTTATGGAAGTATGTTTCTAAGGTTCATATCTACCTTTAGTTGAAGGTGTTCGTGGTTTGGTGCTCCACAAGTTGATTTTTTGAGTTGCAGTGCATGACAGAGATGTTTAAGTATACTGGGTAAACAAGATAAGTTTGTTTAGCAGATGAAAGTTGTTGCGAAGGAATTTGTTGGATTTCAGGGTGATTGTGGAATATTCTAGATTGTGTTCAAGCATGGTGTGTGGTCCACGAGTTGTCTTTGGTTTTGAGGAAGCGGTACTTAAAAGATTATGGTGTTAACACAGGTTCAACAGAGCTTGGGTGTTTACACTAATTGCGAATTTGCTTCGGTGATTGTGGAAGCGTGGCGTGATGTGTATGAGTGGATTTAGGTCCAAACTAAGGTGTGTTGTGGTCTACCTTCATTCCTTTCCACCGTGGGAATGTTTTGGTGCAGACCTAATTTGAATTTACATGGTTAAGGTGTATTTCTGACCTTGGAGAATGTTTTCAAGGTTGAAGATAGTATAAATAAGTATTGAGTTGTTGAGGAATGACAAGATAGATGTGTGTGATGAGCGATATGCGAATTCTAGAGTTGTAAAATGTGAATGTGTAAAGTGCAGTGCAAGCTTTAATGTGTTTGATTACTAGATGCAGTGAGCAGAAGGTGTCTACAATTCATCAGTGAGATTGCGAAGGTGTTGGTGTTGTTGTGGTGGACTTCTCAGTTGCAATGAGATGATTTTCTCATTGTAACATTATTCTCTATCTTCTTTTCTATTCTGGTAGTGAGCCTTTCTTTTTTCTAGGCGGTGATCCCTCTGGCAGTGAGCTCTATTGTATTCGGTGTTGATATTACTTTATATTGTGAGCTAATCCTCACCGTGGTTTTTTCTTCTTGGGTTTTCCACGTAAATCTGGTGTTCTCTTGTGTATGATGTTGTTTTGGTTCTGTTTCTATTATCTTCTTTCATGATTATCATTCTAACAGATTAAGGGTTAATTGATTAAATAAGGATCTGAATGTTTGTGAGGGTTTTGAAGTTTCAAGATACAACTGATTCACCCCCCTCTCAGTTGTCTTGTGCATTCAACAAAAAGATAATAAACTATTATATTCTGGGTATTCAGTCATAGGATGCCCTCTGGTCAAAATATAAAAAACAACACTCAACTGAATAATTTTTACCATTTGTGCTTCTCCCATGATCTTTCCAAATTGAACTTCAATTGAACCTCCACATGCAACAAGCTTCACCTTTCTTTGCATATGCGCATCATATTCGAGGGCATTCTTAACATGAAGACATTCTTCCTTTGTTTTCCATCTTATCATTGATTTTTCCTTTTTGTTTATGATTTTTTTTCATAAACTTTACCAATATGTTTTTCTATAGTGTCAAGTTTTAGCTGGAACTTCTTGTCCCTATAGTGTTTCCAACTGCAAATCTTACACTTGCATTCTGTTGGAGGTTCATCTTTGTTTGCATTCTGCACTGGTTTACTGAATGGGTACTTTGACACCCAATCAATTTGAAAATTCCTTGTTATATCCCACTCACGCCTAACTTTTGATTTGGCTTTTCTTTTCCCCTTGCATGTAGGATCTACATCTTCCTTACCACTCTCGCCATCGTGGGTAACACCTAGAACATCATTTGCGACATTGGCATCCAAGTCAATGAACTCATTTCGGCTACCCTTGGTACCACCTGGAACATTATCTACAACATTGGCATCCAAGTCAATGGACTTATTTCAACTACCCTAGGCCTGGGTATCCCCTTGAACATCATCTGTGACATTATCATCTTGATTCGAGTCAATTAACTCATTCAGATATTCATCTGAGGTATTGCCTTGGGCTTGTTTGTCATTATATGGCACATGCTGATGTTGTAGCTCCATTTGATTGACCACAAACATTGCCAAAGTATGACATTATGTTTCTACATTTTGATGGCCTCTCTTTACCTCTTTCAACAGACTTGTTCTTGCTTGACATCTCTCACAAAATAAAAGCTGCAAAAAAATATCCTTTTGTTTAAGAAGGAATTATATAATATAGTTCCCTGGCCGCCCTATATGTCTCCCTACTAAATATTATCTATATGAATGATGTAAAACTGGAAAAGAGATAAATAATCTTATAACATTGTAAAGAAATTCAAATGATCACTTACCTTTAGGTTTTCACTGACTTGCTAATGCCTATAGTTTTAACTTGCCTATGATCTGAATCGAGAGCTCAGAGTAGAACAAAATGTGTAAAAGATTAAATTATTTTGATTGTATTTATATCAATCTATATTTGGCAAATTGTGTGGGATTTTTAAATAGTGTAGTAAAAATTTGACGAATCTCGCATGATTATAACATGATGCATATAAAATGTTGGGCGAATCGGACCTTGATCAAATACATACATTGTAATTTTCAAGGCAATTATGGCCCTCATATTAGCATGGAGTTATAATGGTGTTGGTGAAATGGGTCCTCATACACAGTGAACATTGTAATGCTATTGGCGAATATGTGGGTAAATTAATACATGCCTTCGAAATTCCAGGCGAATCACCGTTAGAAACGCGTAGGTTACTTTGGCAAAAATATTAGTTACAAATGCCTCATAAAATTAATTGATGGTGAATTGAAATGCATTTGACCAATAATTTGTAAAATCTAGGCGATTTGGCCCCCTGCCAGTAGCAATATATTCGCCAAATTCAAATTTATGGATATGAACTATTCGCCAATTGGCAAAGATTCGCCACTAAAAAAATCCCTAATATGGGACCCTCAAAGACCACCATCTCATCTTCCAAATCTACTTCATCTTGCAAACAAAACAATGTTAAACAAAATAGGGATTTTAACATTTCCCTTATTTTTTTCCTCTTCTTCCACCTCATCTATAATCTTCTCATTTACAATTTCTGCAAACATGATTTAGAAGACCAAAAATATCCAGGTCGAATTCATAGACAAATGTTGAATCCATTGATCAAGGATCAGATTCGTAGGTGTGAAGATCATTTTCACATTGTGAAAATAACCTAGAATGAATTACAATCAATCTATCAGTTTAATACATGTTGTTTGGTAAAATTCAGAGCATGGGAATGCAAAAGTAACCTAGAATAAATTACAATCAATTTTTTGGTTTGATAGGTATTGTTTGGCGAAGCTTGGAGCATGGGATATAATGATGAATCATAGAGCACAATCTATTATAAAATATTCTAAGTCAAGCCCTAGAGTTAAGTACATTTATTTTCTTTATTATTTTCAATGCTTATTTTTAAAGACATGTACATGCAATTATTTCAATTCCAACTCATTATTCTAGGGTTATTTGTTTATCATTGTTATTATTTACTTTACCCTAGATTATTTGTATCAGAAGCATTTATTTTCTATAACGATTTTAAATACATCTATCTATAAGACACAAAGCTATATCGGTCTCAACACACCTATATTAGATTTGTAAGATAAGTTAGATAGGTGTCTCGAAATTGACATCTCACATCATCTTTTAAATAGATGTATTTAAGATATCTATTTTTAGTAACTAGTTTACATATCTTAAATACATCTGTCTAAAAGATGTTGAAAGATTAATCTTAAGGCATCTATCTAAACTACGTAACAAATCCAAGATAAGTACCTAGAAATTGATATCTCTTGGCATCTTTTAAAGAAACATATTTAAGATATCTATGCTAGAATGCTTTTGAAATTAACTATTAAGTTATCTTCATCAACATTTGAGTCATGCTTAGTGGTCTAATCAAAATGATCACATGTAAGGCAATACATAGAAAACATAATTATTAGTGTTAAAACCAAAGTACAAAGGAAGCCAAAGTTATTAGTGTTAAAACAACCAAGGTACAAAGGAAGCCAAAATTATTGGTTGTTAAAACGACCAAAGTACAAAGGAAACCAAATCAAATCCAAATATACCAAGTGGTCCTTAGAACTACATGCTATCAAAGTAACATGTGAAAACATACTAACGAAGTAACATGTGAAAAATACTACTATTCTGAGTGTCACCCTACCATCTCTTAAATTTAAAATTAAAAAAGCAATTAGAAATTGTAAAATAGGGCATAAAGCAAACGCAGGAGCAATTTAAGAAAAAATAATATAAGGGCCAAGGCGAGAAGATGTTATCGGGAAGGTACTGAAATGCAGAAAAATGTGGCTTATAAGGAGGATTCCCGCTCTTTCGCTGCGCCATGTAAGTCCTCCTTTCTCCTCCTCTTTAAGGTATTCCATGCTACATACAGAACTGTTCTAATTATATCATCTTAATAAATATAATGTATATATAACAGAGCGTGTCTCTTCCCAATATTCATTACACAGGCAACCTTTTAGTTTTAAATATATTTTCGTAAACGCCCAATTTATTTCGAAGAGAGATCATTATAATAAAAAAGGCCTTTGCGGGTTGATTAAATTAGTTTTGCAACCAACTGTTTGACTAAATGAATGACTCAAATAACAGTTGTATTATTGAATCAAAATACAGAATTGGAGTTAAATGGGGATCCATTTAAGTTCAATGGGAAGATCAGATGCCTTCAGTCTCTCTTGGGTTTTGTCTTTATTTTGTTTTAATTTTTCCCTTTGGGTTACACTCATGGCATATCAAACCTTTATGCAAGTTACAAGTCAGGTGATTAATTTAAACCTAAATTGCATTTTAGGAAAGAAGTGGAAACACATTTCTTCATAAAATTCAGGAGATGGGTCCATCACTGAGATCCCATGCCAGAATAAAAAGGAATTGAAAGCATCTGCTGTGTTCAGACTAATAAACAAGAAGTGATTTTTAAACCTTGAATTATACAACCTTAAAATGAAAATGAAAGTTAAAACTAAAGTGGTTCTTTTGACTTGATTTTGGGGTGGTGAAACCCAAGACTCATACTAGCCCATGCTCGTAACGATTGTCTTTTAGGTCACGGACTGAGCCACATGCCAATTTGGCTAATGAGATCTCTCTTGTGGAAGCCCACAAAGGGTTTTCTTTCTTGTTACCTTATGTATTGTTTTGTCTTTGTACCTCTTGGTTTTGACCTCACAACATAACACAGGACTAAACTAAACCTTGCCAATGTGCCTACACTTGGAGTAAAATTCAAACACACTCAGAGTGCACCGTTTGCATTATTAAGATGTCAAATTCAAATCTCAATTGTCAAAGGGAAGCAATCCCGGTGATCCATGTGGGTGAGTTGATTTTGTTGGGAGTATCCTGTCAATCTCTTGGTCAATTTGGCACTATCCTCTGCTTTTCTTTCCAAGTAAATGATAGCGCCAAGTCCTTATCCTTTCCCATTAGCATTATCTGTTGTCAGGTTGTGGAGAAGCTTCATATTCCTGTATTACCTCCCCACACACACCTTCGATGTATGAAGATGTGATTAAGATCAATAATATCAAGGGATTGAATAATTAGAACATTTTCTTTCCATCAATTCCTTAAGATGCCAACTCTGGATGATCCTGTTCTAAATAGCCTCACTGACTATCTTTGAGTCTCCTTACATACTTATTCTTGAAATTTCTTTTTCTCTAACTATAATGAGACCTCTGTAGGAAGCTTCCATCCCGTCTCTCTTTGTTGTTACAGTGTCTAAGTCAAGAATGTAGGCATAAACAAGTCCTCCTCAATATGCCCCTGGCTCCTGCTCTTCGTGGATTGCCCATAACGGTCCCATAGAAAGTTTTAAATTTTAAGTCGTTACTGTTCAGGGGGTTGCATATGAGGTTTCTTCTTTGTTGCTTTCTCAACATGTGGTCTGTCTTGGGCTTACCATAGATTTGTTTGATCCTTATAAATTCATTTAGGAAGAGAGAGTTCAGTTCCAAACTCATTTGGTGTCCTTGGTTTTCTCCTGTTCTGTTCTGTTAAGGCAAATGGAGAAAGGACCTAGTTAATGCCTAATACTCCATCTCCATTTGCTCCTTTCTTTCAAAAGACCTATATCTGCATAGACACAAATTTTTAGGGTTCTACGTTTGGCCCTAGAATGACCCAACCTTTTTAGTTTGTATCACTGGTTTTTTGCGTACTTACCCTAGGTGAGCAGATGGTTAATGTCCTCTAAATAACTCCCACGTAGGGGACACATGTATTGTTGTATTTTGCTTTGATTGAGTAACAAGAAATACAAAGATTTAGTTATTGAGATTTACATTGTGTGATAGGATGTTGCATTTTGTTATTAATGAAACCATGATAATTAGTAATAAAAATAATTTTTTTTGGTGTTTTCTTTATTCTCTACATTTGGGATGGTCTCCTATGTCCAATCCCTCAGCATTGGTTGAGCTATTACTAAAATTATCACGTAGAAGCATGAAACATGGCATGGCCGGAATGTAAGTTGCTTTCAACTACTTGGCTTTAAAATGGGAACAACTTGGGAAAAAATTGGAAACAAATAAAAAAATTATCTTTCCCTGTTGTTGTCCCTTGTAAATCTGTTCTTTTCATCTGTGATTGGAGACCTGTGTGCTATTCGATTACATGCTAAGTTTTTCATTTGCTAATGGGTTTGACCAGGTTCTTCCTGAGTGTGGCTGCCATTTTATTCAGCAAGTCAAAATGGCATGGGAACAGGGTCGGACATGTTTTAGATGAGAGTATCCACACATGTTTGCAATTTCTGCGTAGATGGTATCTTCAAGTGTTCTGAAATTTGTTCTATTTTTGCTTTTCCCCTCCTGGAAACTTGGTGGAATATGCATAATGTATAGCATATGAGTCTCACATCACCTACATTTGACTAGGGTTGCATTTTATGCTAACCATATGACTATATTTTATCTTTGTGCATTTCAAGTACAGGAGAAGCAGTCATTTACTAAAACCTTGGCAGAATCCCACATTTTGTTGGAAAACAACAATTAAAGACTTCTTTATTGTAGAGTTACAAAGTACTGTAAAGGAAGTGTGCCAAGTTGGTAGAGCCTTTCAAAGGATGATGTGAATCTTGTAAATTAGTCTTTCAAGCACGAAGGAGAAAAAATAAGAGAATACTCCCAAGAGACCATGATAAAATTGAAATAAGAACTCACAATTGGCCTTGATATAGTTTTCATATTACGGTGCCCTACCAATAGCTTCTTTCTAAGTTAAGAATGTTTTATATGGTTCTAACAAAGAGCTTACATGATTCTTTGAGGAATTTGTCCATTTCTAAGTTGATTGAATGACTTGCATTCAAATCATGTTAAATTTTGCATGGTTAAATAGTTCACAACTTATAAAAACAATTATAAGTTTCCCATTTGTTCGCGATGATCAAAATAAAAAAACAAGTATAAGTTTCCCTTTTGTCTGTGAGGCTCAAAATTGTTTGTTTCAAGAGGGGAATGAAACCCATACACAAGGAAAAAAACAAGATCGAAAAACCTTCATGTAATATTCCATTAATTAAACATAGTAATCGTGCTTTAAAATGATATATCTCAATCCATGGTTCAAAGCTGACCGCCTTTTATTTTGTTTTTAAGTTAATTTACTTGAATTGGCTTGTAACATTAGAGATGTTTGGATTATCGACAACCTCTACAAGGCTATAATACACATATGATAAGAGCATTATTATCCATGAATTGTATGCCCACTTTGTTTTGTTTTAACGTAGCCTTTGCTCTTCACAATCTCATCTTGTTAGTGCATTTTAACTACTTGGTAGATTATATTATTGGTTGATAAATGTTTCATAAAACAGTAAGTTGTAATTAATCTAAATGTGTTTTTTATGCAGGCCTTGTCTCAAGGAAAGGTCCTTAATACTCATACACGTGCACTTTCATCTGTCAACAAAGGTGGTATGTGTTTAAATCTGAATAATAATGTTTTGTATCCAAGCCTTAGGGTTTATTACCTTTATTGACATATATGATTTATATTCTATTTTGAATTCCATTGGGTTCAAGTTTCTGTTACATTTTTGAATAATATGCAAATATTATTAAGTGAATAAGATAATTTACAAGGATAGAGCACAACTCTATTTAAAGAGTTTTACATGATGTTTCTATAATGAGCACAGGAGTTTCATAAGGAAACTACAGCTCATAAAGCACACAGATAGAAACAACCTAAAAGACGAAATTAGAAACTATCTAAAAGAGAACTAGATTGACCATTAGATATTATTTTAATACCCCCCGTAATGGTCAATGTACTAACTACATTATGATGCCCCCTAAAACAGACTGCCGTCCAAGGTAGATAGATGGCATAAACAGAAAACAGAACCCAAGCACGGGTGTCAAAACACAAATCCCAAGGGATCCGAAGAAGCAGAATGGCCGCCTGCGAAACACAAATGCTGACCGCTGGTCCTGCTAGTGACGAGAAGGGGCGAAGCACTGTAAGCGCAAATCAAAGAAGCCCTCAAAGCTACGAACCACGACAAAGAGGCAGATCAATTTCTCCAAAAGCAGCGACTAGGCAAAAACATTGCCAAACAAGGAAGCCATCGATCAAGAAAACAGAACCCCATTCAAAGGGCTACAGAACATGAACCCAACTTTGACGAGATCCTGCAGAAAACATTGATGATCAAAAAGTTTGTTGCTGTTGAACTTCTGACTGCTTTCCAACATGATGTTGGCCAAAGATGCCATACTTCACGTTTTTCGAGGCATGAAAAAAACAAATTATAAGCTGATGGCACAAATACCGAAGTAGATAGATGACATAGAACCTGAAAGTACGAAATACACAGGCTCAACAGTCTTGAACATAGATTTCGAGGCATAGATTTGGAGACCAAAAACATGTTGTTGGTCTAGGTGTGGGACCACAGAATGGAGTCAAGCGCTGCAAGCACTTATACTTGAGACTTCCGTTGACAGAGCTAGAGACATCTTTAGCCAGTTGAACTCGCTGAAGAGGGAAATTAACCCACGACCACGTCACAACAAAAACTGTCCAATCGGAAGCAAACTGAATGCGACCTAGCATCCACAGATTCAAACGGTGACAACAGGATTGTAGATTCACTGCTTGCTGAAGGTCTTTGAAGTTTTCTACCAAACATAGAGGACAATGCCGAATGGTGAACACATAATGTCGACTAGGGTTTCAAACAGGGAATCCCGACTCAGAAAAAGACGAAACATGGGATTTCAAAACGTGATTAGGAACAAAACGCAAGCAGGGACTTCAAAAATGCCACCAAAACACAGAGAACGCGTCTTGCGAAAAAATCAGAAGAAAATCCCCCAACACGATTTCTCATGAAATTGCGAGCTGGAATGGCGCCCAAAATGCCAGCACAGGAATCCACGAACAATGATAAAAGACCCTCCAGAGAAAAAACGACGGCCAAAATGCCAGCGCCACAGATCTTCAAAAATCGCGATGACAACAACATAAACACGCTTTTTTTTCCGTGCCTCGAAAGGAACTCACGACCAAGGCGTAAAAAAATCGCGACTTAAATGCCCATAAAATAGAATCGCGACTAGAAGCCGTCGAAAACCCTCACATTGCCAGAAATTGGCGACCAAAACATAGAAGACTCAAGGGTTTTAAAAAAACGTGAGCAGGATGATACGCCCACGATTTAAACGCCGATCCCAAACGCGATGAACGAGGGCGCCACACAAAAACCACCAAAATCTGCATGCCATCGGCTATAGAAATCGCGACTAGAAAAGATTCGCGAGCTTCAGACAAAGTCAAAAATGGCAGAAAGATAGACGCACGATTTGACTTCCACAACAACCTCACGAACGCTTGAAATCCACACGGCGACCCAGAAACAAACAAACCACACCTTCAAATCATAGACCTCATAAATCTCCAGATCCTTAGGGAATATGAAGAGCCCAGGAAAATTTTTCCCTCTCTGATACCATGTTACATTTCTAAATAATATGCAAATATTATTAAATGAATGAGATAATTTACAATGATAGAGCACAACTCTATTTAAAGAGATTTACATGATGTTTCTATAATGAGCATAGGAGTTTCATAAGGAAACTACAGCTCATAAAGCACACAGATAGAAACAACCTAAAAGACGAAATTAGAAACTATCTAAAAGAGAACTAGATTGATCATTAGATATTATTTTAATAGTTCTTACGTACAACTTGTCTCTATATATTGTTGCATTTTATCACTTTGCCATTTCCCTCTAGCATTTCAATTATATCTTTAATCTTTATATTATCTAGGTAGTTTGAGTGTTTGATGGCAAGAGGTACTTGCTCTTGCATTTTTGCCCATGGCTTGCTTGAACCTTTGTAATGTCCCCTCTTCGAAATTTAAGCCAAGTTAAAACCTAAACACCCATCATGTATTTCCAATAGGCCTTGGGAATTTTGCACTAGGGAAATGGGATTATAATAATAAATTAAGAGGGTCATAATGTCACAAAAGGGGCCTCTTAAGTGATATTATAAAATGAAATTAGAATAAAGAGGGCCTCAAGTAAAGTTAAAATATAAAATAAGGTCTCTTATAATTAAAGGTTATTTTAAATAATTCCTCTCAAATATCAATCAAGGGTCATGAAGGAAATTTGAAGAGTTATGTCTTTTGGAGGAGAATTCTATTTAAGAGAGGCCAAGCAAGGAGGAGGCATATTGATCAACCAATGTATTTTCTGATTTCTACTCCTTGTTGGAGCATTGGACTTCGGTTCAATTAACTTGAGGACAAAAACCCTCTAGTTTTGGAGTTAGAGGACGAAAACCCCCTGATTTCCATCACTAGATTAGTGGACGAAAACCCCTAATTCAGACTTGGGCTATCTCACCTAGAGATTGCATATGAGCTTCAAGTTGACAGGCATATCGAATTCATGGTAAAATCTCTAGAGTCTGTATAGAAGATTATCTTGATAATTTTGTGGCTGCTCTCAAAGAGTCGATTATCTATAGTTGTAACGGCATGTCTGGTTGATAGCGGAATTGGCAAGTCAGAATTGGTGTATATTGACAGCAATTTCCACCTTGCATAAGGTGATAATAGTCCAATTAATTGCTGTGATGCAATTCATTCATGGCAAGGTCTAAAGTGGTGGCAATTCATATTCAAGAGTTGCAATTCTTATTCCTTCTTGTGCGGCGATAGCTGTAAATCTACAATTCCAAATATCAGGGATCCAAATTCTTCTTTAGATCATAGTGATTCATGTGTTTGCAAAGGCAAAGTGGATTCTGAATTGTGTTAGGGTCAAACCCTCTACGGTGGAATTGTAATGTCCCCTTTCCTAGACGGTGTTAGTCTATACTTTGTTCCCATAGATTAACCAGTATGGTTAGGGAACTCTTGGAGTGTTCGTTGGATGGTTTTGGTCATCTTGGCTAGAACTTACTATTTTTAGTAAGTTAGGGTTTTAACCGTTTGGGGAAATTCAAGATTGGAGCTGGACTGTTTCGGAGAGACCTTTCCAACGGTCTATAGCTCATTGGATTCCGAGTTCATTTGGCCATTTATTTTAAAGTCCGTAATTTAATATTGCATATTTAATATTGGGACTTTATAATGCTAATGTCAGTGACTAAGTGAAAAATGTAAAATGCAAATAAAAGTCACTTTTTGGGACTTGGACGTCTCTAAGGGAAATAAAGTGAATTTGTAATGTTATATTTCTCCTTTATGTGGGTCGACCCTCTTGAAGGGAGATATAAAAGTCAAAAGAAAACAGAAAACATTCATTCACGACAATTACATTTTTATGATATTTCCTCTGCAAAGAGAACAAGGGTTTGAAGAAACCATCCACGGCTTTTGGAGACGAAATCCTCCATTAGTGGCAGCATTCCGTAGGTGTGAGAGACCACCCAAGGGTGCTTCTGAGCAGCCATATTTAGTGGTTGTATTTGGGCTTATTTGTATAATCCGGCATTGTTTCGAAGAGCTTTTCATGAAGATATTCACAGCTATTTGACATGGTATTTTGAGAGGGACATAGAAGAGTATAATGCAGGTGATAGCAGTGATTTTGAAGGTGTTTTGAAGTGTGTTTTGCCTCCTTGGCTGGCTGTACTAGTTCCTAGCAGGGCTGTACCACTTCAAGGATGATTTGGGTGTTTCAAGGTGGTGTTTCTTGCTGGTTTTCTTCATAGAACCGAGTGTAAACAGCTGCTGATACAAAACAGTGATATTGAGGGGGTGTTTGGCATGAGTTTCGAGCTATTTGTTGCTGCCATGATCCACAGCAGGCCATACCAGCACAGACGAGCAGCCACTTGGGTTCTTAGTGCTTTGTGAGACCTCTAAAGTGGGCGATTCTTCTTATTTCTGATATATCTGCTCATTTGAAGTTGTAAATCTGAGTTTGTACGGTTCATCAGAGGAGATTCTTGTGTCCCAGCTGCTGTACTGTCATTTCCAACTATGTTTCATTTGCTACAGCTAATGGGTATGTTGAAACCCTAGTTATTTGCATATACTTGATATGGGTATTATTCCTTTATGCTTTGTAATACATTACTATCAAATATAAGCATATGGGTATCTCTATTTATTGTGTTTTTTTTGAATATATGTATTTGCATGTGTTTGCCCGTCAAAATGCAAAACACCAAAACGCAAGCAGGTTACAACTAAACCATAAAAACCCAAACAATGAGAAAAAATCAGACCCAGATTAGAAAATATAAAACATAGAACAGGGTGGGTCATTTCAGGAATTTATCGACTTGATTGAGGATCAATTGAATATAGCATTTGGTGGCGAATTTTTGTTGTTTCTACTTCTTCCATGGGTGTGGCATGTGCAGAACCTAGAAATCATCATAAGGAATGGTTTGTAAGTGGCAAGTAATCATATTCAATCAGCTGAATGTATTCGAGCGCTGCCGGTTGCAGCAATCATCATCAGAATTTTAAGCTGGGAGTAAAGGAATTAAATTGCTTTGAGCTACTAATATTGTTATTAATTTCATATTATTCATTGTCCATCACTGTTGCATGCATAATTCCCTTATTGCAAGTATATGGTAATTAATAATATTCAGATTTATTTGTGGAGCCAACCCCTTGGAAAGTATTGAAGTAAATAAAAATAAACTAGATATTGGAAATATTCCCTTTGGGATATTACAATGGTATGAGAGTTGGATCTTACCAACCTATGAGATTTTTTTCTTAAGCAGTCAAGTGACAGAGCCAATAGGTTATCAGTAAAGAGATCTTAGAAAAACTCAACATTAATTTTCTGCGAACAAAGAAACAGAAACTCCTCTGGAGTTTGAGGCAGAAGAAGCAAATATGGATAGAGGGAAGAAAATTGTGGAAGATCATGTAGATAAGATTGATAGGAAGTTTGACACAATGTTAGATATGATGGGGCAAATGTTGCATATGATGCATAACAACCAGAAAACATAGAATAATGTAGTAAATTCCAACAATCAAAATTGTGAGGCAAGTTCTTTTGGAGCCAATAACAGTAACAATAATAAGCAGAAAAGTCACACACAGAGAACCATGGTTGGGTCTGTTGATAGACCTCTTCGTCTTACTTTCATTTAGATGGAAGAAGAAGTTCTTGCGGGGGAAGCACAAAGCTCAATGCAAGATGATATTAATGCCATGTATGCAGAATATAGAGATGTCCCTTTAGAGATTCAAGAAGCAACGACTCTCACTAATCACATGACTATGAAAAGAAGCAGAAATGGACCAAGAGTTGAATCTAGATCTCAACCAAGACAACATGACCATTAGCAAGTTTTGGGGAAGATAACACTATCTACATTTGATGGTTCTAATAAGTGTACTGCTTGTGTGTGGGTACATAAGTTTGACACAGCTATCCCTGAAACCTATGATCGAGGACGACACCGTCAAAATTCGCCACCTTACACTTGGAAGGCACAACACACGAATGGTGGTACCATGGGTTGGTTACCCAAGGTCATAGTCTAATTGACACATATGACAAATTTTGCAAAAGGTTGATTGAAAGGTTTGATAGAAAAGATCCAGAGATTTATTCTAGAGAGTTGGCCCAATTGAAGCAAGAGGGAACAATGGAGAAATATGTGGAGGAATTCAAAAACTCCACATATTTGTCCTAATGTTACAAAAAGAAGATTAATTGTTTTTTTAATCAAAGGGTTAGCTGAACCTCTTAGGGGTTTGATTAAGGCATTTGATCCATTGACCCTTCAAGAGGCTATTAAAAGAGCTTTGAATTTAGAAACTTCGATGACCAAGAATAAGTTTTATCAAAAAACCCCTCCTATAAGAAACCTTTTCAAAAAGGGTCTTTTGAACAAAAGGCATTACCACCATAGAGCAGTTTGGATGAAGTGATAAAAAATGATCTCCGTCAAAACAAAAAATTGTGTTTTTTTTGCAAAAACCATGGGAACTTGGATACAAATGTTTGGTAAAGGGTCAAGTGCGTTATATAGAAGTAATTTCTGATGAGGATTCAAAGACGGAAGACCTAGAGCCAGAAGTTGAAAAATGTGAACCTGAATCAGAGATAAAAGAGGAAGGTGAACATCTAGGGTGCGCACTTGCAACGTTGTTGGGTGCTCCTAAATATCATCCTTTCAGAGTACGTGGATTTTTGTAGGGGCACAAAGTTATAGTTCTAATTGGCAGTGGAGCAACACACGACTTCATTGATGAAGGGTTGGTTACTAGAAAGAGATTGCAAACAGGAAATTTTGATGGATTCAATGTCATAGTGATTGACGGTTTTTCCATTCCATGCACCAAGAGGATTCAGCAGTTGGAGACTACTCTTGGTAGACACAAGGAGGGTTGTATTAAAGTAAATTTCTTAGCTAGAGAAAATAAGCTCTCTAGCTACCCCTATAATTTCAACTCAAATGAGAATAGAAATTTATTGCATGAAAGACATTCTAAGAAGATGGAAAGAATGAGAGGCATAACTTGCAGTGAAGAGCAGCAAGGTCCCTTGGTTCAAATCCAAAAGCATGTATGCATAAGGATTTGGAACCCAGGTAAATTTTTTGTTTAGAGAAAATGCAAAAATGACAGATCGAGATGAGTTATGCAGTATGGTATGGGATCTAGGTGGTGTTTTGAGGCATGTGAGGATTCAAACTTTTAATAAGTTTAATATGATGGTTGCTGATAAGTCCACCAACCTGTACACCTGGTCAAGAGGAAGATCCAAATTGATCATAGATGGGTATAAAGAAAACATTGTAAATGATAACAAAATTCAGTGGTTGCAAAGAACAGTGGTATGTCATCACTTGTTTAACAGTGGTAATTGAACAATTCAGAATTTAGGTAAGCAAATGCATAATATTTTAGTTGGCTTCAGATATGATGTTTGGATAGAAAGTGCAATCATTCAAACTTTGATTGCATTGGTACAAGCATGTGACATTGTCATGGGCGGTAAGTTGACAAATGATTGTCTTCTACACAAAGTCAAAGGAGAAGATTGCTCAACAGCTTAAGGAAGAAAAGGGTAACGATAACTTAATGGATTTGCATTCTCATGCTCCGTCATGTGTGGCCAAAGCTCATGGAACCACACTCTACAATTGAAGGCAAAGTAATCTATGATCTGATGGGTGCAAACACATTTACAAAAACTCATCATAAGAAGTAGGCAGTCGAGATAACTAGAGCTTTCATGCTGGAAGGTGGTAAGCAAGGTAAACATCATTTTAATATTCTAGATTTTTTGAAAAATGTAGTATGGTGTCTAGCCACTTGTTCCCAGGATCGCAGTTAGGAAAAGGAGCTCCACAAACCATAAGTTTGGAATCAAATTCCGAACATTATCACCCTAGGATGCACAAGGAAGAAATGGTAGAAGAGGGAACACTTCAGAAGAGTTTTTTTTGACTCCTTCTGTTGCAGAATTGGAAGTCATTCTTTGCAATGTAGATCAAGCTGATTTTGTTTCAAGAACCTATCAGAAAGTTGTAGGAGGTGCAGATGTTATTAGGCAAAGTGAAAACCACACAACTTTGACACTTCTTGAATAATACAGTGGATGCTCTGGTTTTCTCATCAGTAAGGAGACCAATAGTTAGAGTGCTGCTACAACCAATCAGTTTGAGCAAAGAGTAATGAAAGAAGATGTTGCAAAGGATAAAGATATTTCTCCTTTCGAAGGAATTATAATTGGTACTGGGACAATCCATAATGTTCAGAGGAATAGGAGCACAACAAAGACGAACATAGGCAACTATATGAAGGAAACAACTTGCATAAAAGTTGTAAGAAGTGGTATGATCGAAAACATTGAGCTCTTCCTGATAAGTGCATATCAGGCCCATATTCATAATGCAATCTACTCTGTGACAAATCCTTCTCAGGGGTTCGAGCTTCAATTTGAAGATGGTTTCCAAGAGGAAGCTTGCAACCATGTACAAGCAAAGATAGGAAATTATGAAGTGCTCAAAGTAGTTAAGGATCTTGACTTCCTAAAAAAAAACTAGATCATGTAATGTCCCCATTTCTGGAGTGATCACCTGGCAGAGTATGATTAGCCTATTCACCATTCCCGTAAGCTAATTCGTATTATAAGGGAATGAATAGTTGAGCCATTGTAGCAAAAGTGACTTGGAGAAAGGAAAGTTAGTTAAGTGAAACTTGGAGAAAGGAAAGTCAGTTAAGTGAAACTAATTTTAAAGTCACTTGGAGAAAGGAAAGAAGTAACATAATAAAATATAATAAAATGTCAAATAAATTATTATTTTATTATGGATGTCAAAAAAGAACTAAATTGGAAAAATAGAGTGGACCTCTTGGAGGCTTTGTAAGGAGGTCATTCATCATATTGTATGTCATTTACATATTGGATATTTTTCTTTGAGCTGCAACAACAAGTTCAACCATTTCTAAGGACGAAAACCCTTGGAAATTTGTGGATTGGGCGAAAACCCAATACCACTTGAGAGGTGAATCCATTCAGGGTTTGCTATAGAGCTTATTTGTAGGTTTTTGACATCAATTGGAGCTTCAAAGACACATATTTCTGCAGGTTGGAGTTGAGGAGATTTAGAGCCAAAATTGTGAGATTTGTGGTCAAATACAATTTTGGTGATTGAAGATTTATATTCAGATTTCATCACACGTTTACATCAGATTTGAGCAACATATTTCAGCGCTACAATCAAGGTTTGATTGCAGATTGGCATTAGGGTTTGATGTTATTTGTAGGCGCCATCTTGGGTAGAGATCGACTCCCATATTGAGAGCATATTTGGGTTTCGTGCTAGCCTCCATCCATCATAGAGGATTTGTTGCATCCCAGGGAGAGTTGCTGCTGTCATAAGGGATAAAAATCAGGTTTTAGGGTTCCAAACCTTATCGCAGCCCTTTGGAGGAGGATTCGTGTAATGTCCCCAATTGGAACAATACTAATTTTACCCTAAAAATTCAAATCCCACAAGTTTAGGGTTAGGGTTTCTAATTCCTAGAACAAAATGGTTTGATAAGGTGCCCAAGAAACCCTCTACCCTAGGCCCAAGAGTGGGTGCTCCACCCTTCTTGGCCCCATGTGGCCTCTTGCCATCCATATGGGGTGGCGTGCCTAGTGAGGCATCCTCTCACCGTTCCCCTTATCAGAACCATTCTGCTTCCTCTTATGATTC
Organism: Cunninghamia lanceolata; assembly: GCA_027924645.1. Classification (NCBI taxonomy): domain Eukaryota; kingdom Viridiplantae; phylum Streptophyta; class Pinopsida; order Cupressales; family Cupressaceae; genus Cunninghamia; species Cunninghamia lanceolata. The sequence goes on from BSBN01001232.1 coordinate 1,768,505, forward strand.
AATTAATTTCCATGATGGAAGGTTAGGGGTGCAGCTACAGCAGGGTGTCCCGGAAATCATTCCTTCTAAGCCCAAGGGCAGCCTCTCATGCCCCCTTGGCCCACACGTGGCAGGCCTCAGCCATCCACCATGGGGTGGCGTACTTAGAGGATGATCCCAATGCTGTTTCCCCTCCTCGTAGGCCCTTAATTCCCTCCATCATAACATTCACACAAGAATCCACATTAATGCATAATAAACTAATCAAACTTCATGGTTGCAAGCAATCCTATGAAATGAATCATGAAGATGATATCACAAATTATAAATATGCATGATCATATCTAAACTATACATTGTATTCCTATACAGATCTTACATTAGTATACATGCACATTAGATAATAAAACAATAATTCATTAACAATAACACATTAGCATCATGATTATTCATATTGATTACCACCAAGACTGCTGCCTTTTTTATTGGTATATGGTCTTGCCTGTTCACTGGTTCCTTTTTGCTTATCTCTGCAGACTCAGAACTCAGAAATAATGATGTATGTTTCCTATATTCCTTTCTTTTCAAGTCTGCCTCTAATCTGAAATTATCTCCCTTTTTCCCTCCAACATTCCGTTTATTATACTTGCCTTTATATCCTTATGATGGTGTCTTTTGATGAGTACTTGTGTCTACTCTCTGATCGCACCCTTCCACTTATTAATTGCAGCCCTTAGTATTGTCTTGTATTAATTATATAGTGACCACTGTATGATAGGAATCACAGATTTTGCATTTGTTTATGCTGCCTCTCACTAACTATTAATAAGTCAATGCTCAGTCAGCGATCAATCTGCTGGGTAGTCTTTAGGCTTGCTACTGTATCATTAGTGATTTTATTAATCTCTGGTTTCTCATGTTAGAATAATATTAATATTTTTATTTATATTTCTTATATTAACAATTAAGTTTATATTAATATTATGTTATTTACTTTTTGTGAATATCTATGATAATAATGCCATAATAGAATGTCATGTGGCGATATTAAGGCATTGTTTAAATTAAAGATTTAAAATGTCATGTTAAATATCCCCGCCATAGTCCATTAATAAATATATATAATATTATATGATATTATCTATAAATGCTTTAAATATAATATATTAACCGATATACTATATTTATAAATAACTATAAATGTAAATATTAATAATTTAAATATTATTATAATCATAATATAATAATATAAATATAATAATAAATGTATTATAAATATAAATATAATTATCAATATAAATACAAATATTATATATTACCATAGTTCCACGGGGACGCGTCCCCCCCTGAAAAAGGGCCGTCTCGGAGACAGGGACGTTTCCGAGATGGGGAGACGTCAAGGAAACGTCCCCCCGCCGCCCCGCCGAATCCGAAACATCTCCCTTTGGGGGGGACTTCTGGACGTCCCCGAGACTTCCAGGCGTCCCCCCTGAAATGCATTAATTTTTTTTTTTTTTTCAGATATTCATATTTTGTCAGATGTTGCAACTGCCCTTGTAGACATGTATGCAAAATGTGGAAGCACAGACAAAGCACATGAACTGTATGACAGAATGCCTCAAAGAAATGTGGTCTCATGGACTGCAATGATTGCAGGATGTGCACAAAATGGATTTGTTGAAAAGGCTTTAGAAATTTTAAAGCAAATGCAACTGGCTGGTGTAAAACTAAATTCCACAACCTTTGCCAGCATCCTCCCTACTTATGTCAAAATGGGAGATTTGGAATAGGGTATGGACATCCATCAAAGATTCAAAACATAAAGGATAGAGGAATTTTGTCAGCTGTTGTAGTTGCAACTGCCCTGTAAGACATGTATGCAAAATGTGGAAGCATAGACAAGGCACATGAACTGTTTGACAGAATGCCTCAAAGAAATGTGGTCTGAAAATGTGGAAGCATAGACAGGGCACGTGAACTGTTTGAAATGATAAATCATTGCAATGTGTTTAAACTCTAAACTTTACTTATTAAGTTATTCCTTAGGCTTCTGCAGTTATACATCTTTTTATAACTAATTTTTCAAGTACTATATGTATTTCAGTGCACCGCTCCACCTGTCGCCGTCCCCCTGCCGTCCCCCACCACACCCAAAATTAGGCCCCCCACCCCCTCCATCCCCGAAACGCGTCCCTCGCCGTCCCCCCGTCCCCGTCCCCGAAACTCCGTGGAACTATGTATATTACTATTATTATATAATAATATAAATTATAATTATCAATATAAAAAGAAGTATTAAATATTATCAATATTATATAATAATATAAATATTAGTAATTTAAATATTATTATAACCATATATAAATAATATTGTAAAATGATATGCTTTGTTACGAATGTCATAAGGTAAGTATATATATTATTTAGAGGCAATGCCTAAGATTATAGGCAGCCCTATGTTTAAGGCAACAAATAATATGGAACATATTAATTAATATCCAATGAACAACTATTATGTTAGAAAAGGCAACAGCAGCGACTGTTGGAAAGGGTATATCCTTTTACCCACGGTAAAACCCTTGGAAGATATATAAAAGGGAAATAAGGAGATCATAAAAAGAGAGAAAGAAAAAGTAAATAAAATATAAGGCAGAAATGGAAGGAAATAAAGTCTAACGAGTAGCAAGGAAGATATTTTCTGAATAATATTCATGAGTTGAATACAATTTTGATATAAATATAACAAGAAGAAGAAAATAGATAAATATGATATAAAGAGTAATCATACTTGATTTATGTAACGAAGGCAAGGTCCTTAGAAACAAACCCATGATATAAGATCATAAAACACATTGAGAGATTGGAGGTAGACTTGTTAGGAAGAAGCAGCAGTAATACCTCGAAAGGTAGATAAGACCGACGGTGGAATGGACCATGTTACATCATACTTAGGCAATGGATAAGACCTGCGGTGGAATGGACATATGCTACATCATACAAGGGCAATAAGTAAGACCTGCGGTGGAATGGGCATGTGTTACATCATACAAGGGCACTTAGTAAGACCTAAGGTGGAATGGGCATGTGTTACATCATACAAAGGCACTGCCCCGTAGAGGATGATTCATGCAACCTAACAAGAGATAGTACCCCATCTCCACTAAGGTTTGAAAATGAATAAGATTAACATATAATAGACAACCCTAAGTATGAATCTACTTAAGGATTGAATAATTGAATTATTGATTTATGTTGATATGGTTAGTAACCCTGATTTGATTATTTTAATATCTATTACTAATGTTTCCTCTAAGAAGTAATTCTCGTGTGCAAGGTGGAAAATAAGGATCTTCTTATAAGGGACATTACAGAATATAATGATTATTTATATTTATTTTACAGTATAATATATCTGGTCAATCAAACATAATAATAATTAAGTTAATATTTATATTCATAGTAATAATTATATTTAGTATTATATATTATAATATATGATAATAATATATATTTATATTATCATTACTGTTATTTATATTTATCTTATATAATAATATTAAATTGCCAATATATATAATTACATTTATATTTGATATAAATATAATATATCTTAAAATATATAAATAATGATATTGTTTAATATTATTTCTTAAATATACAACTATTCAATTTGGCTTCATTTTTTCATCATGATGTTTAAACCTTCAATTTAAACAAGGTCTTAATATCGGGACATCATAGTCCACCCCGCTCAAGATTGCTTGTCCTCAAGCAATCATAATCAGAATACTTCTAAAACCATCAGAATCCTAAATCAATCTCTTCGAGATTTGTTGTTAGTATTCTTGTCTCAATCCAACTATCAACGTTAGCATTCTCTAAAGTATGAGGTAATTTGTCATTCCATTCTTTTTGTTCATGTATTTGTATTTCTCAATAACAAGAATTGGTAACTAGTGATGTTCGAGACAAGTTTCTCTTGTTTAAACTTGTTATTAAACTTGAAGCACACACATAGATATACATAATACATGATGCATACGTGACACGTAAGACATGAAGTATACCCCTAAATACATGCGAGACATGGATCATGAAGCATATACATAGATGCACGGAATATGCGAAGTATACACACACAAATATATGTGAAGCATGAATCATACATGTGATATACATGTAATACATGAAGCATACACAAGCTTATACGCTTAATACATGGAGTATACGAAGCATGAAGCATGAACATAGTACGTAATACACAAGTATACGCACGTAATACATGAAACATATAGCATACACTTGATACACAAAATATACGCACGTAATATGCAATATACGCACGTAACACATAAAGCGTAATTCACAAAGTATACGCACGCAATACATAAGTCATGATGCATACATTTAACACGCAAGGTATATGCACACAATACACAAATATGAAGTATACACATGAATACAAGTAAGTCATGAAGTGTGCACTTGAACATTCATAAGTCATGGAGTATGCATTTGAACATACATAAGTCAATTAGTATACATTTGAACATACAAGTCATGGAGTATACACTCGAATACATGAAGGCATAAACTATACACTTGAATACATGTATACCGGAAGTCATACAATTGAATACACAAAGTCATTGAATACACGTATACACGAAGTCATAGAGTAAACATACAAAGTTATAGAGTATGCAATTGAACACACAAAGTCATGGAGTATGCACTTGAATATATGTAAGTCATGAAGTATATGCCGGTCACAAAGTATACCTAGATACGTCACAAAGTATACACAAGTTGCAAGGTATAACATACAAGTTATAAATATACACGTAAGTCACCAAATATTCACTTGAATACAAGTAATACATAAAGTATACATAGGAAACATGAACCATATAGGAAACATGCACATAAGTCATGAAGCACAGCGGTGAATACACGGAGTCACAAAATATGAATACATGTAAGCCACAAGATATGAATACATGAAGTCACCAAGTGTACACTTGAGTCATAATGAATATACATTTCACAAGGTATACACATGAATACAAGCCACAAGGTATATGAATACACTCGAATACATATAATTCATAAAGTATACACTTGAATACACAAGGCATACACTTGAATACATAAGGTATACACTTGAATGTAGAGTCGTAGAGTATCCACTCGAATACAAAATCATAGAGTATACACCCAAATACAATTACAAAGTCATGCAAATACAAGTCATAGAGTATGCACTCAAATACAAAGTCATAGAGTATACACTCGAATACATAGTCAAGTCAGAGTACATACTCGAATACAATTACAAAGTCATAGAGTATACACTCAAATACATAGTCAAGTCATAGAGTACATACTCGAATACAATTACAAAGTCATAGAGTATACACTCAAATACAATTACAAAGTCATGCAAATACAAGTCATAGAGTATGCACTCAAATACAAAGTCATAGAGTATACACTCGAATACATAGTCAAGTCAGAGTACATACTCGAATACAATTACAAAGTCATAGAGTATACACTCAAATACAAGTACACTCGAATACATAGTCATGAAGTATACCATCGGACAATTGGGAAGGGGATTCGGTGCATCCCATACTATATCGTGGACCCGTCCACCATCCCAAGGTCATCAAGTATACACATGAGTATGAAGCATACATGCGAATACACACAATACACAAAGTATTCATATGAACATAAGTCACAAAGTATACCTTTGAATACACTTGAATAGACATAAGCCACGAAGTATACATTTGAATACACATAAATCACAAGGTATACACTTGAATACATTTGAATACACATAAAGCATATACATTTCGCAAGGTATACACATGAATACAAGCCACAAGGTATATGAATACACTCGAATACATATAATTCATAAAGTATACACTTGAATACACAAGGCATACACTTGAATACATAAGGTATACACTTGAATGCAGAGTCGTAGAGTATCCACTCGAATACAAAATCATAGAGTATACACCCAAATACAATTACAAAGTCATGCAAATACAAGTCATAGAGTATGCACTCAAATACAAAGTCATAGAGTATACACTCGAATACATAGTCAAGTCAGAGTACATACTCGAATACAATTACAAAGTCATAGAGTATACACTCCAATACATAGTCAAGTCATAGAGTACATACTCGAATACAATTACAAAGTCATAGAGTATACACTCAAATACAATTACAAAGTCATACAAATACAAGTCATAGAGTATGCACTCAAATACAATGTCATAGAGTATACACTCGAATACATAGTCAAGTCAGAGTACATACTCGAATACAATTACAAAGTCATAGAGTATACACTCAAATACAAATACACTCGAATACATAGTCATGAAGTATACCATCGGACAATTGGGAAGGGGATTCGGTGCATCCCATACTACATCGTGGACCCGTCCACCATCCCAAGGTCATCAAGTATACACATGAGTATGAAGCATACATGCGAATACACACAATACACAAAGTATTCATATGAACATAAGTCATAAAGTATACCTTTGAATACACTTGAATAGACATAAGCCACGAAGTATACATTTGAATACACATAAATCACAAGGTATACACTTGAATACATTTGAATACACATAAAGCATAAATAGGATGGCAGGAAAGATGCTCTGATACCACTTGTAATGTCCCCAATTGGAACAATACTAATTTTACCCTAAAAATTCAAATCCCACAAGTTTAGGGTTAGGGTTTCTAATTCCTGGAACAAAATGGTTTGATAAGGTGCCCAAGAAACCCTCTACCCTAGGCCCAAGAGAGGGTGCTCCACCTCTCTTGGCCCCATGTGGCCTCTTGCCATCCATATGGGGTGGCATGCCTAGTGAGGCGTCCTATCACTGTTCCCCTTATCAAAACCATTCTGCTTCCTCTTATGATTCAATTAATTTCCATGATGGAAGGTTAGGGGTGCAGCTATAGCAGGGTGTCTCGGAAATCATTCCTTCTAAGCCCAAGGGCAGCCTCTCATGCCCCCTTGGCCCATATGTGGCAGGCCTCAGCCATCCACCATGGGGTGGCATACTTAGAGGATGATCCCAACGCTGTTTCCCCTCCTCGTAGGCCCTTAATTCCCTCCATCATAACATTCACACAAGAATCCACATTAATGCATAATAAACTAATCAAACTTCATGGTTGCAAGCAATCCTATCAAATGAATCATGAAGATGATATCACAAATTATAAATATGCATGCTCATATCTAAACTATACATTGTATTCCTATATAGATCTTACATTAGTAGACATGCACATTAGATAATAAAACAATAATTCATTAACAATAACACATTAGCATCATGATTATTCATATTGATTACCACCAAGACTGCTGCCTTTTTTATTGGTATATGGTCTTGCCTGTTCACTGGTTCCTTTTTGCTTATCTTTGCAGACTCAGAACTCAGAAATAATGATGTATGTTTCCTATATTCCGTTCTTTTCAAGTCTGCCTCTAATATGAAATTATCTCCGTTTTTCCCTCCAACATTCTGTTTATTATACTTGCCTTTATATCCTTATGATGGTGTCTTTTGATGAGTACTTGTGTCTACTCTTTGATTGCTCTCTGATTGCACCCTTCCACTTACTAATCATAGCCCTTAGTGTTGTCTTGTATTAATTATATAGTGACCGCTGTATGATAGGAATCGCAGCTTTTGCATTTGTTGATGCTGCCTCTCACTAACTATTAATAAGTCAATGCTCAGCCAGCGATCAATCTGCTGAGTAGTCTTTAGGCTTGCTACCGTATCATTAGTGATTTTATTAATCGCTGGTTTCTCATGTTAGAATAATATTAATATTTTTATTTATATTTCTTATATTAACAATTAAGTTTATATTAATATTATGTTATTTACTTTTTGTGAATATCTATGATAATAATTCCATAATAGAATATAATGATTATTTATATTTATTTTATAATATAATATATCTGGTCAATCAAACATAATAATAATTAAGTTAATATTTATATTCATAGTAATAATTATATTTATTATTATATATTATAATATAATATATCTGGTCAATCAAACATAATAATAATTAAGTTAATATTTTTATTCATAGTAATAATTATATTTATTATTATATATTATAATATATGATAATAATATATATTTATATTATCATTACTGTTATTTATATTTATCTTATATAATAATATTAAATTGTCAATATATATATAATTACATTTATATTTGATATAAATATAATATATCTTAAAATATATAAATAATGATATTGTTTAATATTATTTCTTAAATATACAACTATTCAATTTGGCTTCATTTTTTCATCATGATGTTTAAACCTTTAATTTAAACAAGGTCTTAATATTGGGACATCACAATTCGCTGCCCTAGAAGAACAATCGCTGCCTATTTGGAGGCATCTTTGGTGAAGGAACTAGTGCTGCAGTAGTCTCTTTATATCAGAAACTAATTGCAGCACTCTTACCATTTGTATCAGACATTATATCAGCATTCATTCATTGGGATCTTGGCATCAATCATGTATCATTGTGTTGAAGACAAAAGTCGGGTATGTTATATATTGAAATGCTGACGTACACTATCTAATTTGTATTCAAATCTTTAATTTGAATAGGCATTGTATTCGCTGTCACAGTCTGAACCAGACCTGATAACATTGTAATCAGACCTGATATAATGGAAATAAAAGCATATTTGGTGTTGGCATTTTGATGTTTATACATGCAAAATATTTGGTTATGTTTCCTACATATTGGCATATATATTTTCAATGAAAAACATCTAAAACAAGCATCAAAACCAAACACAAAACTCAGAAATCAGAATACAGTGACATTGTATGACAAATGTTTGACAAAATGTCAAACTACGAAAACTGAAAATTCAGAGCAGAACTAGACAGGGTTCTTATAGTGGTATCAGAGCTTAGTATCCTGCTGGCCTGGAGGGTGAAAATCAGTTGGTTTCATGCACACAAGTGACAGGACAAATAGATACATTGCTAGGAAGCAAAGGAGACAATTTCAGTGGGCACAACCTTACCTTGAAGAGGACACTATATCAACTGCAATAGCTGCAAGGCAGCCACAAACAGGTTTTGGAACAACTAGCACAATGGGAGATAAAAGAGATGGTAGTCCACCAAGAGATGAAAGAAATGTTGGTGAAATATTGAGGGCTATGGCAAGAGGACAACAACAGATGACTAATGCATTAATGCAGTTCCAACAACAAATGATGACATCCCAACAACAAATGATGACAACTATTGGACAAATGACTCAAAACGTGGGAAACTTGAGAGTTAACCAAGCACATACTGGTGAAGGAAGTAATGCAGGTACACCCAATATTGGTAGAGCTCATGGTAGCACATGTGATAGACCATTACAACCTACATTCATTCCAAGAGGACAACAATAGATGACTAATGCATTAATGCAGTTCCAACAACAAATGATGACAACTATTGGACAAATGACTCAAAACGTGGGAAACTTGAGAGTTAACCAAGCACATACTGGTGAAGGAAGTAATGCATGTACACCCAATATTGGTAGAGCTCATGGTAGCACAGGTGATAGACCATTACAACCTACATTCATTCCAAGAGAGGTAGAAGAGGAAGAAGAAGAGGCACCTTTGGCTGATGAGATTATTTCCATGCATGATGAGTACAACTCTCTTCTACCTCGTATTAGAGATGACTTGTTCTTCAAACAATTCATAAGTCAGCGGAAGGATAGAAGGAGAACAAGGGTTGAGCAAAGGCCTAGGAGGCAAGATTTTAAGGCTCAATGTATGGTTAAGGAAGAAAAAAATGAAGATGTGCATAAAGACTATGAAGACATCAACAAAGGTTATGAAGCAAAAGTTGATTATATGATTGTGAACAACAGTCTGTTATCTTCACATGATTTTGCTAATCATAAGATGATAGATAATTTCTATATGGATCCAAGCTACAGACAAGGGGATGTTGTGAGAACTCAAAACATGTGTGATGAATGGCTAAGGAGGGCTAAGGAAGGCAAGTTGTTAGCCACTCAAGCAAAACAACACCTACAAAAGATTAAGGAAAAAATTGTTCACATGGATCATGGAGGGCAACAACTAGGTGAAGAAATTATGATGGTAGAGTATGAAGACAAATCAGATTTGCAGGATGAACCTTTTGAGAGGTATATGCATATTGATTTGGGTTTCAGCTGGACTATGATCCAGGACATGAAGTTAATCTTGGGAATAGAGAATTTTTAGACTTGGTTCAATGGTATTTAGATTATACATTGAGGTCTAGTAGCTGTTCTACATTGTTGATCATGAAATTTTCAGACTTTACATTGATGAGTGCAACTGATTGCATGGATTTGTGTGCATGGGATTGTTACTACAACACTTGGAGGTTGAATGATGACGAGATCTTATTAGTTTATGACAGTGGAAGCATTCCCAGGATGATTATAAATCTGATTTTCACTTTTCAGTTCTAACAGTGCTGTCATTATTTGTACCAGCAGTCTAGGGAAGATATGCATGCTTGGTTATGCACACATGATGAACATTTTTCAAGTCCATATGAAACAATTCAGATTTAGATGGATAACTTGTGATGATGACTTGATAAGAGACACTTATCCTTTCATTTTCAGTATATATGATAGTGCAATAATTTGGGATCCAAGCATTGATATGGTTGGTGGATTGCTTCACAATGATTTGTTGAATGACAATTGTATTAGAGTGGAGCAACAGAAATTTGGTGGAGCATTCTTCAGATTAGTTTGGGATCCTAGAATCTCAATAATTGTATGCAAGAGTTGTTTGAGATGTGATTGCTTGGGACAAACAATCTTTGAGTGGTGAGGATTTGTAGTGTCCCCATTTGAAATATTCAAATATCCCTTCTAGGATAAATGCTAAAATTCTGATTTCTATATCTGCACTTGAAAACCCTACTCAAAACTCCACAAATTTCACCTCATAAATTGAATTACCAAATTTATATTTGCTTGCAAATCAATAAATTTGGAAATATATCTTGCTAAAGCAAATACATAAAACTCTCAAACCCTAGATCTGATTTCTCTTTTCTGATTCAAACGATTATAGACAGCGAATACATATGCAGACAAATTGCTCAAAAGACAGCAATAATAAACCCTCAAATATACTTGACCTTAAGATGCAACATATAGAAGGAACAAATATGATTTTCTGAGTCCACAGTCTGCTGCTACAAAAGGTAATGATGTAGAATGAAGATTACATCAAGAGCATCTGCTCAATATAGATACCATCTCTTATACTAATGCTGTTACAAAGTCAGATCTGAAAATGCGTTCTTTACATACCACTTATGGTGTCAAATATTAAAACAAGGGCAGCGAACCTTCTTAATGTCTGATCGGCTGTTAAGAAAGCATGTAGAGTGATGATAACAATGATGCCAAGGTTGCCGCTCCTCTCCAACCTGATCGCTGTTACCTTGATGCTGGCCGCTAATTCCAATGGTTTTCAATGATTGTAGTTTCTCACTTATGCTGCTCCTCAAACAGTTCTGGTGCAATTCACCTTTTCTATGATGATGAAAGTGATGACAAAGGCTCTAACATAGTCGGAGGATTCCTCTTGCATGAGTCGCTATCTCCAACAAGGAGAAACACTCCTCACTATGGCGGCGGCTGGGTATGATGCAGCTGATATGGCAGATCTGCAACAGAATATGCAACCAACATCTATATTATCCTAACAATGGCGCTCCTATGATACCAACGGATCTTTCAACAATTGTCTCTCCCATAGTTGGAAAACTCGGCTCGGCAAAAAACTCGGCAAGCCAATTTTTGGAGAGTAAAAAAAAACTCGGAGAAATCTCGGCAAAAAACTCGCGAACTTAAAAATTGCTAAAATTTCATTAGAAACGCATTTTTTTTGCAAAATTCAATGAAAAGATGAATCCAATGAGTCCATAAATGAGTACAAAAGTGTTTTCTATTAAATTTGATTGACTTAAATGCAAATTGATTACAAAATCGCATTCTCATGCGGAATCCTAATGGCTGAAGGCTTGATAGTCTGATACAAATTACAATAGATAGCTGAAAATGAAAATAGTAGAATTGGAAGTAAATACTAAAAGTAAATACAACATATTACACCTTCCTCTTCCCTAATTTAGCCACAACTAGGGAAGAGGCAGATGCTCTAGTCCTGTGAGTCCGCGGTGCCGATGGCTCCTCAGTTCGCATGGAAGGCTGTGGCTGAGGCTCGACCACCATCCTGGAACTATCTGGCTCTGGCTCTGGCACTGACTCCTCATGCTCATGAATGTCCTTCAACCCGACATCTCCTGTTGCACCTAGATCCTCCATTACCTGTCTCTCGAAATCAAGAATCTCGTCTGCGGTAAACAATGGAGGCTGCTCATCCCGCCCTGTCCAATCACTGTAAGAATCTCTCTCATCCAAATCAATAGGATCCAGTGATTTGTCCTCTACCCTTTTTGTGTGCAACCGAAGGTTGTATTGCACAAAGACAAGGTCATTGAGGCGCTTTTGGGCTAGTTTGTTCCTCTTCTTCGTGTGAATGGCCTCAAACAAGCTCCAATTCTGCTCACAACTGGATGCACTACAAGGCTGACATAATATGCGGAGGGCAATTTTTTGGAGATGTGGGGTATTTCCACCCCAATTTTTCCACCAAGCCTTTGCAAAAAAAAATATTGAAGAGTTAGAAAACAAAGTCAAGACTCAAAACACATTTTATCAAATTATAAGATATTAAGATGCATGTGACAGTGAAATAAACTTAAAGACTCCAAATTTTATGCCTGGTGTCTGAGTGGTTCTTCCTCGAATAGCTAGATCTGAAGAAAAGAGTTTACCCCTCATTTAACTGTAAAGATCCAACTTTTGGACAATGAGGTCTCTCACCTCAACCATGGGTTACATCCTCTGAATGCATGTTGTGAGCCCCTCCATAACCTCTCCATTAGGATCGGAGAAGTTCTCTGAGAAGTGAAATTGAGGGTTGAGGAAGTACGTTGCTGCATGGATGGGTTGATTGTTCCACCTCCTATCAACAATCTCCCATATGGGATCAAATTTGAGGCTGTCCCCCATGTAATAATTTTTTATAGCCTCTTTGGCCTTATCCATGGCCTCATAAATATATCCCATTGGGTTTTGATCCCCATCTACCAAGCGAAGGACTCTAACCAAGGGCTTCGACACCTACATTACAAATACAAAAAGATTAAAATTACAAATTTATAATGAAAGACTTAAATTGAGAAATAAAATACTCTATTTGAATTTAAAATCAAAGTTTTGAGGTTACCTTCATGATCTCTATAGCTCTTTGTTCAAAGAGCTTATCAAACACTATGCTTGCAACTCTCTCTCCTTCAGGCTTTTTTTTATAAGATGATTCTAGCCATGCTGGAGACACAAACATTTGTTTCAAAGCATTCAACGAACCAATAATGCTTTGCAATTATTAGCCTATTTATTTCATGCTATTTTTAGTTAATGGTCAATCGTGTAACTGTTTGTAATTAGTTAGTAAGATCATGTTTACGATCTTCTGCAAGTTTCTATTCTAGAAACTTGCCTTTCTTGTATATTTGTAAATCTATTTATCTGAGCTTGTGCTCATTGTTAATATATCAAAGTTTTTACCAATTACTGAGCATAATATGGTATTAGAGCAAGGTTCGAGCGGGCAAAGTTTCTTTTTGAGATTTTTTTGACGCCTCACGTATTTTCCGTACATTGTACGGACGGCGTACCTGTTCGACTCCACTGTTTGGAGTTCTCTTGGTCGTCACCCTTTGGTTGCAAAGCTTTTGGGTACCGTTTCGTTTTTCTACAAACATCAATAGTTATTTATGCCCTTTGTGCAGACGCGGGATTTAAACCCGTTTGTTTTAGGTCACAATTTCTTTTGTAATAGACATTTTTGTCTACTAGTCGCGATTTTAGTGTTAATCGCTGCTTCCTGAAGGATTTCCGTGGGTCGGAATCTTCCTGTATTTGGACGCAGTCTGAAGGTCGCGATTTTTTGCAGAATCCTGGCGTGATCTTTTGTTCTCTCTGGCCGCGATTTTTTATTCTCTCATGACCCACGATTTTCACCTGTTCCTTGATGCATTCTGTGCTCCTCAAGGTCGCGATTTTTTGAGCAATTTCTTGCTCCTGGCCGTTGCGTTTTTTGGTTCAAACCGTGCCTTTATTGAAGTGCCGTTTCTGCAGGAAGCGCTGAGCGCGAAATCTTCAGAGGGTCGCGGTTTCTGACGGGTTTTGTTCTCTCTTTTTTTGATCGTGATTCTGTCTCTAGACATTTGGTTGCGGATTCTTGGATCTCTGGTTATTTCTTTCTATGCTTTCATGGCCGCCTAGGGTTCTGAAATTTTTGACTAGGGTTTTGACCCTCTGATTCCAGTCCGAATTTTGTTTCGATTGTAGATTCTTGGTGGGTTTTTCGAGACCATTTCTGGGTACTTGTCGGATTTTTTTGGGGTGCCTCGAAATCCGTGCCTTGACATTTGTGCCGACGGATTTGTCTCAGAGTTTGTGCCCATAAACTGCCTCAGCATCCTGTGCATTGGACTTTGTGCTTCAGGTTCAGTGTATTCCGCCTCTTCTCAGTACCTCGTTTTTCGTGCCTCGAAAAGCTTGCAAGATGGCGAGTTTGACCAACATCATGTTGAAAGGCAGTCAGTGATTTAATGGCAAAAATTATAATACCTGGAAGCAGCGAATGATGACCATCTTTGAATATCGCTGCCTCGCTCAGATCATTCTAGGTACTACTACTCGTCCAGCAACGGCGGGTAAAGACCAGGATAAGTTTGACGAACAAACTCGTGAAGCAGTCATGCTTATTAAGCTGTCAGTCACAGATGATCAGCTACCTCAGATTCCGGCTGGAAAAACAACAAAGGAGATTTGGGATCATCTGAAGGGGATGCATGAGACCTTCGACAAGAGCCGTGCGTTCTTCCTGAAAAATATACTGTTTTCTATCATGATGGATGAGAAGACATCTTTGCAGACGCACTTGAACAAGATCTAGGAGATCAGAGATCAGCTGGAGGCTATTGGTCGAAAAATGGAGGAAGAAGACATGGTCGTGATCACTTTGAAAAGTCTACCTAAGTCTTATGAACATTTCATTGAGACTCTCAACATTACGTCTGCTAATGTTGATCTGAAGTTTCCAGAACTTTGTACTAACCTCTTGCAGCAGGATCGCTGGAAACAACAGTTTGGTAGTAGTGCTTCTTCGTCCTCTTCAGAGCAGGGTTTTGTAGCCAAGTTTCAGGCTCAGAATAAAGGCAAAGGTTAGCCTCCACAGCAGAAAGGCTCAGGTCACCCTCAGGACAGCAACAAGAAAAAGAATATTCAGTGTAATTACTGTCATAAATATGGTCACATCAAAAAGGATTGTCGTCAGCATTTGGCTTCTAAACAGAAGAAGCATGGAGGGTCTCAGCAGAAAGCAAATATTGCCGAGCACACTGAGTAGAAGGAATCTGCCTTTTACGCTTTTATGGCTAAAAGACCTGCAGATCATGTGAAGTCCTCTGCCCGATACATTGATTCAGGTGCTTTGCGTCACTTCACTCATCGACGTGATTGGTTTACAGACTTTACTCCCTTCAGTGATTCAGTTATTTTTGGTGGAGGAGAAGAATATACAGTTGTCGGTAAGGGCACTGTTCAGATTTAGTCTGGTGGGAGGAATCTCATATTCCTCAATGTCTACTATGTTCCTGGCATGGAACTTAATCTTCTCTCTGTCAGTCAGATCATGCGACACTCTCTTCAGTTGGATGTGATTTTTAGTAGACACAAATGTTCCATTGTTGATCGGGAGACTCGTAGCACTGTGGCTGTTGGTATTGAGGATCATGGTCTATATAGACTTGTGGATACAGGTGATTCTCCGGAGTTAGCCATGGTAGCCCGAAATTCTTCCATCACCAGTCTTTGGCATCAGCGTTATGGGCACTTAAATGTGCACTATCTTTCTCAGCTATCTCGGGAGGGCTTTGTAGCCGGTTTACTTGAGATCCAGACCCAGCATCATGGTGTTTGTGGAGCTTGTCAGGCTGGGAAGCAGCATCGGACACTGTTCCAGATTGGTGACTCATGGCGAGCCTCCAAGGTACTACAGTTGGTTCACGCTGATGTATGTGGGCCAATGAATACACCTTCTGTTACTGGTTGCAGGTATTTCTTACTTTTTGTTGATGATTTCAGTCGTAAAATGTGGGTGTACTTTCTAAGAAAGAAATCAGATGTGTTTACTGTATTTCAGAAGTTTAAGGCCTTAGTAGAAAAAGAGTCTGGCTGTTCCATAGTCACTCTTAGGTCAGATAATGGGGGGGAATTTTGTTCTACTGACTTCTCCAACTTCTGTGACATACACGGCATCAAATGCCAGTTAACCAAACCCTATACTCAGCAAAACAGTGTTGTAGAGCGGCGCAACCGCACAATCATTGAGATGGCCCGTTCCATGTTAGAACACAGGAGTGTTCCTAAGAAATACTGGGCAGAAGCAGTCTACACTGCTGTCTATCTCCTTAATCGGTCTCCGACTTATGCAATTAAGGAGAAGACTCCTGAAGAAGCTTGGACTGGCCGCAAACTTCGGATTAGTCAGTTGAAAATATTTGGCTCTTTAGCTTATGTATGGATTCCAGATGCCAAGCGCTCCAAGTTGGATTCCAAGAGTCAAAAGCTTATGTTCACAGGGTACAGTGACAACCATAAGGCTTACCGGTTGATTGATATTGATACTGATCGTCTTACCTTTAGCCGGGATGTTGTCTTTGATGAAGAACGAGGACCTTTTCTTTCTTCCTCGTCTGTGCAGCACTCTGAGGATCAGCCTATGCAGGCTGCTGATTTGGGTGTTCATCTTCCGTTAGGTCCACCTGATGGGAGGGATGATGATGCAGATTCTAATTTTGATGATGCTCAACCCGAATTTCCGCCGGATGATGCTGATCTTCCACTTGTTGCCCCTGTTCCGAAACCTCTTGTTACATCCAATGTTGGCACTTCTACTCTCCGGCGTAAATGGTGGGCTAAGACTATTGGAGATCTTCATGACAACGAGCTCATTGAGGGTAGATCATCCAGAAACAAGAGCAAACAACAGCCTACAGTTAACTTTGCTCTCATGGCCAACATTCACAGTGTCTATGAGCCTCAGACACATTCAGAGGCTGAAGGAATCCCTGAGTGGGAAAAGGCTATGGAGTCTGAATACCAGTCTTCAGAAAAATCACACTTGGGTCCTTTCTGATCTTCCTCCAGGGAAGAAGCCCATTAGCTGCAAATTGGTGTACAAGGTGAAATACAAAGTTGACGGAACCCTTGACAAGTACAAAGCTCGTCTCGTTGCTCGGGGGTTCTCACAGCAGGAAGGCATTGACTACGAGGAGACTTTTGCTCCTACAGCCAAGATGAGTACAATTCGGCTTGTCCTTGCCTTAGCAGCCCAGTTTGGTTGGAAAGTCCATCAGATGGACGTTAAGAGTGCCTTCCTCAACGGTGAGTTGAAGGAAGAAGTCTACATGGCGCAGCCTCTAGGGTTCAAGGTTGCTGGTCAAGAACATAAGGTGTGTAGATTGGTCAAAGCACTCTATGGCCTGAAACAGGCTCCTCGAGCTTGGTACATAAAGATTGATAAGTACCTCACAGATCATGGCTTTCAGAGGAGTCCATCTGACTCTAATTTGTATGTCAAACGCACTGGTAGTGATATTCTGATTCTTGTTGTCTATGTGGATGACCTGATCATTACTGGTAGCTCGGCACATTTGATCACTGAGATCAAACAGGATTTGTGCAGCACATTTGACATGACAGATTTGGGCCTCTTGCATTATTGTTTAGGTGTTGAGGTTTGGCAGACTGAGTGCAGTATCTTCATTTCCTAGTCCAAGTATGCTCGCAGTCTTCTGGATAAGTTCCGTATGCAAGATTGCAAACCTGCCTCCACACCCATGGAAAAAGGGCTTAAGTTGTCAGCTAAGTCAGACTCACCAGTAGTAGATGAATCATTATTCAGGCAACTAGTGGGCAGCCTCATCTATCTCACTGCTACTAGACCTGACCTCAGTTTTGCAGTGAGCTACCTTTCACGCTTCATGATAGCCCCCAAGGCTATTCATTGGGTAGCAGCGAAGCGTGTGCTGTGTTATGTGAAGGGCACTTCTGATTATGGACTTCTTTACTCAAGGAGTCACGATCCTAGACTCAGTGGTTTCACAGACTCAGATTGGGCAGGTTCAGTTGATGACAGGAAATCCACCTTTGGGTATGTGTTCAGTTTGGGATCCGGTGCAGTCACATGGACTAGTAAGCAGCAGCAGGCAGTGGCTCTCTCCTCGACAGAAGCAGAGTATCGGGGAGCAGTTAAGGTAGCGTGTGAAGCAGTTTGGCTTCGCCGGATGCTTGCTGATATGCAAATATCTCAAGCAGGTCCGACTCCCTTGTTCTGTGATAATCAGGGAGTTCTCAAACTTGCCAAAAATCCATTCTTCCATGAAAGAACCAAGCATGTAGAAACTCATTGTCATTTCATCAGAAAGCTTGTTGAAGACGGATCAGTTCAGTTGTTGTATGTTCCGACGGAGGATCAGACAGCTGATATCCTCACCAAGTCTCTTGGTCCAGATAAGTTTGTAAAATTCAGGGGGTCTCTTGGTGTAGTTGATAGATTGACCATTAAGGGAGGGTATTAGCCTATTTATTTCATGCTATTTTTAGTTAATGGTCAATCGTGTAATTGTTTGTAATTAGTTAGTAAGATCGTGTTTACGATGTTCTACAAGTTTCTATTCTAGAAACTTGCCTTTCTTGTATATTTGTAAATCTATTTATCTGAGCTTGTGCTCATTGTTAATATATCAAAGTTTTTACCAATTACTGAGCGTAATAGCAATGTCAGGAAAACCGTTGCAAACCTTGTGGCACCTGATCTCACCAACTCTTTCCCTTTCGTGTGATCCCTCATCAAACTAAGAACCCAAGGGTGATTGTAGATAAATTTTGTTATGCTCCTTGCATCATTTACAATTGGTGCCACCCAATCAGGTTTGCCTATGTCCTCCAAAAGAAGGTCAAGGCAATGTGCCGCACAAGGTGTCCAAAAAAGTGTAGGATGTCTATCCTCAAGCAATCTTCTAGCTGCCACATATGCTGCTGCATTATCCGTGATGACTTGCACAACATTATTGATCCCCACCTCCATGACAACTTCCTCCAACAATGTACACAATGTTTCTGCATTTTTTATTTTGTTGGAGGCATCCACTAATTTCAAAAACACAACTTGACCTTTTGAAGAAACCAAAAAATTAAGGATGGTGCGGTTGCTCCCATCCGTCCACCCATCGGAAAGAATGGGGCAGCCATGTTTCTTCCATTCTTTCTTTTGATCTTCCACTACTTGCACCACCCTTTCGGTTGCATTTGTGAGCAACCTACAAGTAAAATAAGTACATAAAATTTAAATGATAAACTTAGCATAAAATTTAAATTGACTAATCACTAACCTCCCACTCAAGTCTTTGTGAGAAGGTGGCTTGTAGCCTTTTCTCGCAACTGTCAATGCAGTTTCCAAATTGTGTCAATAGGGACTACTCGCCACATTGAATGGAATGTTACTGAAATACCAAAAGTTTGCACATGCCATGTCGGCATGTTGATGCACCTCCCTATTCCACCTTGTAGCCTCCAATGATGTCTGTGCTCCTGGTGTGTTTCTTGGCACACAAAAACTATGTGGTGTGCGTGAAGATGTAGACCCCGGCAGTGGCATTCTACTCGAAGTAGAGGAAATGGGGGGCCTAGGGGCCGGTGTGCCACGAATGCGTGGACCACGAAGAGAGCCCACAATGTTAATATCAGCTCCAGTCGTCTCCTCATCTGATTCAGACTCTATGTCCACTTGCATTTGCTCATGACCATGTCCACCGGCACCAGCTATGCATGTTGCTATGGCTGCCTTTGTCCTCTCCCTTTGCAATTTTCTTTCTTCGGCAGCTGCAAGTAGGGCATTCATCTCTTTTTTTATCTCTTCTGTGGTATTAAGACAACCCTTGGCATCATGATGAGAAATGCCTGCAAGATGGTATTTGAGGCGATTTATGCCTCCATGTAATACCTTCTGACATTTATCGCAAACAACCGTTCCATGACTCGGTCCTCTCACAGCATACTTCCATGTAGGGTCTCTAGCTCCTGGAGGACGAGTGCCTGGAACCCATGATAATGGCATGGGTGCGGATGGGGTGGAGCATGAGGCTGAACTTGAAGCATAAGCCATTTAGTGCGAATTTAACCTACACATACAAAAAAAATGTACAACATATTAGGTTTTTAATACAAAAAAATCTCTCTAAATTTGATTTAAATTGATACAAATGTGTTTCAATGATTAAATCAGTCAATAAATTAACTAATCTAAACAACAAAATAGATTTACAATAAAAAAATGAACCTAGGTTTGAAAATTTCAAAAAACAGCGAAAATCATGAAAAAAATCAGAAAAAATTCACAAAAAATAGTGATGAATCTTGTTTTTTGGAATCTAAATGCAAAAATAAAGCTTCTTTTTGCTTTATGAAGATTTTGTTTTCAATTTGGATTCAATATTTTGCAACAAGAACGAAAAAAAAATGATTAAACAAAAAAAAAATGGAAAAACAAAAACCTACCTGGGATTCGAATTTGCCTTCAAAATTTGCAAAAAATAGCGTTTGAATCTGATTTTCTCGATGCCACAATGTTGCAAATGGACTATTTTTGCTTGGGGGGGGGGGTGGGTTTGCTATGCAGAGCTGAAAAAAACTAATTTTTGATTGTGTTTTTACTTTCCTGGCCGCGGATGCCTCTTATTCTGACCCCTGCGAGTTTTTCGCATGGACTTGGCGAGTCTTTTTTGCCGAGTTTTCGAAAGAGACTCGGAAAAAAAAAACTCTATGAAATAAAGTCAAAAAAACTCGGGGACGAAAAAAACTCACGAGTTTTCTTTGACTCGGCGAGTTTTTGGCAAGTTTTCCATCTATGGTCCCTCCTAGCGCTCAAGCCAATTCTGCATTAAGTGCCTTCAACTCTTCAAAGTAGGTGATCAAATCAGATTGCAAGGTCTGAAAATGTTGACTGATGATGGCGTTCCAATATGGAATGAGACTCCTTAGATCGACGCTCAAAGATGATAAAATGAATCTTCAGATGTGAACTACAAATGCCTTCAATAACGGTGCCACCAATCTATAATAATGGTCTCCGACCAAGTATCGAAAACCAATGAAGCTCCAACAATATCTTCAACGTAAATTGCAAGCTCAAAACCCCAACAGCTGTAACCTGCAAATAAACTTTATTTCCAGCGCCTTTAAAACATCAAATTCATTCAATGAAGTGCAAATAGACCTCCGTCATGAAGTCTCCTCAAATCGAGCTAGGTTTTCGTCCAACCCACTAGGAATTGCAAGGGATCATCTCCTTGAATTCAAACTGAAACAAGTTGCAGCCAAGTAGAAATATCTCCATATCAAAATAACATAAACTCAATGATATCAAATGATTCCCAGCTGCTCGTTATAAAACCTTCTTCAATTAGATCTGACCTAATTTTATCAAATGAAGGTTTTATGTACATGATCACACTTGAACTTTATTAAATAATTGTTTTTGTGTACACAATGTCACTTTATGACATAAAGTGCTTTTGGACCTACTTAAGTGACTTTTATAAAATACTTTTATAAAGTAATTCAAAATTAGAACACTTTATAAAGTTAACTAAAAAATAGAACCACTTAAGTTACTTAACTCCTTGTTCTAGCCAGTTATTCCTTTGGAATATGATAGCCATATCAAATATGACCATCACAGAAATGGTGACATCACACCATTTCCGGAGTGATCACCTGGTAGAGGATGATTAGCCTATTCACCATTCCCGTAGGCTAATTCGTATGATAAGGGAATGAATAGTTGAGCCATTGTAGCAAAAGTGACTTGGAGAAAGGAAAGTCAGTTAAGTGAAACTTGGAGAAAAGAAAGTTAAGTGAAACTAATTTTAAAGTCACTTGGAGAAAGGAAAGAAGTAACATAATAAAATGTCAAATAAATTATTATTTTATTATGAATGTAAAAAAAAAATTAAAATTGGCAAAATGGAGCGGACCTCTTGGAGGCTTTATAATGACGTCATTTGGAGTTCATTTCATCATATTGCATTTGTCATTTGCATATTGGATATTTTCCTTTGAGCTGCAACAACAGGTTCAGCCATTTCAAAGGACGAAAACCCTTGGATATTTGTGGATTGGACGAAAACCCAATACCACTTGAGAGGTGAATCCATTCAAGGTTTGCTATAGAGCGTATTTGTAGGTTTTTGACATCAATTGGAGCTTCGAAGACATATATTTCTGCAGGTTGGAGTTGAGGAGATTTAGAGCCAAAATTGTGAGATTTGTGGTCAAATACAATTTTGGTGATTGAAGATTCATATTCAGATTTCATCACAAGTTTACATCATATTTGAGCAACATATTTCAGCACTACAATTAGGGTTTAATTGCATATTGGCATTAGGGTTTGATGTTATCTGTTGGTGCCACCTTGGGTAGAGATCAACTCCCATATTGAGAGCATATTTGGGCTTCATGCTAGCCACCATCCATCATAGAGGATTCGCTGCATACCAGGGGTAGTCGCCGCTCTCGTGGGTGCCGGTCTGCTCCATTTTGCCAATTTTAATTCTTTTTTGTCATCCATAATAAAATAATAATTTATTTGACATTTTATTATATTTTATTATGTTACTTCTTTCCTTTCTCCAAGTGACTTTAAAATTAGTTTCACTTAACTGACTTTCCTTTCTCCAAGTCACTTTTGCTACAATGGCTCAACTTTTCATTCCCTTATCATACGAATTAGCCTATGGGAATGGTGAATAGGCTAATCATCCTCTGCTAGGTGATCACTCCAGAAATGGGGACATTACAAATCCTCCCCACTCAAAGATTGCTTGCCCCAAGCAATCACATCTCAAACAACTCTTGCATACAATCATTGAGATTCCAAGATCCCAAACTAATATGAAGAATGCTCCACCAAGTTTCTGCTGCTCCACTCTGATACAATTGTCATTCAACAAATCATTGTGAAGCAATCCACCAACCATATCAATGCCTGGATCTTAAATTATTGCACCATCATATAAACTGAAAATGAAAGGATAAGTGTCTCTTATCAAGTCATCATCAGAAGTTATCCATCTAAATCTGAATTGTTTCATATGGACTTGAAAAGTGTTAATGATGTGTGCATAACCAAGCATGCATATCTTCCCTAGACTACTGGTACAAATAATGACAACACTGTTAGAACTGAAAATCAAATTTATAATCATCCTAGGAATGTTTCCACTGTCATAAACAAATATTAGCTGCGTTACCGGGTTCTCCTATTTTGGGTGCCGGTCCCGTATTGCCCGGGAGCGGGTCCCGGAGCGACGTCGAGAATGCGCACGGAGCGGTGTACGCGAACCCATAGGGGACCTGGGGGGTAGGGCTGCTCCTTGCCCGCTCCCATGCGCTCTCGGAACCAAAAATAATATTTTTTAATATTAAAAATAAAAAAAAAAAAAAAAAGCGATTTCTTTAATGATTTTAAAGTGAAAAAAAATTCAAAATGAAACCCTAAAATGCTATTAAAAGCAAAAAACGTCCCCATTTCACTTCTTATTTCACAACAACAACTCTATTTGAGAAGAGTTCATATTTTCTTCATTTTTGCATTTGGAGGGCTGCAGCTATATTTTCCAAGGGAATCAATTGCAAAGTGCCAAGGGAGGATTCTAGATTGCACAAAGGTCATCTATTGATTTAAGGTAAGTAGTTTAACCTATTCTTTCTAGTTTTTTCTGAATTTTTTCAAGTTTTTTATGGATTTTTTCAAGTTTTTCAAAAAAAAATTCAACTTTTTTTTTTGAAAAAAAAACCAAGTTTTAACATTTTTTTAAATCTATTTTAGTGTTTGTCTTGAATGTTTAGGTGTTCTATTAGTTTATGTATTGTGTGGGGTTGCATTTTTCTAATAATATTTTAATTTTAATTTTGTAATTTCTTACAACAACAATCTATTTGAAATTGAAATGGCTACTAGTTCAAGTTTAGTGGGTCTTGAGAAGGATAAACAATTTAAATATGATCAATCATCTCCTCTTTGGAAACATGTCAACATGGTTGAACAAGTACCAGGAGGTGGGCTTTTGTTTGCGTTTGTAATGAGTGCAAGGTCACATTTAGGAGCTCATATAGTCGAGTGAAAGCTCACTTATGTACCATAAGTGGAAAAGGAATTAAAATATGTGAAGGGCCAAACAAGAAGGGGTTGCCAAAAGGACAAATTATGACATTCATTAAAGAACAAGAAGAAGCTGATGAAAAGAGTGCAAGAGAAAAATTAAGATCTCATTTTTTAGCAAAGAAAACAACAATGAATCCATCTACAGAACCTCCTTTCTCCATGCCCCAACATCCTTTCTTGGAGACAATGTCTATCCAAGATGAAGATTCCTCTCCGTCTTCTCGCAAAAGAGGTCCATTAGCTAAGGCATTTCAAAATGAAACAATAAATGTTGCAGATGAAAAAATTGTACGTTGCATTTATGCAAATGGTCTTCCTTTCAACTTGGTGAGATCACCATATTAGCGGGAAATGGTGGTAGCAATTAGTAATGCACCTTCTGGTTACACTGGTCCTAGTTATGAAAAGGTGCGCACCACCTTATTGGCAAAAGAAATTTTTTTTGTAGAGAAATCACTAAAACCAATTAGAGATTCATGGATTGAAATAGGAGTGTCCATTGTTTCCGATGGATGGAAAGATTGCAAAAACCGACCTTTAATAAATGTTATTGCAGTGTCCCCCAAAGGGGCAATGTTTTTGAAGTCAGTTGATTGTGAGGGGCAAATCAAGGATGCAAAATTCATTTCCAAAATCCTCATTGAGTCCATAGAGATGGTGGGTGTTAATAATATTGTCCAAGTCATTACAGACAATGCAAAAAATTATAGGGCAGCAGGTGCTTTGGTTGAAGAAAGGTACTCACACATATTTTGGACACCATGTACCGTACACTCCCTTAACTTATTGATGGAATTAATTGACACTCAAATAGATTGGGTGAAAACTACATACAATGAGGGTGAGGAGATTCAAATGTTTGTGACAAACTATCATATGTCACAAGGCATCTTCAGGGCTTTTTCGCATTTGGAGTTGTTGAAGGTAAATTTAATTTATTTTAATTTGAATTTATGTCATATTTTAATTTACTTACATGATTACATTTTAATTTTTAATGTGTTATCAACTTGTTTTTTTACATGACATTAGGTTGCTAAGACCCGATTCACATCACACACAATCGTTTTGAGATGACTTGTGAAGGTGAAAGAGGTGTTAGGTGCCATGGTCACTAGCCACCAATGGAGTATACTTGGAAAACATCTAATTCAGAGAGGGCTCAAAAGGTGAAGTCATTGGTCCTAGATGATGATTTCTGGGATTGTGTGCAATATGTTTTGAGTTTCACTGAGCCTATCACGAGTATGCTTAGGTTTGCTGATACAGATCAGCCATGTTTGGGGGAAATCTATGATGGCAATGACTCTATGGTAGAAAAAATTAAGACCATAATAGCACAAAAAGACAATGACCCCAATGAAACATTTTTCCTTAGTGTCAAAAAAATCATTCATAACCGTTGGGACAAGATGAACACACCCTTGCACCTCCTTGCATATGCCTTGTCCCCCAAATACATAGCACTGAGATACTTTCTTTGCTGGGGAGAACCTCACCATATAGAGATAGTGAAGTTGCTAATGGTTGCAGGATAGCATTCCGAAGAATCTACTCAGATCCAAAAGTGGTGGATAGTGTTAGGAAAGAGTTTGGTAGGTTCATACAAGGACGAGAGCATAGTTTGTGTGCTCTTCAAGACATGTACAAGGAAGATGCTCATACATGGTGGTACCTCCATGGGCAAGATTATGTTTTCCTCCAGCCTCTTGCAATCAAAATTCTAACACAAGTAAGCATGTTTTATTATTTAACATTCTTAGTACTTACCATTTTTTGCATTTTTAAGTTGTATTGATTAGAGCTCTAATTTGAAATTTCAATAGGTTGCAAGTTCTTCGTTTGAACGGAATTGGAGTACATACTCCTTTATCCACTCAGTGAAGCGTGATTGATTGGTTGTTAAAAAAGCAGAAGACTTGGTCTATGTCCACTCCAACATGCGTCTTCTATCATATAAGCAAGTTGAGTACACGGACGGGGCAGCGAAGAATTGGGATAGAGCCCTTGAGTGTGCCAACTTGGATGCATCTATTGTAGAGCTTGCTACAATCAGTGTAGATGATGGGGAGAATTTTTTACATGATGTACCTAGTGGGAGTGGCACTCCATATGTTTGTGTTTCAAATGATTTGGAACCAATCGATGACTTAGGATCTAGATCCATTCAATGAAGATTGAAGATCGAAATATAGACTTTTTATTATAGTATTTTCAAATTTTGTAATACAGTAATTGTAATGATTTTGAATGGTCATCTAAATTATCAATTGACAATTATATTATCATTATGATTGTCTTTAGACTTTAATTTTAAACTTCCAAAGTTTATTTGTTATGATTATCACTATCACTGACCAATGATGAAGTATTGTAGCACACACTCTTTCAATTATATTAATATATGAAAATAATATAATTGAATCATTGATATATCAAATGTATGTTCAATTTTGTATATTTTTTAATTTTTTTTGTATATATATATAGAACAGCCGTACCAAAAAAAAAATCGCCGTACTTGTGTACTAGAACCCTGCTCCCGTACCCGTTCCCATACCAGAAACAACTTAAAATATTAGTTTTGGCTCCGGGAGCGGCCCTGCCGCCTTGGGTCCCCTGTGGGTTTGCGTACTCCCTACGTGCTCCCGGCGCTGCTCCGGGATCCATCCCCGAGGGGTACGGGACCGACACTCAAAACAGGAGAACCCGGTAACATAGCCAAAATTTAATTCAACCTCCTTTGGTATTGCATGTCAAGTTGTTATTATTGAAGATGAAAAAAATATTATTGAAAGAGAAGTTTGGATCATAGTAGCATTCCATTTACACAGCATGGTAAAAGTGTAATTGCAATTCAATTACAATGGTTTAAAAATAGGTAAAACTTTCCAAACATGCTACAAACTAAAAATGATTTTTCTTCCCTAGAGTGACTGTAGTCTCCTTGTGCTTTGTTTTTTCTTCCTTCCAAGTGTCAAACTGAGGAAAAGAAAATAGAATAATATATATCACAAAATATCAGGGATGTTTTCTTCAAACATGTGCTCTAGCTTCTAGGTAAGTCGGAAGTTATTCATGTTTTTTTCAAAAACCTGACATTTTTATAAAAAAATGGATATTTTGTGCGGCAAAACCCTAGGTTTGACTAACGTGCCATTTGACAGTGATCTGGGTGGTAGTTCAGGTCTTTCAGGTGGTAATTCTGGATGAACTTCAGGGAATCTCTGGAAATAAAAAAATTTCAGTATCTTATACATTTTCTTATTTTGCATTTTTGGGGCCTTTAGAGAAAAATTTCCCTAGATGTTTGGTTGGATGTCTCAAGAGTTTAGTGGAGATATGTCATGTTCCAATATTAAGGCATTGTTTAAATTAAAGATGGCAATAAACCGATCCCATTCTAGTTGATAGAAATAATTACATGCGTCATATATTATTAAATAATATTTTAAATAATAAATAATATATTATTTTAGTAATAAGTTATGATTATCGTCAACACCGAATATTATTATTTGACAATAAATTATAATTATCTAATATATGATAATAATACATATATGATATTATATAATTATAATAATAATTTAATATATAAATAAATATTATGAATTAAATAATATATATAATAAATTAAATGTCATTATAATAAATATTAGTAAATATTATAAATTAATATCATGATTCCTTTTAGCCTTAAGGAAGGCAACATACCCGATAACGGGACTTAAGCAAGATCAATACTAATATAAATATTAGACAACGAATATGTATTGTGATCAATCGACGATTCAACCAAGGAAGTACAAAGGTTTGTAAAGATGCGTCGGTTGAAGTATGATCTCCGCTCCCACTATAAATTGGATCGAATGAAGGGAGAATAGGGGGGGATCAAGAAATACAGGACGGGAAATAACAAGAAGAATAGCATAAAGAAGAAAGCACAGATCAGGAAATATCAAGAGGAACAGCTTAAGGAAAATAAAAGCAGCGAACATTGCAAGGATCGTTGGAACTCCAAAGACAGCGGCTTTCCTCAACAACAGGAATGAAGCATCAGCAGTAAGCAAAGGAAGAGTCAGCAGTAAGGAACGATCAAAGGTATGCATCATTGCACCCATCCACAAATAAATCGTATAGTATATATATTGCTTAGCAATTTCTGAGATATATGCTAATTTCTGATGTTAACAAAGAGGTCTACAAAGCATCGAGTATACTTTAATAAGTGTAAATACATATTATCTGTATGAAGCCAAACATTTATATATATAGGGCAATATCATCCTATTAATCAGCATTAGCAATATAGATGCATTTAATGATGAATTTATAAGGTAGATCTATAAGTAGAATATATATGAATGTTTAAAGATCATAAGATCTAATGCTTCCAATTAAAGTTATGAACATTAGGCATAATCCATTGAATATTAGGAAATGTTAATAATCACATATAGAGTAAACAATTAATGAAATATGCATTCAAAGAGGAATATCAATATATACTAATTATTGATTATCCAAGTAAGTGAATTGTAGGCATGATGCCTAGAATGATAAGTATGTTCTATCAAGGGATTGATTATGAAATCATCCTTAAGAAGCAATCAACATGACCCTGGAGTACTAGGCTAGGACTAGTAGCCTTCCCCTTAATCCACCTACACACCTTATTGGTATGAGACTGGTGGTCAGAAGGAATCTAGTGTCTAGCACTCAAGCTGGCAAGTCATGGCCCCTCCGAGCTAAGAGCGAAGTATTGCCGGATGTAGCATGAAGCTCTTAGACCTAGGGTAAGAATGAAGTATTGCCGGGTGTAGCATGAAGTTCTTGACCCTATGGTTGCGTAGGACCTAGATAATATTAATGGCCTAACGGTAGGTGAACCTCGAGCTGGCTATAAGCCCCTCCGAGCCAAGAGTGAAGTACCTCCGGGTGTGAGGTGAAGCCTTGGGCCTACGGCCGTGGGTCTTGGAATCCTTAACCCACCCTCTCATATTAGGTGAGTGGTCTGATTAATGGATAGGATTACGAATGTCCTCCCCGAGGTATGTCCATGACTCATGTGTGATTAATGATATAAGATAGATCATGAACCAATGATGAAAATGAATAACATATATATGAGTGTGTGTTAATGCATAATGATGAAATGAATTATATGAAAATTAATGTGAATATAATCTAATATGTTTGAGTCTTAATGATTATATGTTGAAAGAAATGATTAAAGATTACTAATGTTCCCTTTTACTAAGTTGGAGTTGTGTTCAAAGGTGAAAAATTTCAGCTTACTAGAAGGGGACATTAAAAGATACCTTTAGGGGCATCAAAACTTGTTCATAACCTAAGCTTTCTACCACATATCGAATTTCTGAATTCTGAGCTACGGTCAGGGAGTTATGACTCTGAGTGGCACCACCAGAATAACCCTATACTGACAGTTCATTTCAGTTTCTAAGCTATTGTTTTTATTTGATAGCTCCTTTCTACGTCGAAAAGGGACATGTGACCCCATGAGGATGACTCTTTGGATCTCAAGGAGAACCCTTCAATTATTTTTTTAGTAACTTTTCAGTTTATGCACTAATAGCTATAAAAGAGGTAGATTTGGATGGTAAACACAGAGTTCAAGGCATACATCTCTCCCATAGAGCTTGCCCTCTCTGTGCACAATCCTATGATAAGTAATTTCAGTTCCAGTCAATTTTTGTTTAAATATTACTTTCGCATGGAACACACCTAGATTCATATAATTTAGAGTTTTGTCCACCGATAGCTCCTGGGATTTGGATTGGACAGTTCAAAAAGGCACAGTGTGAGATGCAACTCAATCATGGTTTTCACGTTTTTCTTCTATGGTTTGGATAGAAGAATGCCTTTGATGTACAAAAAACTATGGTCATTCTTAAGGAGAATTTATGGAAATCTCTCAATTAGATTTTGTGCCTTAATGTGAACTGTTTTAACATTTATTGAGGTAGTTATAGGTCAGCCAATTGGTAATGTTGTATCACCACTAGTGATTGGAAAACCTGTTTTGGAGTGAGTTGGCCTAGTCTGCAATGCCTATGATTGGTATCTCCTTCCGGTTTCCATGCTGGTTTGTACTCTAATGTAGTGTGACTGGTATTCCTGGTTCAAGTCAGTTTTTTCTTTTCAGCAACTGGTTCTCTATTTTCAAGACTTTTTCTTGAGTTGTACCAGCTTTCCTTTGGTGTGTAGTATTTTGTTTCACTTCTTTAGTCATGGTAGATTGGATTTTCTTTACTAAGATCGAAGGCTGTCTTTTATTTTCTTGGAGACACAGAACATTAAATCAATACTTAGTTGGGATGTATTTACTGGTGCTAGTAACAACTCTGACAGTTGCCTGTTTCTTCTTATAGATGATTTGGAGGAAGATGTTGATAGAAAGGCAGCCTGGATGCTGAAAGCATTTGTTGGAGCAACAGCAGTTTATGTTGGATGCCAATTTTTCCCATTAATGGGTATGCATCAACCTTTTTGTCAATTTATTGTGGGTAAACTGAATTTCTTGAGCTGCTGAAGTCATGTTTTGGATAGTGCCATGGGAAATGGGATGTTGCTGCCTACTTGATAATTTTGACAAAACACATTTGTTGTTAAGTGTTTGAATAATACAACTGATATATGTAATAAATCAGGGGAGAGCATGATTCAGCAGTCAGTGGCGCTTCTAAGAGTCAAGGACCCCTTGTTCAAGCGTATGGGGGCATCAAGGCTGTCTCGCATTGCTATTGATGGTATTCTTTCCATAAAATGGGCAATGGAACCTTTTTTTCATCTTTCCCTCAATTCAGTTGATAATGGCCAGTTATAATACTTTTATCTTATGAAAAAACTATGAATAAAATTTGAAGGCAGTTGAGTTGTAATTTTTAGCTTGTTTTATTAGTTATATTTGTTTTGTCTGTACTTTTTTGTCTTTACTTTCTTGATTCCACCTGTTATGCTAGCTGCTTTCTTGCATGTATTTTT